>OW203768.1:32359925-32949096 GCA_934045905.1 Leuctra nigra
AAGCAACATGTGAGATTGCGCCTGGAGGAATCTCCGGACCACTTCGCCGATGACATCTGCTTTCTAATCGATCCCGCTATTGTCATCTCTATCTGCAGATCTAACCTAGAAACCCGGGGTCACATCTCGATCGCATCGCACACCTACGCCAAGCGCAAGGCCTTGTAGGGACAACGTGTTCCACATCGTGCAGCCTCATCGGACGTGGACCATCGAAACTGCATTCATAGGAGAATTAATTACACTTCATAGCGTTCATAGAGCATTCATGGCCTCAAGAGCCCACACGAATGTAACATCATAATATACATCCATAGTGAATTAAAATACGATCCACTCGATCAAAATAAAATTACCTGACTTCATTGAAACTGATACACTCTGATCCATAAAGAAAACAGATCTAAGTAGCACTGGAAGTTTAATATCGATAAAATCTCTTCTGACAGTCTATATAAAAGCCCTATCACACTGAGTTGCAACTTGCAACCCGTGTATGGAACCGGCGGTTGGAAAATATGGTTGGCCGCGCATGTGCAGAGTGAACTCAATAGGATGCTATAAATAATAGCTATAAATCATATTTATGAGATGAATATTTAACTTGAACATGTGTATGGATAAATATTGCGTATTATTATTAACTTGTACTTACTTAAATATCTTTCTTTCACAAGTAATCACTCTAAATATGATATTTGGATTGCCGCTGTCAGATTTGTTTATTCCCTATACTTTTATTTTGGTTACTATGGCAACTGCTTTCTGCGCAACTCATGAGTGTCAATTGTGACCCAACCAACATCAAACCAAACAGTTGCGTGTGATAGGCTTTTGCCTCGTTTTGCAACAAAAGTTTCCATACGACAGTTCCAACCACGGGTTGCAACTCAGTGTGATACCCACTTAAGGTTAAAAAGTTTGTCAATAAGCTGGCATCTTTTGATGTGTGGGGAAGAAAAGCTCATAACAAATCGTTAACAAACGGTAAAAACATAACTTACTTGTATGGTTTTCAGTTTCTATTGATTTTGACTGCTCTGGTCCCGGGTTTGATTCCCTTCTCCTTGAGTGAGGCTTTTCGTGATATTCCTCAGTCAACAGGAAATGCTTGGGACGATTTTCCACTAATAGGTCACGACAGCCTCCTTTCCTCGGTCCATTCTTACCTATTCTTCATCATCATCCCCCCATTATCTTTAATATCATTATACGTCTACATCTACTTAATGTTTTAGGGAAATTTACAAACTACTATAACGTGACCAGTTTACCAAATATAATAATTAAAATTAATGTTGCAACCATAAACTTCGAAACCGGAATATACATTTTAATTCAATTTGTCAAAGGGCCTTCTATTAATAAACTTTCCTTACACTACCCACTTCATTCGGATAAGAAATCTCACGAACTGAACTCAAAATTGAGTTAATCATGGCCACGTTTTAACCCAAATCACTGGTCGCTGATTCCCTGCAGCCGAGCAACCAGGTTTCTGTTACACCGGCCGAGCTCAAGATGCAGTTGCCATTAATCAAATCGAATTCATTCAGCATCTTCTCTTATAGGTTTCTTGGTCAACTGATGTAGGTTTATGGAAATTCATTCTCATCGGATATTGTGCTGAAGAAGAAAGTCATGCGGAGAGATAATTGATTTGATTGGATGGCGATTCACGGCGATGTTTATATTCATGTTCTACAAGATGTTTCACAACCTGTTGTATCCATACAATACGACAGGGACTTTTGTGCCTTCCTAAAACATTTATCGCTGCGGTTTTCTATCGTGATTGAATACCCGACTTTGTTGAATCTAAAGGCCCATGGGCGCCGGCAATGTTGGGAGGGGGGGGGGGGGGGGGGGGGATTCACTAGACCGTACGTGCTAACCACTTTTCTACCCCAATATTGGACATTTCAGATTCCTATGTATTTCTATAACGTGTGTAAAATCCAAAAAATATGCTGTAAAATGATTAAAGCCTCTTTTACTCGGCCAAATTTTCTGTCAAATCATTTGATCAAATCTTTGCTTAGGTACTCTTTGACATACATTGCTGTTCTGACAAATTATTTCATCAAACCCTTTACAAGCTATAATATATTCAAAAATACAGGTTCTTTACACCGTCCAATTTCTTTATTACAAATTTGACAAATGATTTGACAGACATTGTATCGTGTAAATGACGCACATGAGTGTTTTGACTCCGACGAGTGATTGAGTGTGTTCTGCGCAGGTCCCGATGGCTGCCCGGATCGTCTGGCTGCTGCTCGCCACGCTCGCTGCGCAGTCGTGCTGCTCGCTCGGCTTCAGCGTGGTGTACAACGAGCCGGCAGGTAACCATGGCAACGATACAAACAACACTACAGCTGACAAGGAGCAATAGCATGGGACCTAATCATGTAAACATTCACTCAGAGAATTCGATATGCATCGATGTTATTCTTATGGCAGTTGGGAGTTCTCACGTGAAATGACAAACGAAAGGCGTTACAGAATAGCAGTCAGTACGTAGTAAGTGGAAAAGTCCAATACAAGGAATTTTAAGAAAACTTAGTTTTTGTTTACTGGAAATCTCCTTTTAGTGAAAAGTGGAAAAAACTATCTAAATTTTCTTTTGCGTAACCCAATACCTACATTGTTGTCGTAAACTGTCAGATGGCAGAAATAAGTTTTTTATGACGTTATAACGTTTATATAATTAGCTTTCATGTACAAAGTCTTGGCTGAAGTAAAAACTGTATTCGAAGGATTGGTTGAAAAAGATTTGATGGCATTATCGGATGATTTAGTCTCTAGCGCTTAATCAAACTCTAGCTCTTATTTCATTGATTAAAAAATATTTTTTGTCAAGAAACCTGACCCGCAACCATTCCATTTCGTTCATATACCGTTTTTACTTTGGCAAAGTCACATCTTAATTTTGAAACTATAATTATTATAATTGATCATTAATTTTTATTTTTATTAATTTTTATTTTTATTGATCATTAATTTTTATTTATTTTTATATTTTACACGTTAACGAACAACATTGAACAGATTGTGGATTTGATGATTGACAAAAATCTGGATGTGTTGGGCCTTAGTGAGACGAAGTGGAAGGGGGCAGGTGAGAAGATACTGCGAGGGGGATACAAGCTCATGTGGTCAGGTGGTGAGACGGGGAAAAGTGGAGTAGGATTTGTCGTAAGCAGCGCTTATAAAGAGAAGGTGTTAGAGATTGAGAGAAGAAGTGATCGACTAATCAAGATGAAGCTAGCAATTGATAAAAACATTGTCGAGCTGGTACAAGTGTACGCACCCCAAACATTGAGACCAAAAGAAGAAAAGGACAAGTTTTGGGAGGAGCTAGAGGATTTGGTGGAGTTAAAGGATGTCTTGATTATTGGTGATTTTAATGCCATGGTAGGGATGGACCGGACGGGGTGTGAGCTAGTGCTTGGTCCGCATGGGTGGGGTAGGACAAATGTTGAAGGGAAGAAGATGATAGAGTGGTGCAGTTCGTTGAATTTAAAAATTGCAAATACTTGGTTTGTGAAGAAGAAAGACAAAATGATAACAAGAGTCGGTCGAGGACAAAATGGAACAGTTTTGGAATCAGTAATAGATTATGTGTGTGTAAGCAGAAGCATGGACAGATATCTGCTGGATGTTGAAGCAGTCTCATCTGGGACAGTAATTAGTGATCATAGACTGCTGGTCACAAAGATGAGGGTAGAAAGGAGAGGAAAAGGAAATCGAAACACGGGAGTGAAACGAATAAAAACATGGAAATTGCAAGAAGAAGCGGTGAAGGAAGATTTTTGCAGAAGAATAACAGAGCAAGTTCCAATAGGGGAGATACAAGACGTAGAGGTGGAATGGTATGGTTTTAAGTCAATAATGGTGGCGGTAGCGGAAGAGGTATGTGGAAGGTCTTCAGGCAAGAGAAAAGAAAAAGAAACACCTTGGTGGAACAAGAGAGTGAAAGCAGTAGTTGAGGAAAAGAAGTTGGCCTGGATGAAGAAAGTACACGACAACTCTGAGGAGAATGTAAGAGCTTATAAAGCGGCTAAGATCCTGGTGAAGTCAATTGTTGAAGAGGAGAAGAGAAAGACGATGGAGGTTCTTGCAGACAAGCTGGAAAGAGATTATGATGGTAGTAAGAAAATGTTGTACAACATGGTTGGGATGAGACGACGGGACAATGAAGTGCAGTCGGTGATGAAGTTGGAAGATGGAACAGTGACAAATAAGCCGGAGGAGTTAAAGAACATATGGAGGGACTACTTTAAAAACCTGTTGAAGGGTGACGAGGAGAGGGAGGATACAGACGCAGATGTGAGGGAAGTGGATGCTCAACTAATAGGAGTGAATGACCGCTATGTAAAAGAGGCACCAAGTAGAGTCGAGGTGAAGAACGTGATAAAGAGAATGAAAAATGGAAAGGCTACTGGAATAGACGAAATAAATGTTGAGATGTTAAAGGCAGCTGGCGATGAGGGGGCGGAATGGCTTCGTAGAGTAATCCATGCAGCTTGGATGGAATGTAAAATACCTGAAGATTGGGGTAGAGGTATAATTACTCCAATCTTCAAGAAAGGGGATAGAAAACTGGCTGGCAACTACAGAGGCATAACAATCATATCGCAGGCAGCCAAAATATACGAGAAGATACTAGAGAGAAGGCTCATGCTATACTTGGAGGAGAAGATAAGGGAGGAGCAGTATGGTTTTAGGCGGGGGCGGTCGACCATTGACCTAGTATTTGCACTGCGGCAGCTGATGGAAAGCAGATGGGAAGAGGGATCCATTACAAGGATGGTTTTTTTGGACCTCGAGAAAGCTTACGACAGGCTACCTAGAGAGATGGTGTGGAAGTGTTTGAAGAGGAAAGAAGTGTGTGGAGAACTAATAAAGAAGATAAAGAGTACGTATAAGAACAGCTGGAGTTGTGTGCAGTGCAGTGTAGGGAGGACAGAATGGTTCCAAGTAAATGAAGGCTTAAAGCAAGGTAGTGTGTTGTCACCGACTCTGTTTGGTGTTGTAATGGATGAGATGGTACGGGAAGTGGAGAATGACGAAGTGGAAGGAAGGGATTCAAAAACATTTATATATGCAGATGACATTATGATATGGAGCGAGTCGGAAGATGAGATACAGTTGAAGGTGGATAAATGGAATTGTGTGACAGAAAAGTATGGCCTACATATTAGCAGAGAAAAGAGTGAAACATTGTGTATGGACAGAGGAAAGAAGGCGAGGTGCAAGATTGGAATCCAGGGAGCAATGCTGCAAGAACGGGAGGAGTTTAAATATTTAGGAAGTGTTGTGACAAGGGATGGTAAGGTGGAGCGCGAGATAAAGAAGAGACGAGCAGCGGCGGAGAGCTTTTACCAATGTGTTCGGAAGCTGTTATGGAAGGAGGGTATACCAATGAGGTGCAAACTACTGATATACAAACTGTACTATATTCCAATCCTGACATATGGGGCGGTAACATGGCCAATGGGCAGAAGAGAAATAGCAGAAATCCAGGCATCACAGATGAAGTTTTTGAGAGGGGTGGCGGGAGTGACCAAGTTGGATAAAATCAGGAGTAAGAAGATAAGACAAGACTTGGGAGTGGAGAAGTTAAGTTTGAAGATAAGTCGAGAGAGGTTGAGATGGTTCGGGCACATGAAAAGAATGGGAGAGGAGAGAATTCCTAGAAGAGAATTTGAGAAGGGAAGACAAGTGAAGAAAAAGAAGGCTGGGCGTCCGAGGACCAAGTGGATGGACAGCATTGAAGAGGATGTGGCGGAGAGAGGCGAAGATTGGAGGAGAGTGGAAGGAGAGAAGTGGTGGGAAGATGTAGAAAGATGGAATGAGTTGGTGGAGCGGCAGGTGGAGGAATCAGAGGAGAGCGAAGACGATGAGGAAGAAGACGACGGGGAAGAAGTTGGAATGGCCGGCCGACTTCGGCATCCCAGGAGGCCCTAGAAGAAGGTGGAGCTACCTCCACCCCCCAACCCGACTTTAGTTGGATGGGGTATAATTAATTGTTAATTAATTGATATAATAAAAAAAATATTTTCTGACATTCCAAAACGACAGGAATTTCAAACAAAACAACTTTAAGAAACTTATTTACTAAGTTTATAATGAACATCGTCGTTATTAGCATATTTGTACCAAAGAATTATATATTTTCGTTTGAAAAGATGTAATGTTATTCATTACTTTTATGACACACTATAAAACATATAAATCTCTAGTTTATAATTAAATATAATTTGATAGAAATCATTCGGACTACTTTATATTTTTCTACTTTACAGAATAAGACACAGTTACTGAAAAAAAAATCTTTTTTTACATCTCAATCATCCCAATTGCTCGCAAATTCGTGAATCATCCAAATCAGAATAAAAATGTGTGTCACTGTCGTAATCAATCCGAGTGATGTTTAGTGACATCGGCTCTGCGCAGCCGCAGACGTCCCACCTCTTGTGCGCTTGCATTGTTGCTATTAGTGACAGTGGGTCACAGCTGTTGCGGGTCGGAGGTCGTCCACCGCACCCCAGCACAGCCGGGGGGGGGGGGGGGGGGGGGGAAACACTGAGATCGCGTCTTTATAGGTGCGATAGCACTTGATCCAATTGTTCAGGCGATCCGACCGTCGTGCCGGTAGATAATCGGCACAATAGAATCATGAGAACAGCGACTTTTAATAGGTCGCTGATATGGAGTACTTAGGGGCCTTATTACCATTAGTTTAATCTTCAATTTGGTTAAACTCCACTTGGGAAATGTGGCGTATTACCATTATACACTGCGGCATAGCTTCAAAGAATTGCAGTCAAGCCTGAGGTTAATTTAAGCTGTGGAAAAAAGCTCTGGAATTAAATTGAATATACCACATTTCCCAAGTGGAGTTTTACTAAACTGAAGATTAAACTACTGGTAATACCGGCCTTTAGTATTAAACAGGCTTCTCCAATAATGTAACATCAAACTTCCTGTACAAAATGTCGAAGAAAAAGGTTTGTTTATCAATCAGACAATCAATTATAAGATTTCGTGGCTGAAGTATTTAATACCTAATCGTAGCAAATACAAATTCAGGTACTTCAATACTATAGAAGCTTCAACATCTTCAAACATGGCGACAGCATTTTAACATGCACAATTGACAGTATTGCACCCAAAATGAAATGCAGCTTAGCATGCGTGCTGACTTTGTAAAAATGCTAAATAATTCAGGTTTTCTGGACTTCGAAGTGGCATTTAAAAGCCTTAATTACAACTTGTAAATAGTCCAGGTAGATTTTATTCCCCTTCTCTCTTCTCAAAAATAACCGCACCGAAACCGCTCCGATCGGTGCCCCAGTTTGACCGCACACATTCGGAGTAATATCAAGATTTTCAGGCGGTGCAATAATTATTCTATGTTTATTACACACATTTCATACACCGTAGCACACCGTAGCACAATTTCACACACGTTTGGTGCGAAAATTCGACCACTCCGGCCAATATTACACCGTTTTCACAATTATTTCTTAGTGAACGAGACCGGACGATATACGCGTGTTCGAATAACTTCCTTGCGAAATACGCTATTAAAACGTACAAACTTACAACGCGAATATAGTCTTGGTCGTGCTGTCATATCTCTGATCCACTAGAATCCAGAGAAAAATGCTCCATCGCTTGGAGGTTTGTAACTCGAAGCGAAATTAAGTTTTAAAATGTCAATTGAGAAACAAAGGAGTGCAATCATCGAGGTTTTCTTCAAAGTGAACATGTGACAAGATGCCAGATTTTATGCAGATTATAGTGTTAATTCTTCTGCTGTGGTTGAGTTACTGATCTGTAGACCGAGGAATAGGATGTCAGCTGGAAAGACACAGCCCAGTGGCGTTGAAATCAAAGAGATCAAAATATAAGTCAAGATTGTTGATAGAACATTTTTCAGAAATAGTTTTACAAATTCAGATCTAACAAATAGTCTCGAGCAGTTTTAAATAGTATTCAGATTCAGATTGTTTATTTGTTCAATAATATGATACAATCCTGTTTTTCAATCCTGTACCATTTATTATGAATGTTATAGGATTTATATATTTCCACCAATAAGATGATTTTGTTTGACAAATAAAATACATTTTGTTGATTCTGTGATCGATGTCTAAAAAGTCAACAAATTTTACTATTCGTTTCTCGAGAAAATTCGAACCATGACTATTGATTTTCGTTTATAAGTCTATACGTTCTCCCGTGGGTTGTCAAACTTCCGACATTATTTACTTGATTTGAAAATATCGGACATCAAATAATTCTCAGGAGCTGAATATTTCAAATAAATGTAATATATTTAGTGAGGAATCCTCGATATTTTCTTGTAATATGAATGGTCACCGCAATGTCCTGATATATTCTTCACCCGTATGGTCTTTCGCTCTAAGGGTGATTATCCAGTATCGTAGCATGATGACTTGGACCTTATGACGAATCGCAATAAGGATGCAATTCCATCATGTCTCATTGAGGTGATTGAAAATGACGCATTGTTGAGAAACAGAAGTGTAACTCTCAGATTCATCACACATTTGCGATCTAAATTTCGATTAAATTGCGAAATTGAGGTCGTGATTTATTGTGTATAACAGAACTTTGTGGTAAATTCATAGAATAATAATCTCGATTTGTTTGAAAAACACGCGTGAATAGAAGATTTGAGCCAGATTCTCTTCTTTCAATCACTGGTGGAGTGATTGAACCCAGAGTGACCTAGCACGTCGCACCAATTCCCTGACAATTGAGTTGCTAATGCGTGGAACATCACATGAACACAGCTTCCTCGCTTTTTATACACATCACAAGTTATTAAATTGATCGAATTCGTCACAAGTATTTTCCTTGCTTTCTCCATAGATTCTTTAGGTCATCCTAATAATCTGTGAACAGATTTGATATTATTAGATTTTAAAAACCAGGTCTCGAGGACAAAGCGATATTAGAGTTTTTCTTAGAACGGTTCCATTTTCACTTTCAAACTCAATCCGTGTCGTCCAAACCATGGATAACTTATAATAATTATTTGTTGAATGTCTGTCATCAAAGACTGTTCCAATTCACGAATCGTCACCAACAAAAAGTGCGTAACGCTCCATGCACGGTCGATCACATCAATGTAAGTCCAACTGTCAGTCACTTTTTACTTTAATCACAATAACGACATTGTTAAGAATTGTCTCTTTGTAGATATTTAAATATGCAAACAAATCTGCATGCTGAGAAACGTTTTAGTTGAATTGTCTCATTGTTATATTAAAAAAATAGTAAATGGAAAATGCGACTTAGGTAAAACATGGTGCTCCAGAAACCTAGATCAGGACACTGTAAATAGCTACGTTAATTCACACCAAATGATTGATATTTTAGCGACTTAAATGCGAATTAATCTGTCGAATGGTCAGATCCTTGCCGAGAGGAACGGAGTTTTGCACATCACGTCACGCGATAATTACCTGCGACAACGTGACGCCGACAGCTAAGATCGTGGGCGGGACACCAATTCGTCGGCGTGGTGTATAATTAACGAACAGATGTGTCGAACACGCAACCTAGACTGCGGTGACGTATGGCGCAGTTTTCACTGTCTGGAGTAACGGTAATCTCAGAGGCCCAATTATCAATAAGTCCAGGCTTGGAATGGGTTTTAATGTCAGACTAAGAAGTTATACGAACAGTCAAAATCACAAAGGTATAATTTAGTGAACCTTTAATGCGCAGATGTCTAAGTAACCTGAAAGAGACGAAAATATAACAAATTATTTTGTCAGTGTCCAATTATTCTTTGAGTGAATTAGATTAGGTTGTAAACATGCCAGACAGATGTTTTGACTCTAATAGCCTATAGAAAACCTCAAGCTAATTATTTATATTAAAATATCGCAGGATTGAACGCAGTGTGAGCGAGCAGTCGCAACCGCATCAAGCTAATGTAATGTTATTTATGACAGCTGACGAAGCCTGGGAGATTATGTTGTTGGTATACTCAAGGTGCTATGGTACTATTCCAGCATGAACATGGCTATATCTAGCCAAGAGATGGGTCTCTTTTTATGCATCACATTCATTCCGGTTCGCTGTTTTATGACAGATGATGCTTTTGTGCAAATTTAACCAGGTAGATAGCTTTTAGAAATTGAGATATAATTAAGATTCTTCATTATTAATTGACACATTTTTCCATATAAAAAAAATAAAAAATACAAAAATATTGTTCTATACAACAGCTCCGCTTGATTTTGGCACAAGATTCAAAACCAGTTGATTGACAGTGACTTGAGTTGTTGTGCTTGTCCTAAGGGTTCGGCAGTCAGAGCACATTGATCATTATAAAATGTTCCATTGGCTGGGTTTTGCAAAGGAAATGCGCAAAACTCTGCACAATCGCTAATGGTTGAAGACCAAATCCTTGAACCAATTCACTTCAAATTTTACAAGCATGTTGTTCATAGATGTCCAAAGGATTGTAATACTTACTTGGCACAATTTTTAAATTATTTTTTAAATTGTACCAAGCGACATAACAGAAAATTATAACTAAATATCAGTTAATTATTAATAAATAACGAAGACAAAATTAGAAATGTTCCCTAAGTTCGCCTTATTTTTAATCTTGAATAAAATGTCCATTCATGCTTCTCCAATTGTAACCAAAAAATGTCAGCAACAACTTGTTTCTTGAGGATTCACCCAGTTGTTTATAAAACAATAAATGGAATATGTAAAACAAATATAAAAACAAAAATAAATTATCGTTTAATTAATAAACAATTAACACTTTCAAATGCACAAAATCGAACTGAAAAAGAAATACTTATTCATTGATCTCATTGCGCTAAAAGTATCCTCTTTGTAAAAACCTCAGACTTTTGTACAGAAGTTTACTTCGTCTCTCCGATATGGCTCATAAAGAATGTCCATTAGATAATGAGAACAGAAAGATTTATCTAATCCCCGTATTACGACTTCGCCACCTGTTCATCTTCATCTTCATCTTCATCTTCTTTTGGAACACTCGTGACGGGTAAATCACAGCCTCTCATCACATTGTAAAACACAACAGAAAAACTTCCAGGTCACTGAAATTGAGCTAACTTTTTTTTAGATGATTTGTTGTTATTTAAGACTTCCTTTTCAATGCCCGCGTTTCGCTCACGATCTTCGTGAAGGACATTAGAATTACCTCCCAAAAATAATAGCAAGATCGCTTGATTTATACAAAATTACGTTCAACTTCTTTACGTTTCTTAGAAAAATCAGACAGAATTGTGTCACAGAAAATTGTGCCCCAGATTTTAGGTTCAATTTATTTTAATGAAACCTCTTATTATTCATTATGTTCAGAGGTCATCAGTAATTAATTAGTAATTAATTTCGCAAACAGCGTGCGTATTTTGATATTTCTGCTGAGATAGTTACCAATTAGCGATGCAAGTGGAGTGTTTGTATGCTAATGCGGGGCGTGATTCGACAAAATGACCTGAATGTGCTGTGAGATTTGAGTTTACATCCAGTCCAGTGCTCGCAGCGGCAGGCAATGATACGCGATTACATTTCATTGACATGCGAGTGGTTCAATTCATTGAGATGATGCTTTGTAATATACCAAGCTGAAGTGTCTGCAGCAGAGCTGAATGAACATTTCCATTAAAAGGACATTACAATTAAAATAGCAATTACCATTAAATATGTGTATTTGTATCCCATATTTTATCAATCTAACGGAGAAGATACCTAAGTTAATGCGCCCGGCTGAAGAGAAAATTGAGTATAATAAAGTGTTCATGTGTCTGATTGTATTTTAGTAGTATTTTTTTTAATTTTTGCTTCTTATCTTGTTTTAATAAATGCAACAAAATCGCGCAAAATTTAATTAATTCGGGAACGATTGGACACCAAAGATTGGACACCGATTGGACACTCTGAACCAATCGATGTCAAATACGGTCAAATTTTAGTAGCTTCATGGAAGTCCTGACGGTTGTTCTTGACACGAAAATAGTTTTATCCAGCTAGAGATGAAATAAGTAATAACCATTTTTTTAACCAAAATTCAAGCATCATTACTAATAAACGAAGAAAACTATTTTAATATACAAAACAAACACCAAGTTTGTCTTTTATCTAATCATGATTCATATTTTAATACAAATAGTACACCTATTTGGAATCCAATCATTCTCAAAAAATGTCTGGAACAAGAAGTAACAGCTATTGTCTGCACTTACACTGGAGATATCGGGTTCGATTCCCGTTGGCGTCCTTCCTAGCTGTTTTCTTCGTGGTTTGCCTCATAGACAAGTGCTGGGAAGGTTCCCTAGGAATAGGCCACGTTCGCTTCCTCACCATCATCTTACAATCTTCATCATAATCATTAATCCGACGCCATTAGCCTAGATGCCGTACAATGCAATGCAAAGTGAAATAAATATATTATTAAACTATCCAATAAGGCCACATTGCAATTGTTAAGAAATAGGTCACAATATTTCACATTTATTACATCGTGATTACTATTCACAACTGTTAATTGCTTTTCGTTTTTATCATTTAATCAAGCTCTCTAGTTTCTTGCGACAGCACAAATATAAATTATAATGTTCTTCTTCTATTTTAATTGATAGAGATTGAATATTAAATTCAACTGCTCAGTAAAATACAAGTCAAGTGAATCCTTTACAATCCTCAACATTATAATTTTATCCTGGTAGGAATTGCCCTAGTTAAAATAAACTGACAGAATTAATAGATCATCCATTCATAACCCTGGTTATTAATTGATTTTGGATTGATCCTACCGGGATGTAATTATTTCGTCTTTAATCCAGAAACTTGGTCCTACCGGATGTAAAGCTCTCAATAAAATGGACTAAAGACTATACGCAGTAATTAAATAAAAAACATTGACAAATATTCGTCTGATCTAAAAACTGCATACACAAAATACAGAGGAAGTCCTAACTCGGTAACAAATTATAAAAACATATCACATTCCTTGACTTCTAAAGTGTGAACAACCTAATTACCTTGGCTTTGCCTTGTCTTGATTCACGTGGTATAAATTACCCGGTTGTTGTTGTCAAATGCAGGAATCAGATGAGGTAACCAGCGTAACGCCCACTCAATGCTCGCTCAGCAACGCAACCGGCTCGTTTTCCTGGTTGTAAATGCAATTAGCATTCATTACATTACAGCCAGCCGCGTTAGACGCAACTGTAAACCAAAGACCTTGATCTAGAAAGACCGCTCAGAGAATTCTACGTGATTATGCAAATAATATCACAATTCCCATCGCTATATAACCTAATTCCAGTGAACCAAAATCAACGTTGCCCTCAAAATTTGTTTTTTCTTTCTACGTACAGATTAGTACTAACATAATTTTGGCTGAAACTCTGGAACTAAGCGTAAAATACGTCGATGACATAATATGATATGCCAGTACATCTACAATTTGTTCTTCAATTCACTAGATAATTCACAAGACAGACAACACGGGAAAGGAAATATCCATATTATGGAGATCTATTTTTGTGACAATTTTAACTATGTAATAACTAATAAATATAACACCATTTATACTAATTTTGAGGTATTGTTCTAACTCCTCCGATTCAATATATATAATACTATGCTATTCAATTTGTGTTTTTCCCACTTTTTCCTTAAGTTGGTCTGTCGCAAATAAAAAATAATAATAGTGCATATAATTCAGGCATTCCGTATGATGCGTCTTTATTTTAAATATATAAGCAAAATATTCATAATCGAGCTAACATGTCTTAAGAATTTCAACATAAAAATAATATTTGAGAAACTAAATATGCGAATAGACCATTTTAAATATTATCTCGGTGGCTCTGCTTTCTAAGAAAAATCATATGCAGTTTGATTTCCAGACCCCTTAGTCCCTGTTTCAACAATAGGTAAAACAGGGACTAAGGTGTCTGGAAATAATACTGCATATGATTTTTCTTAGAAAGCAGAGCCTCCGAGATAATATCCATTATTAACATGATAACATAATCATATTATTGTATATTAACATAATATTATTATTTTCATGGTCTATTATTAACTGGCAAATTTGTGGCCAATAATGAACTGTCGAGAACATTTGTATCACGTCTCTCCATGAACTCTCCCAGATGAAGAAATCTCATCAACTTCCCATGAGCATGAACAAAGCTGTACGTTTCTTCCTCATCAGTTATCAATCTCACCATCAATCCCTTCATCTATTGTGTCTAGCCACATAATCCTTCACCTGATCTCCCGACACCCTTGCCCTTTTCACGCACACCTCGCGATAAAGCCGATCCTGCCACCTGTGCGCCCTGTTCACACCTGTAGCCCGCCGTGCCGTGCTAGCTGCACGCGTCGGGCTGGAAAGTGACATGTGTAGCGGGGTCTCGCGGTGTGTGTGAGAGAGATAGCAGCAAGTCCCGTTTCGAATCCGACCTGGATTCCGACTAGGACTTTCAGAAGGCTGTGATTTGACCAATTCGGTGACGTCATTTGAAAGTAAAGGTTGGATTCACACGGATACGATTTTTATGTAGTAATATTCGGTCAAATTAATATTATGCAAATACATAATGGATTAAACATAAACGTAACTTTCATTGTTGAACCGGCTTTTCGCGAAACAAAACGAGGCGGCAACTTTCCTGACTTTCAATCAATAGAAAACTTGTGCAATTATCTATTTTCGTTGGCAGAAAAGGTCCACAACCTTTGCTAGTTGTTTGCCTCATGGTATACATTCTAGAGATTTTGTTTCAGAAATAACGTAATAACTTTTTTAGGCTGACAAAATAACTACCAGTAGGAATTCAAGATCAGTGGACAAACAATCATTCCTCTAGAAAAGAAAATAGTATTGAAACGATTTCCATTCTAGAATCGAATCTACATAAAAAGAACTCGATTGTATGGAGTATGTTGTTAAAAAGTCAACTCAAATTCAAAAAACCACATTATCCCTAAAAACTAAAAAGTAATAATTTCGCGAAAACTATAAGTACTACATACATTTGAATGCTTTCGATCCTTCTTTGCACTGCTTACTAACTAATATGTATAGCGATTCTTCAGAGAATGTATGCTAGGCTGATCAAAAATTGATCAGTTAACAAATTTTAATGACTGCTGGTCATGTTCCATTCCAATCAATGCTTGTTATTATAATTGAAATGAGAGGTCACCTACTAGAGTGAGACAAGGAGATCGCTTGGACCGTTGGATGGTGCGATCTTACATTTAGGCAATCAGATGTATTGAACGATCAATTTTAGTTGTGCCAAGTATACGTTGTATCTCTATCATTTCAGATCTAAAATGTTAGTTATACTTTCTGAAGTAGGTAAGCACCATAAAATGGATCCAATGTATGTAAAGTCTATTCTCTTCCCTCGTGTGTAGAAAGTATTCTTATGCTTGTCACAAGGGAAATCCACCGAAAAACGCATCTTTTCAATTTCCAACAAATCGACTTCTTGTCAAAATAAATCGTCGACATAGAAAGCATCTCTGTTTCTAAACTGCAATTTATTGAAAGTAGAATTCGTGACAGATTTGTGTCAACAAAGTTCTGTCATTACTCGGTTACGATTTCACATTCGTTCAACCCGTCTTTACCGTCGTCTCCATGTATCATCTTCGGACGGAGAAATTAGATGCACTGTAATGACTTGATTCCGTCAACCAAAACAATCTTTTCACCACCATAACTAGCGTCAAAGAGCTGAAATGCGATTACATACATTTACGTGACATTTCTCTGTAGCATGCGAAGAAATTATGTTAAAGTGATAAGTTGTTTAATATCAGAAGGCACCAATTCCACTCTAAACAGAAACATTAGCCAGAGCTCCCCCCCCCCCCCCCCCTTATTTTCAGCTTCTTTGGTTTACGACGTTTCTGTTTATATTTTTTTTGCCTGCGCTGTCCAAATTATTCAAAGTCCAAATCTTGCACGCTTGGACCAATATTTTCAGAATTTACAGATTTTATTAAAGTTCTTTGTGATTTTATTTTTTGATACTGTACTTGATACTGTACTGTAAACTCAAGTAGGTACAGTATAAAAAAAACTTTTTCACAAATCGGTTAAAAACTTTACCGAAAAGTTTGTGATTTTTCAAAAAATTCAAAAACAAATCAGTATCAAAAAAAACTTTTTTACAACCGCTTAAAAACTTAACCGAAGAGTTTGTGATTTTTTTTGATACTGTGATTTTTTTGCTTTTTTGATGAGTTTGTCAAGTACAGTATCAAAAAAATCACAAAGAGTGTTAATAACGCTAATATTAAGCGCTTTAATGACTGCTAACTCAATGCATTTTTACAAAATGAGAGTTAGTGACTCTTACAGTAAACAGTAAGCCGCTACGCAATGCCGCATCGAATTTTGTAAATAGAGAACCCATATTTCTCAGCAATCTCTAATCGATCCGCTACCTGGCCACATCAGAGCTGTCTCGCTGATGAATGGCTGATCACACATGAATGATGAATCCACTCTCACAGTGTCACCCATGCCATGCGAAGTAGGATTCTAGGTCCGAGTAACAAACACAATTACAGACTCCGAAGATGATAAATCAATAGCGTGTTATAGAGGTCGCAAAGTGCTGTCAACTATTAGTATGTCGTTAGTAGCTACTGCAGTAATGTTTAGTTTGTTGACACAAGTGAAGACTGGAAGTGTCACCAATAGTTTGTCATAATGAGGTTACACAGTAAAAACTAAAAGTAAATAGCGTGAATCACGGAGAGTTTCAGACGATACAAAATGGCTATAATTTAATTTGGCTTAGATTTGTTGCCATCAAATCCGGAGTTGTGCCAGTGAAAAAATATGTTCATTGTGTTCCATTCTCTCTTTCCAGGTTTAAGTCTTAGTTTGAAATTTGGCCGCTAGTTAGCAATTTTTAATGGACCTGCTATGAATATACTGAGCAATTCACTTCCATTTATCTCAGTTTGAGTGAAAGGTGACTTACGCCACTCTGGTTTTGATGGGTCCATTTTGCGTAAGCAACTTTTAAAATGTGATCCAAAACAGTTATTTTTCTCATGAAGCCGTTTTGATTCGTCTGTGGTTGTTTCCGATGCTTTCTAATCTATAGCTTTTAGAGTTTGCGGTTTAGGCAAAAATGCAAGAGACTGGCGAATGGTGATGATGAAGACTAAGTAAAAAATAAATATGGAAAGGATGCTGTGGTTACATAATACGATAGACAACTTCCATACCATTTGCCTAAAAACAAATCCACAATTAAAATATGAAGCACGAAAGATAGATTTGAAGCAGACTCCTACAGGATTTCACGATCTGCAGCGCTCTCGTATATAATTCGAGCTTTCGAGAGTTTCCATTCACCAATTCCAATTTACATAAGTTTATTTATTTATTATTTTCAAACACACACTGTGCATTTGCTGGCAGCAGGAGTAGGGTGATTCCGATTCAAGAATCGGAATCATTCGGAATCATTCGAATCATTCGAAAGATTCCGATGGTAGATTCCGATTGAAGAGCGGATTGTATTTATTGAGCCATCGACTCTTCTAATTGTCTTTTTCATGGATAGCGTCTTCGTGTAATGCATTTTGAACATCTATATTTTTTCAGACAGAAGATACTTTAAGAGCCAGTTTTTCAATACTCTGCTAACATTTAAACGCTTGATTAGGACTGTATTGTCATGGCAACAACCAATTGAAAGACAGAGTTTTGTACTAACTAACTGTTAACCGCTAATTGAGACTTTAGCAGAGTATTGAAAGACCGGCCCTAAGACGACAATTCTCCTACCCTATGCATGAATTTGCCAAATGCTACAAAGTCATTTTCTTTTATTCTGTTCTATTTGAAAGACGTTATAAGCCAATGAAATTTGTTATTGTTGCACAAAGATTTTTCGTAAAAAGTAAGAAATTGCCAAATTGTGGTGCCAAATGTTGTGTACTCTATCGATAGGCACATTCTCGTGACATGTAACTTCAAGATGGGGAGTTAGAGATTCTTCTTGTCGGTAAAGTAGGTTATTGTATGTTTGTTATGTCAAGTACTTGAAACTGTAGAAGTATGGGATATTGACACAAGTGAGGTTTGTCAGTGTCAGCGGAAAGAGATGATATCTTTCATCTCGACAAACATATCCGCGTGTTTTCTCCCCGAAACCTCACTCTCGGTCTGGCGTCATCCTCGACTTGCTTTTCGGGTCATGTCAATACTTGATGAAAACAGATTCATTCAGTTTCTTTGGTGACATCAAACCCATAACAATGAGGCCAGTTTGATTGCTACAAACGAGGGGAGATAACAAGACTCGTGCTGCATTCCTGAGTCCCAGGTTCGATCCCAGCGCTCGATCCTATGCACGTGCAATAGGCCACAACCGCCCACCGACTTCCAACCTACACCATCATCATCATATACGAATCATTCGCTTCACATCAAGCATTAAACGAAGCGTGAACAAATTGTGTCTTAGCGCCCGAATACACTAAATGGAAAATTAAATGTTCTACTCAAATTTTGTAGGTATCCCTCCGGACTTGTTCGTATTTGAGAACTAAAATATTATTACTATTATCATTATTCTATGCGTAAACATGATACATATTCATTTCAGTCAAGTATCTCACGAACATGAAAATGATTACACGGTAGATTCACAAAATCTGTTAAAGTTCTGACACCATCATGTTTTTATATCCATCACAACACTTATACTCTTCATTTTCACATTTATAATAGTATAACTTTGTAAAAGTGCATTGTAAAGGAGAACGTCATTAATCTTGTACCACCAGTTGAATGCAGCAACTGCATCTTCAGCTGACGTCACAGAGCACGTGGCCAACACGTGGCCAACACGTGGCCAACACGTGGCTCGTGCGTCACTCGACTTGGTGGCAGAATAGCGGATTCGTTTTACATTTAGCTGAGACCACGTGGGGCAAACTTGATCGCTTTTCAGTCACTGATAGTTATAGCAACTGTCAGTGAGAGTAATATTATAGGAGGACATTGTTGTACCTTAGACGTATTTGTAGACGGTTATTACTCTCTGTACCACAAGAGAAGGGAATCTACACACATATGCATATTACACATAGGCATACATAGGGGTGTATGGGCATATTAATTGTGCTTTTATACATCTATTTTTGTGGATTCTACTTTATCTTTGTTGTATGTACAGTACAGACAGTATAGAAGTAAAATGTGGTTTATGCAAAAGCTACAAATTTACATAGTTATTAAGTTACTATTTTACGTTTGTTTTAAGATTTTATAAGAAAGATCGCAATGAGTGATACTTTTAGAAATCTGGTTTCCAAAAGGGGCTACACCCTGCCCCCCCCCCCCCCCCTGCCCCCTGCCAACGCACACGGTAATCATCGACAAACGTAAAATATAGCTGTCAGCCATCTACAAACATCATTAAAATGAAACTATTTGTCAATATTGATTCATCTTCTTTACAGCTGTATGCAATCTTATCGTTTAACCCAGATCAGTTGGGAAAATCACGTCATATTCTAACTCTGACTCTAATTCAATTTTAACGAGGTGCACGTATTAAAAACTTGTATTCATTAGTCGGCGTTGAAAATAGTTTTGTCGTGGAATCATCTGATCCAATTCCAGACTGACCAATCAGAGACGCGAACACTGACCACGTGACCTCGAACAGCACGACTTCCCAAGGATGCACACGTACAAAAATATTGACTTGTAAAAAGACGTTGGGATACATTCAAAGGACGAGTCATGAGCTTTGCTTGGTTTATGAGAGCAATTTACAGGTCAAGAGAATAATTATTAAGATTTATTATGAGGATGTGTAAAGATATGGGCGCCGGTATATGGCGGGGGGGGGGGGGGAGGGGGGGGGGGGTTGCGCCCTGGAAACGAGATTTTTAAAATAAATGACCAGATACCCCTATTATCTAAACAGTTCTCACGTCATATCTTCAGTTATGATATCAAGGAGGTTTGTGCTATCTCACTCTTTGTTACTGTTGTTCCTATTTATAAAATCATAACTAATAACGTGATAAAACTGTTAGGAGAATATGCCTATGCTTGTTGCTCCCTTGTAATCAAACAAATCGTAGGTACTTTTTTGGTAGTAAAATCCAATTTATAGGTTCAATGGAATAAAACACTTGTACCTACATACATTGTAGCTTTGTATTTAAAATTATGTATTTTGAAGATAACTCCCCCTCAAAGATAATTGCGACTATGGCTGTTATGAGGATTATGAGAGGGTATGTTGGGTATATAGCGTCGTGACCTATTAGTGAGGCAACTTCCCACAATGAAGGAATGTCAGTCCCGGGGATAGAACCCTGAGTTCTAGAGTCCAGTGCTCTGCCACCTGAGCGAACTCTCTCCACGAAATAGTTGTACGTGTTTCAATACATTGTTTCTAAGAGCTGCATACAAATTAAACTTGCGTGTACATAGCACATTTCGCAAAGTGTAAATATTTCTCACAAATAAAATGATATCGTATACGTGTTTCAGTACAATGTTCTTTATTAGCTAATTAACATTTTGTAAATGAAGCAAATTAATTCCCTTGGACTTGAAAAGTTCATACTTTCTTCTGAATGTTTTGGTGAGTGTCGGAATTTCCTCAAAAGTTATTCAGTTTTATTTTAGTCGTGTTTAACGTCGCGCTGTTCTGCCACTAGGCTAATGGTGATGAATGAATGATTAAGATGATGATTTGGAGATGACGATGAAGAATAGGTAAAGGTGGACGGTGGGAGGCGGTCGTGGCCTATTAGTACGTAACCTTGCCCTGTGACTGAGGGAAGCAAAGGGCGGTCGGGAGACTCGAGCTAAGACCCTCAGGGCAATTATACTGAAGCCGTGATCATGCAACCCCTGATTCTACATCTCCATTGCGGTCGCCTAGCAATTTCTTCCATATACTTAACATTAAAATAATTGCTAGGCGACCGCAATGGAGTTGTTCTCTAGAGCTTTGACACAACTTTGAACTTTGAACTATAATTACTTGTCAGCCAATCACAACCCTCGTTCAAACATTCAAATTACATTCCAAATAATTATTAACTTTGTAGAAAATACTAAAACATTAAAATTAGTTCGAACTTTACCAAAACTTTTATTAAATTTCAAAAAATTACAATTTTTCCGTTAGATTCACTAAACTTCTTCAGGCGAAATGAAGTTTACAAAACTTATTAATCTTAACTTCCAAACCAATGAGCTGAATCTGATTAAGAGGCCAGAATGGGAAAACATTTACGGGGGTATAGGGGGTGGGGGAGGAAGTAGGGTGGGATACATTCACAGCATCCCTACCAAATGGCAAATACACCTGGCGACCTGAGGTTTTCACTGATTAGTAAAGAAAGAATGCATCTATGAATATTCTACACGATGTTTACATTTTTAATTATTGACACCTGCAGTCCCAAAATTCAAAGTCCTTTTTCAAAATTTGATTATCCAGACGAAAACACAGAGTCAAACGCAGATGTCGAGCCTGTGGGGTTAGAGGGTTTTATTACAAGAACCAACCAACCACCTCATACATAATAATTATTTCTCCGTTGTACATATTGATGGTAATTCGAGCTCCATAACTTATCAGTTTATCGTCAATTATTCTGATCGTGGGTGTACATATTACTCATAGTTGTCCCCTTCGTTAGGTAGAAAAAGTACTAAATATCACCAACATGTAATCCAGCGATGCCAAGTCTGATAATTAAACATCTTGATTTGCATTGCATGTGATATAACTAGCAAGAGAATTTGCAACATCGCATTGGCAATGAGCCTCTGTCGTACATCAAATCTGTATCTAATTGATAGAAGGCCCGAAGTCCATTTGGAAATGAGCTCAATAACCAGTAATTCTTCGTTCATCCGATCTTTTTGTTATGGTGACTCGAGTCGTGTAGGTGAATACTGTAATAACTATTTGGTGACCCGAAGTAGAGCTTGATTATGTGATTTCAACAAAACCGAGAAAATGGTAATTGGGACTTCTAATGAGGTACCTACAGAAATGTGATGTATTATCCTTGAATATTACATTTCAATGGTATATTTTATCTGGTAAGTGGATAGAAAGGCAGAAGAATAGAATTTCATCCTTTACGTGCATTGTGTCAATTTCCAACAAAAGCTACTGAAATGCGAATGAAAGTTGAATTGTCGCAACAATTCGCTACAATTCGCTACAATTCGCAACAAAGCTGGTTTGCTTCAGTGTTCAACTAATAATATAATTCTGCTTGAAAATTCCCAACATAAATCTTTTCACCCAACGATATTAAGGTACGTAATGTAAATACATTAACCGAGGAGACTGTCAGAACCTACAATACTTCTTGTTTACTTTTCATCGAAAAAACGATGAAGAGGAATTAAATCTATGTTAAAGGCTCCATTTTTTGAGCTACGTATACGTTCATTCGATGCTTTTTAGTTGTCATAGTCCTCTTGTCCCGGTTTTACCAATCGTTATAAGAGTTCATCATCGATTAACAATCAATAATTAACTGTCACTATGGCAATAACCAATGACTCTCTGATAGTTTATTAGTAACTCAACAAGGTACTGAAAATCGTCTCTTTTATAGTAGTGCCTAGGTAGTTAATTTTTACAATTTAATTGCTAATTTCAAAAATTTCATGTTCAAAATTTTTTCAAATTCTCCCCGGTTTGGTGCAAAAATTCTACCACTCACAAAAGCTACATCGTAATGACAATTATTGTTGAGTGTGTATGGTCGCAAGTCCGTGGCGCTGGCAAGTGATTGTTTAAGTAAGTATCGTATGTTTGGTCAGTGGTGAGCGCGTGATAACTGAACCACCGGTGTCTGCACAGTTAGCCGTGTTGACAGTGCGCGCACATGCGCAGAGAGCACGTGACACCGGACCCGGCGGCGTCGCTGTCGCAAACCTATCAGTTCCACGTGTGTTTATGGGTTAAGTGCTCGTGGACACAGTGGAGTGTCTTTCAATTACATCGTCCTCGTCATCCTTGATTGGTTCGATTTCTTTGCCTACTTCTCACCAAACCACTTGGTTGAAAAATGCTCTTATGTTAGTCTCATTACGTTATGAATATGTATATTGCAGAGTGCCTCGAAATTATATAAACACAACTTAGTTGTAATTTAAATAATGCATATTCATTATCCGTACGTTTCCGAAAGCACCTTTCATTATTATCAGAAACACCAACTTATTTGAATAAAAAGCTCTGCAGTGGAAAAGCTGTGGCTAAACAAGCTCTGGAGGGCTATTCCATATCGTTTCACTTGGTCAGTCTAACTGAGCACTATCTATTTAACATGGAAGTGACGCAGTAATAATTGACACAAGATGACAAAGGAATTTAGAATAGCCCCCCTGCAATGGCTAAGCAAAACTTATAAAAACTATCAATTACACGTCATGATAAAGGTGATTACCTATACGAAAAACTTTATAGAACCTTTCAAATCTAACAATTGTCTATCATAAACGATAAACTATAATAAATATTACTAAATATAGAGCTACTTCTCGTCTATAAATGTCATCATCTTTAAAATTGAAAACCGTCGTCAAAAATCATTAAAAAAAACAGTGAAATAATTGCATTTCAGTACAGGTTATGGAACACATAAGTACTAAGGGGACGAAATATCAAACTTGTAACAAGTTGGCCTATCTAGGTTAGAAAATTAACTTTAAAAATAATAATGTTTGCTTGAAGTAGGTTTAAAGAATGAACAAGCTTGTAGCATGGCATTCTTAGAGTCAAGGTTAACTGAACACAAAGTAATTAATTAGAATCATTATGTAAACTTACAATCTTTAAAATTCAACAGCAATCAAAATATAGACAAAAATATAACAAGCAATCAAATAAGTTTAACAATGTGCAATTATATCAAGAAAGTGAGTGAATCCATATAAAAAGTATGTGACCTTACCTAAATTGTGATGTCACCACGTAATAACAAGTGAACCAGTCATTGTGATAACGCTACAAAACCAGTCAGCCAGACTAGTTTTCAGTGATTCCTAGAAAAGCATGGGCCTACGTGCAGAAAGAAAGTCGTTTCGCGGGCTTTAGAAATGACAGAATGTCTAAAATTAGCTATCACGTGTACGAAACCAACCAATCAGATTCTTTGGAGGGAAAACGATGTCAGAGGGTATAAAACGTCAGGCTACCAGCCAAACTTCATCAGTCGGAGTTTTCTCAGAGCAGTGAGACCTGCCTCGCGAACCGTGAAGCCTTGTGCACGCAACGTAGTATAATTTCAGCGAGACAGTGCCGATGTGATCGAAGGTAAACATTAAAATAACATTTTTGTATAAACGTCAACCCAGTAAATTCAAACTTCAAGCCTAATGCTGAGGCAAATAATATCGCATTAAGACAATTTCAAGTTACAAGTGATCAACTGAACAGTTTCAACATTAAAGTCAGTAAATGTTAAAGTATAAAAGTTAGTGAATTGCAACTCCGGGAGAAACCGACGAGTCTGCAGCCACGAACGTCATCAGCCTGAGCCAACTTGATCCAACTGCTCGAGGAGGTCACTCCTTGTGCACGGACTGCTGGACGTCCTGATAACCAAGGGGTTATTAGACAACATCATCACATCGCAGCTGAAGGAGGTGACATATCCAGTCATTTCATTCTGCTGGTGGACTGGAGTTCACGGGACACACTACGCAAGAGTCAACGCCATCCACTTGTTTACGCGGAAGTAAACAAACCAGACGACATCATCACTACTGCCGACGTATCGAACGTAATATTGTTTCATAATTTTTGATTGCTCTTTTCACATCAATGAACATTTATTTTCTTTATAATAAACAGATTATAATATTGCTGATTCTTTGTGTTTTACCCTCTGAGCCAAATCCCGCAGGTTTTAGTGGCGCCCAACGTGGGGCTCGAATAACATTCCTGGGAGCAATTGTTTTGAAAGAAATAATTGTTTTCTTGATTGTGAAAGAGTACTCAGTTGTTCTGAAACTTGTGGACACAGGCATTGCGTAAAATTTTCATGTATTTGGAAATTTTACATAGAATCAACCCGTTAACGTAAAGATAAAGCCAACTGTAGATTTGTGCATGTTAGTTCATTACATCTGTTACGATGGCAGATCGAGATGCAAGTTTAGCGTCAACTGTAGATTTAGATGAGACTGTAGAGGGGGCGGGGGACCAGTCAGTGGTTAGTGAACTCGAGGTAACTAGGAGCCAGGTGATAGGGGAGGACGAACACGATGACTCGCTACCTCATGTTGAAATGCCAATCTTTGAAGAGAGACAAAAAGAAGCCAGGGCTGACAGTATATATTTACAATTCGGTGAGAAAGAATCCTCTAATCCAGTTATGGAATTCTTAATGAAAATGCAGCAAGAACAACAGGAAAAAGAAGCTATCAAGGAAATGAATAGGAAACTAGAAAAACAGAAGGAAAAGGAGGAAAGTAAAAACGAAAAACAGAAGGAAAAAGAAGAAAGGGATAAGAAAGACGAAGAGAGAGGAAAGGAAATACGGGAGTTGCTATTAGAAACAAAAAATGAATTCAGGGAGATCGCGAGTAAATTTGAAGCTGGATTGAAAAAGGTTGAAACTAGGGTCACAAATGTAGAGGAAAGAGTACAACAAGTAAATGATAAAGTCGACACAGAGTTGGAGGTCATTAAGTCTTACGTAGAATCAATCGGAGCACAGACGAGCAGTGTTGAGGAAAAAGTAAATACCGGATTGGTAAAGATAAACACTGAGATCGATGAGCGTGACAAGAAACTCAGCCTGGAGATATTTTCATTAAGCTCGCGATTTGAAAGAAAGGATAAAGAGAAGAATGAAAGCATTTCAGCTATGAAGGAGAAAATAGAGGACGTAAGTAAGAAAGTAGATGAAAATGCAAAGAAGACTGGAACAACATCAAATATCATGTGTCATGCAAATAACGAGTTGCAATTTGCAAAACATTGTACTGAGTCGCTGATACAAGAGGCAATAAGATTTAATGGGGAAGAGAGTTGCCCAATAAACGCAATGCAATTTTTGAAGCTAATCAAAGAGCGTTTTTCAACATTCAATGTGAATAACAATCAGAAGCTGGGAATCATTGTCAAGTGTTTACATGGAAAAGCAGCAGACTGGTATGTAAATAATCCCGTTGAGAATATTGATAAATTTGAAGAGGCTTTTAAAGATAAATATTGGTCGCAAACTGTACAGCATCAGCTAATCAGATCAATCTATGCTGGAGAATACAAAATTAGTTCGAACCTAAACATGGTGACCTATGTCAATCGGATTATCAACAAGGCAAAATATGTGACAGAGTTGGTCAATATGACGGAACAAGTTTTGGTTGGCATATTGATTAATCACTTACCACCAAACATCAGGGTGATAGTGCGGGGCAAAGTCAAAACTAAAGATGAGTTGATAAAAGAGCTGACTGACTTAGAGCATGATGAATTCACTGAAAAACTAATAAGAGACCCAAAGCAATATGAGCCAATTCGTAACGGGAATGGTTACAATGACAATAGGAACGGCTATAATAAAAGGAATAGTTATGACAGAAATTACAATAACAACAACTACGGGAGAAACAGTCACGACAGAAATGGCTATAACAGAAATGGGCATGGTAACGGGAATAATAATAATCGTCCACCAGAGTCCGATACGAAGGAAACGAAAAATGAAAATTCGGGAAACGAACAGAGGTCGACACAGAATGGAAAGTAGAGATGGGACACGATTTTGCGTCGACCGAAAAGATACGACAAAGAAGACGAAAATTGGAGAAGATATAGGGAATACAAATATGAAGCAGAGGAAACGTATTCCAAGCAAAGTTCCGAATATGATGACCACGTGTACGGAGCAGAATATTATGATGATTATGCAGATTCGGAAAGTGAAGATTTGAAGCAATTGTGGCATTGGGAACGCGTAAATCTCATAGAATACGTCCGTGAAGTTTCAAGAAAATGGAAGGATGAACTGGAGAAAGACGCTGCATTCGAAGCAGATGTTTTAACGAGAGAAGAAGAAGAAGAAGTTGTCTGCAATAGGTTGCAATCAGATGTGAATTCTGAGCAGAGCTGTGAGCAGCCTGACAAAGTTGAAGAAAGTTTTTATGAGGTTACAACGCCGCAAGAAGATGTTCAAGATTTTTGTCTGCCCAAGACACAGAAGAAGGAAGAAGAAGAAACGAAGATTCAGAGTCAGAATCGTGTTGAAATCGCCGATATTTCAGTACAAGAGAAAAATGAAGAAGATGCCGAGATTATACTTCCACAAGATAATTTCGAAGAACCCTGTGAACAATTTGAAGTTGAGAAAGTTAAGTTGCAGAACAACGACGTCATCACGAAAGAGCAAGAAGAATTAGACCAGCTGAAGACATGTGAAGTTGTCATTGAAGGTGTTAAAGAAGACGCTGTAAAGAAAGCAGAGAGTCAAGAAAACGAATCGTTCGAAGATGAAGTCATTCCAGAATGTTTGGTACAGGGAGTTGCAGAGGAAACCGTGAACAATTCACGAGATGAAAATGAAGAATTTGAGGTGACTAGACAAGCCTTGGTCAATATTGAGTTTGACGGCGATGAAATGGAGACTGTTTGTTGTGTGGAGGATCTGAACTGTAATGTTGTTGTTGAATTGAATTTGGAGGAGGAAGAATTTGTTGATTTCAGACGCAAAGGTCGTACTGAAGATGTGAAGATTATTGAGAATCTTGAAGATATTGAGGAGATTATTGAGATTATTGAGATGGTTACTGAAACCATAGTTATTGAAGAAAAAGCAGCAGATCAAGAACAATTAGTTAAATCCGAGTCTAGTTTTGTCCAAGAATTTGAGAAGAGCGAAAATTACAACTTTTGTGCGGAGCTTAGTTCGATTCCAGCCGCAAGTATTACTGAACGAGTGAATGACGAGTTATTAATAACATTGAACGACGAGTTGACCGAAACCAGCTATGAAGAGAAAATACAACCCTTCGATTACGTAGCAAACATGGAAATGCTCGAAGAAATTGCATACGAAGAAATGATGAAGATTACATGTCCGTTGATGCAAGAATCTCTACAAATTGAAGATAAAGACTTTCAAGATGAAGAAAGTAACGAAGAAACTGAAACGGAAGTCAAGAAAGAAAATGAAACTTATACATCGACCACTGCAAGGAATAAGCGTGAAGAATTCTTCTGGACACACCTAGTTGAGATAATTTCAATAGGGCCAACGCAAGATGTTCAAGAAGATGCCAAAGTTTCATTCCCATTCGATCGTGGACGGAAGATAGAAAAACAATACGTCGAGCAGCTGATACTTACTGATGACAACACCAATGTTGATTGTTATGGTCGAAGTATGATGACCCAGCAAAAGTAGGTCACTAGGCCAATAACGGGATTGTGATAAGAGAGAGGGTTGAGTTGAGCATCGTTTCCGGGAAGTAGGATGAGGTTTGTTTTTGTTTTGGTAGACGGAGGGGTGAGTTCATTCATTCAGGTTTAGATTAGACAGCTGTAAGGGGAAATAAACTTGCATCTGTTCAAGGAAACTTTTTGTTTGTCAAAAGGAAGAGATTATTCCTGCTAGATAGTCCAGTCTCTATGTGAATCCTTGTTTTATCACCATTTTCTCATTCAAAATTTCAATGTATTTCAAATTTGACTTCAGTCAAAAGGTGAACAACAAGAATTCAGGGGGCTCTGTAACAAGTTGGCCTATCTAGGTTAGAAAATTAACTTTAAAAATAATAATGTTTGCTTGAAGTAGGTTTAAAGAATGAACAAGCTTGTAGCATGGCATTCTTAGAGTCAAGGTTAACTGAACACAAAGTAATTAATTAGAATCATTATGTAAACTTACAATCTTTAAAATTCAACAGCAATCAAAATATAGACAAAAATATAACAAGCAATCAAATAAGTTTAACAATGTGCAATTATATCAAGAAAGTGAGTGAATCCATATAAAAAGTATGTGACCTTACCTAAATTGTGATGTCACCACGTAATAACAAGTGAACCAGTCATTGTGATAACGCTACAAAACCAGTCAGCCAGACTAGTTTTCAGTGATTCCTAGAAAAGCATGGGCCTACGTGCAGAAAGAAAGTCGTTTCGCGGGCTTTAGAAATGACAGAATGTCTAAAATTAGCTATCACGTGTACGAAACCAACCAATCAGATTCTTTGGAGGGAAAACGATGTCAGAGGGTATAAAACGTCAGGCTACCAGCCAAACTTCATCAGTCGGAGTTTTCTCAGAGCAGTGAGACCTGCCTCGCGAACCGTGAAGCCTTGTGCACGCAACGTAGTATAATTTCAGCGAGACAGTGCCGATGTGATCGAAGGTAAACATTAAAATAACATTTTTGTATAAACGTCAACCCAGTAAATTCAAACTTCAAGCCTAATGCTGAGGCAAATAATATCGCATTAAGACAATTTCAAGTTACAAGTGATCAACTGAACAGTTTCAACATTAAAGTCAGTAAATGTTAAAGTATAAAAGTTAGTGAATTGCAACTCCGGGAGAAACCGACGAGTCTGCAGCCACGAACGTCATCAGCCTGAGCCAACTTGATCCAACTGCTCGAGGAGGTCACTCCTTGTGCACGGACTGCTGGACGTCCTGATAACCAAGGGGTTATTAGACAACATCATCACATCGCAGCTGAAGGAGGTGACATATCCAGTCATTTCATTCTGCTGGTGGACTGGAGTTCACGGGACACACTACGCAAGAGTCAACGCCATCCACTTGTTTACGCGGAAGTAAACAAACCAGACGACATCATCACTACTGCCGACGTATCGAACGTAATATTGTTTCATAATTTTTGATTGCTCTTTTCACATCAATGAACATTTATTTTCTTTATAATAAACAGATTATAATATTGCTGATTCTTTGTGTTTTACCCTCTGAGCCAAATCCCGCAGGTTTCAAACTGACGAAAATTATTGTACCGCATCAAAATGGTCTAACAATATGCTTTTGAATTTCAAAATTTTCCGGATCCACTATACGGATCCACTGCACGGATCCACTGCACGGATCCACTGCACGGATCCACTGCACGGATCCACTGTACGAATCCACTGTACGGATCCACTGTAAGAATCCACTGTACGGATCCACTGCACGGATCCACTGTACGGATCCACTCTACGGATCCACTGTACGGATCTACGGGCACCTCATGTGGTGTCGTGCGCAAACACTTATTTAGGGTGAGGTCCAAAATAGGAGCTGGTTGGGCGTTGACGTCACCATAGGATTTACGGGTTAAATCAAACTTGCCGCGGCAACAAACGAGCTGAAACCAGTACCCATAATGCTCAAGCTCAAGAGGTCGGGCGTTGTGATTACTCTATTTTCATTCATTCGACCACGATTCGACTCAAGGTCACGCCCAGGTGTTACGTCACAATGTTAAAAGGATAGGGAAACTGGGCGACCTGATCATAAATCGGTATGCACCCTCAATACGCTAACTTGTTTCCCCGGCATTTCGAACTTACAGGGCAATATTTCAATATTCTTATTGTATCCTTTATTAATATTGTATCCTTTATTCAAAACCACTTACATCATTCCATGTCAAAAGCAACCGAGCACAGAACAAGACAAAGACAGTTCATAAACACTCTTCCCGGCTCTGATCAAGGTCCCACTATACAACAATTCTCAATATGGATCTGCAGACTACAGAGTTGGTCCGTACATTTTTGCACAATTTCACAATCGGAAAAACAGTACGTTTTGTAAACAGTCAGTAACAGACAAACAAAAAAATGTCCCTGCCAAAAGCGCGAAAGGAGTCGCTCGCTCAATAAACAACTTGTAAATCTAACTGAAAAGACTGTTTTGAGAAGGAGGTTTGCTTCTGGCCTGCCACTCATTTACATTGTGTTGTTTACTGAGAGTCTGCGAACTCCCACGAGATATTAACTCTAAAGACAATCACGGAGTCTGAAGGAGAAGACACATAATGTAATTAGAAACTGCAGTTTTTTTCAATAAAAATTAAGAAGAACGATGAGAAAACGCTGATTGTGTCAACAATCAGAATCTTCAATTTAATTGGTTACCCTCAGGGAGGAAAGTATTAGAAACGTTTCTGCAAAACGTAAGAGTAAACCGTTGTAAATAGAAGATTTTAATTGGCTGAAAAATACTCAAGACTCTACCAAACACACAAACAATGTTTTTCGGCAGGTAATATTCTGTTTTTGAAATATTATATCTGACATTTATTTAAACATAGTACGAATACTTTGTATAATAGTGTTTAACAGGCTACTGGTGATTGACGTTTGAAGATGTTTGAAAGATGATGACGATGATGATGATGATGATGAGTAGGAGGGTAGGATGGAAGGTGTGCCAGTCGTATTTCGGTTCTCAACATTCCCCCATGAAAATTAACATATGGATCTGAACAGCTATTTGACATCACTTTTAAAAACCATTGAAGACCAATATGAACTATATTAGGTATCCCTCGTCTTGTGATTCTGTTGTCTGACGCGTTGTGATCTGCCTCAGGTCGCAAGTTGTTCGGCGGCTACCGCATCTCCCCGCGCACGTGCAAGGTCACCGGCAGCGAGGGCATCTGCATGTTCAACTACGACTGCTCGCTGCGTCGCGGCGTCATCCTCGGCTCCTGCATGGACGGCTTCCTGTTCGGCACCTGCTGCCACCTCCCCGCCGCCGCGGCCGCCGCCATCATCGACAACAACATGTTCGTCGCCGCCGCCGACATCGAGCCGCTGGACCCCGTCGACGAGGACACCACGCTGCACAACTTCTACCAGTCCTCGTTCCACGGCTCGTTCACCAAGCCGCTGAGGCCGCCGAACTCGAATCACGCGCCGCCGACGACGACGTCCTCCAACGACATCCTCAGTCACCCGCTGTTCCAGGTCGACTCGCATCCCGAGTCGGACACGATCCTCTTCCACCAGAACGGCTCGGCTGTTCAGGACTTCTCGAACCCGGACGAGATCTTCGCCCCGAGCGTCGCCGTCGACGCCACGACGCCGGAGGGCGCGGAGTTCGCGACGTTCAGCTACGTGAGCGGCGAGGACATGCTGACGGCGGCGACGAAGCCCGGCGTTCAGACGACCCACGCGCCGGAGATGAAGTCGACGAGTGTGAGCGGGTCGAGCACGAACTCCGTGTCCGAGATCATCGAGCTGCTCAAGCCGTTCGAGCAGGGGCAGACGACGCAGTACCCGTGGTTCACCGCGAAGACGAAGCTTACGTCGGCGTCGGAGATGGCGGCGACGACGGCGGCGACGACGGCGGCGATGGTTGCTGACGAGGTCAAGTCGACGACGGAGAAGGAGTTCACGCCGACGTATTACTCGTCCAGGTGAGTGCAACAAGGACACAACCTCATTGATTTCAACCAGCAACAATTCATCACTGTATTACATTCAAACATTCTCAAATACTGGGGTGTCTATTGATCAGGTTTCTTTTCACAATTTTTATTTAAAAAGTGATGTATGGTATTTCAATTGGTAAAATGATAACGGTTCTTCATTGATCTGCAATCTAAACCAAAGAAAGTCTGCCTTGAGGAGAATGTAGGAGAATGATGAAGATGTTGCAAAAATTACAACTATTTGATGAGCTAAATTGAATACAAAATACTACATTTCTTAGGGTAGCTTTTCAATGCTCTGTTAAATTTAAAAAGTTGATAAGGACTCTTGCCTAGGCAAAAACTAATGCCATTCCTTTGAATGGCCGCTTATATTCAAGTATAGGTTTTAGCAGTTGTTTTGAAAAACCGTCCTTAAAACAGAATGGTTAAAATGTATGCATTCTATTTTCCATTTGCTGATAATAGAATTCTAATTGAATTCTGAAGAAAGAAGTATTTACTTTTGTCAAAAGTTTTCATGAAATATTGTCTTTGTAAACATTGTTTTTATTGTCTTAGATGGCCGACGAACCAGCCTCGTCCCACGCTGAGCTTCCGCCCCCGCCCTCCCCACCCCTACACCGTGAACATGGCGTCGTCCCCCAACGAGGACTCCATCAACGCCATCCTCGGCATGCTGGACGAGAACAGTCCTGTGGAGATCGACGCCTCCAGCAAGCAGCCGGGCAAGACGACGCCGACGTCCTGGACGCAGCAGTCGACGCCGTCCACGACGCTCTCCGTCGCCGGGCCCTCGTTCAGCGTGGTCCCGGCGAACAGGCCCCGGCCCGGCGGGCCCGCGCCCACCGTCATCGTGCTGGGCCCGTATACGTCGGACGCAACCTCCACCACTAGGAGGCCGATCATACACAGCTCCACCAACAAGATCAAGGTCACGCAGACCACCAACAAACCTCTGACCACGATCAACGGCATCATCACCACGAACAACTTTAGGCCAAGGTAAGTATTCCTGATGACAACTCGAACAGCTTACAGAACTGTTGGAGCTGTATAGAGCTGTTACTATACTAGAAAATACAGAAAGATTCTTTATTTTTTGGGATAGCTGTGGACGAGTTTTTTTTTTACAACTGGAGAATCTTGCATCCAGACATCATACTAGAGCATTGGTAACATTATTTACGAAACAAATGCATATTATATTATACCCCATTTACCACCTAAATTTCCCATTTTTAACTTTTCCAACCTTAATGTATGCTCACAATTTCAATGACAAAACTAATATTTTCTACTTATACACTTGAAAGAAGGGAATAGAATCTAAAAAACTTGACTCCATTTCTTAGTGAATTTATTAGCTTTATAAATGCTTTTGAGTTGTCGTGATTCAAGTAGACATTTGAACACCAAAATACATTTAAAATGTATCAATTCCCGAAAATTTGAGCATTATTGTAGTGTGTCTGTCACCCTGGCCTTTGGGTCTAATGACGTCCTCGTTCAACAGACCACCCATATTGACGACGCTGGTCACCAAGAGGCCGAGCACCAACGGCATCAAGCGACCGTCCACAGTCGTGACCAAACGTCCCTTGACGACCACCACCGAGGAGGAGCACGTGATCATCACAGGCTGGCCGACATCCGCGCAGCCGCCGGAGACCGACACCTCCTTGGCCGACCAGTCCAACTTCCCTCCCGTGCGGAATCCGTCGCTGAACACGAGCACGCCGATCTTGCACAACCCCAGCACGCCGGGCCTCATCGACAACAACCAGGAGATCGTCTTCCTGGAGGACGACAAGCTCAACGACAAGGTCGACGTCTTCGTCAACAAGATCGTCGCCTCGCTGCAGGGCAACTTCCAGGACCTCGAGCAGGTGCTGTACAAGGGGGACAACGAGACGACGGCGACGTCGAAGCGGCCGGTGTCGCTCGCGGACGATGTGCCGACGACGACGAGGAGGCCGACGGGCACGAGGACGACGACGAGGAGGCCGGGGTCGCCGCGGCCCAAGCCCGGGACGGGGGCGACGACGGGGACGACGTCGAGGCCGAGGCCTGGGGCGTCGGGGTCGACGAGACCCAAGCCGGGGGCGGCGCCGACGACGCTGAGGCCCAGGTGAGGCGATCTACATTCGACGTACACCATACATTAATTTACCGCAGAGGTAGAAGGCCCGGTGTCCAATTCCTCGATTTTGCGGGGCCACGTTTTTGGATGTGCATAATCAAGCTATATCAATCACAAATTGACTGAACTCAATTTAATACAATTATCTATTTAGGTATTTAGGTATATTTAGGTACCTATTAGGTATTCTCCTTCAATTTGACTGGTGTTAAATATGATGAAATTAAGACAGTTATGTTTGACAGTTTTTAAGCTTACCTCAAGAATCATTGAAATGGACACCTATACTAAAGGTCCCGACTATTGCAGAATAACACTGGGAAAACGCTCTGCGTAACGCGTTGAAAGCGATCGTTAAATGACAAAACTTTTGATGCTATTGACAGATTTTTCTGAAAATTTAAAAAAATACCTAAAATATTGGTCCCGATACGCTTTCAAAAAGTTGAAGTTGACGATCAAACTGTCTCTTTTTTATTCTCAACTAATCATAGGATCTCGATCAAAATCGAACAAAACCGTTCGTGTGACATTAGTGTATGTGCAAAATTTCAAATCGATAAAGCTGAACGGTTTGCTTTGGGCATTTTCTACAAAATAAATATGGAAAGTAGCATAAGAGTGTCGTAGTGATGCTTCGTGCTCTTTATCCTTCCTATTGCTGTAAGAGCAGAGAATGAAAACAAGTTGTTCTTTTGAAGATCATCCGCACAAAGAACTGTATTCCTTGTTGTCAGCAACGAGAAATTGATTGATTTTTTGCTCACTTCTTTTGACAAGTTAGAAAAGACGTGACGATGGTGTGGAATTGTCGTCCCTTTGATTTGCTGGCGTATTTCCTCCGATTTCGTAGCTAATGAACTCGGACATTTCTCAACTAAATCTGAACTCCCCGAGCGCGATTCAGAATTTACAAACATTGAATTGGGGCAACGCTGGAGATTTCGTCGAGAAAGCAATGTGTTTTCTTTGAGTGGCCGATAGATCAGTGGAAGACCGAAGTCGAGAGAGAGCTCTCTACGAATATTTAATACTTATTAATCACTAGAGGGACCCGTCATGTAAACCATGACCATAGCGCACCAGATGGGATATGCGTTGGTAAATGAGAACCGAAGTAAATATTTGGCAGCAGAGTGTGCGTCGTAAATACAGGTACCTACCTAACGCGTGACCCAATGCCTAACAGATTACGAAAATGAGAAACAAAGGAAAGCAATAAAGGAAGCATAAAGGAAGGAATTCCTTTATTACAGTTATTTTATAGGTATTAGAGTAGATTTGTTACAAATACAAAGGGATAAGGTGTGCGTCTTAGGTGAGTTTCGGTTATTTCTTTATTCACAAAAAGCTATATTTGATCAATAAAACCAGTTATACATTTTCAAGATAGATAATTGTGGAATAAAATGCGGAATGGCCGGAAGCCAAGACGCTTTTTTGTTCCCCCTGGTGTGAATATAAAGAAACATGAAGACTTGAACGGATGAGTGGTTGACTTGATTTGTTTTGTTTTGTTTTGATATTGAAAACTACCCACAAGCAACTTTGGCTCAGCTGAAAAGAGAATTGAATCTGATAGTTTTAAAGCCCACCGTTCTTATAGCTACACCCCATCTTCTACAAACTTGCCCCAGGCATTTTCATGCCATCTTACATATTATTCCATATTACTTTTTGGCGTCAAACTCTTTTAAACGTGGACGCGTCAAGAAGGTTATTTTTCACTCAGTTCAAACAGAAATACTCCGGATCAGCTTAGTTTTACCATTAAATAAAATACAACTAAAAAATACAACAAAAATACAATGCATTTCAACATACATTTTGATGTTTAATTACCCAATATTCAGTTTTCAATCTATAGTAGTTGTTCAAAATGGTGTACTAAAAGGTATAGGTATAAAAATACAAACATTCCAGAAATCCTTCCCTCCACATTACTAATTACCTCAATTTTTTATAGGGGTAGCACTTGTGATCACCTTGCCAGAAGGGCGCTCAAATCTATTAATTTTGCAATTAACTTTCATAAGTATTCAATAACACCAGAAGATATAGAATCAATTTAAATAATATTAACTTCTCTATTTTTCCAGACCAACTCGACTTACGACAAAGCGTCCGCCGACATCCAAACCTCTGAGCGACACCGCCTCCACCACACGGCGTCCCTCGTCGTCGGTGACCACGCGTCGCACGAGCGTCGTGACGTCGCCTCCCCGTCGGACGACGCCGTCAACGCTGACCACGCTGGAGGCGGCGACGACGACGAGGCGGCCGCGACCCAAGCCGTCGCGGCGCCCGACCACGTCCGCTGACGACCTCATAGAGACGGCCACCAAGCCGCAGAAGAAGAAAACCACGACGACGACGGAAGAGCCGACGATCAGTGAAGAGGAGGAGGATGAGGAGGACGATGCGACCACAGCGAAGCCGGTGGACTTCAAGAGAAGTGAGTTTATGAACACCGTATTTTACACATTTTATTGTTAGAAACGATATTTCCTCCAAAATGAATGAATCCGTATTTATTCACCTTATAATATTTACCTTACCTTACCTTATAATCCTCTATTTTTTGAATCATAAATGATATATTATCAGCTGACACTGGGTAATTTATTATAGGCGAATCCACTCACACCATACTAATGGAATATTTTGTACCCAATGGCTGGTTTATTAAAAACCACGGTTCTCATCTAAGAAAGACACCATGGGAGAAGAATATTACTTTTTTTGTCTGGGGCTTAACGTCGCACTGTTCTGCAGCGAGGCTAATGGCGACGGATGAATGATTATGATGATGTTTGGGAGACGATGGTGAAGAGTAGGTAAGGATGGAAGGTGGGAAGGAGGCGGTCGTGGCCTATTAGTAGGGTACTTTCCCAGCATTTGCCTGTCGACTGAGGGAAAACCACGAAAAACCCCAGTCAGGAAGGACGGCCGCGGGAATCGAACCCGGGCCTCCGGAATACAAGTTCAGAGCGTTAAATGAATATAACTAGTGATATAGTTCCACTGTGGGGAGGCCAGCAGTTGGATGGGTGACCATTCTACTCTGATTTGCCAGGTTGCTGCCGTTGGGCCAGAGAGACTGGGGTGTTTGGGGGCTAGTGTGACGACCTCCCTCCACCTGTTATCAGTCTCTCGGCGGCGCGGGTTGTGGAGGCAAGTGCTGTGAACTGTAGCATTTGGAGCGGAAGTCAATGGTATATCAATGTTACTGCGATTTAGGCGCATTCGAACCCGGGCCTCCGGAATACAAGTTCAGAGCGTTAAATGAATATAACTAGTGATATAGTTCCACTGTGGGGAGGCCAGCAGTTGGATGGGTGACCATTCTACTCTGATTTGCCAGGTTGCTGCCGTTGGGCCAGAGAGACTGGGGTGTTTGGGGGCTAGTGTGACGACCTCCCTCCACCTGTTATCAGTCTCTCGGCGGCGCGGGTTGTGGAGGCAAGTGCTGTGAACTGTAGCATTTGGAGCGGAAGTCAATGGTATATCAATGTTACTGCGATTTAGGCGCATTCGAACCCGGGCCTCCGGAATACAAGTTCAGAGCGTTAAATGAATAAAACTAGTGATATAGTTCCACTGTGGGGAGGCCAGCAGTTGGATGGGTGACCATTCTACTCTGATTTGCCAGGTTGCTGCCGTTGGGCCAGAGAGACTGGGGTGTTTGGGGGCTAGTGTGACGACCTCCCTCCACCTGTTATCAGTCTCTCGGCGGCGCGGGTTGTGGAGGCAAGTGCTGTGAACTGTAGCATTTGGAGCGGAAGTCAATGGTATATCAATGTTACTGCGATTTAGGCGCATTCTGGTGCTGGATGTGAGCGTGTGCTCTCTGTCTAGGCTGCGGCGTGCGACCGCTCATGAAGAAGAAGGGGCGTATCGTGGGCGGCAAGGGAGCCACGTTCGGCGAGTGGCCGTGGCAGGTGCTGGTCAGGGAGTCCACATGGCTGGGGCTGTTCACCAAGAACAAGTGCGGCGGAGTGCTGATCACCAACAAGTTCGTCATGACGGCGGCGCATTGTCAACCGGGGTGAGTCTAGCGCAGTGGAGATAAGTACATTTCATAGAATAACTGTAACTTGGAAGCAAAAGGGCGTACATCTCTTTCGTTTTTGAGTCACAAACTTATGGAGCCAGGTCTATTCATTGCAAATTGTCTGAAGTCCACAAATATTCTTACCATTTCAAATATGATTAGATGGAGACAGACGTTTCTAGTTTCTGAGTCCACCTGAAGAAAAATCATTGAAATGGACTCCAGTCCTTCTACTTTTATGCTACAGAATAAACATTTTTCTGAAGTACTTTGGATTAGGACACATTATTTATTAATTTGATTGATTATTCTTTGACATTCTAAGAAACGTACTTAGGTGATATAAAAATTATTTTCGTGATATTATTTTTAAATTATTTTTTTGTTACTTCTTATTATTTTTACAAGTTTTTTCAAGTGAATTTGTAATTGTAAAATATTAGTGTTCATACGGACTCCATTGTGTTATGCGTTGTTTACTCCCGCTAATCTGGTGACCGACTTCGCGTGTGTAGGTTCCTTGCGAACCTGGTGGCCGTGTTCGGCGAGTACGACATCAGCGGGGAGCTCGAGTCCAAGCGCTCCATCACTAAGAACGTCCGCCGCGTGATCGTGCACCGCCACTACGACGCCGCGACGTTCGCCAACGACCTGGCGCTGCTGGAGCTCGACTCCCCCGTGCAGTTCGACCAGCACATCGTGCCCATCTGCATGCCAGGAGACGACGAGGACTTCACGGGCCGCATGGCCACGGTCAGCGGCTGGGGCAGGCTCAAATACGGTACGGGAAGTAGCTTAAGATCGCCAGGAGAAAGTCACATCTAGAGGTAGTACCATAGAGTTCTAGATTTTGGTTTCTGTCAGTATAAGGAAATCTCTTTAAGAGTCTACGATACTTGATGAAATCCATGTTTTATGAAGCACAAAAAGGCGGCCCCTACTTTTTTTCTAAACGGCTTTACCGATTGTCTTCAAATTTTCACAGGTTATAGATAAAAATTAGATCTGTGTCTCTAGTCGCCCCAAAGTTTTATTTTTTGTTTAGTATTATTTTTTTCGATCACTGGATACACAGATTTACTCTTTATCTCTATGCTGTTAAATTTTGAAACAATCGGTCAAGCCGTTACGAAAATTGTAGGGGCCGTCTTTTTATGGTTTATTGTGGTTTTCAATATTTGAATTAAAATAACTTACTTCACAGCAGTATATGCAACATGCAACACACGATTAAATGTCACAAATGTCACGTACCACCCAGAGCTAATGCATTTTCATGCATTTCTAAGATTATTTTTACATCGGAATCGAAATTTTCTGCGAGTCCTGTCGACTCTTAAATCTTAAATTTGAATATCAACACAAATAATAACGGAAAACATACTTTTAACAAGAACCCAAAATGATGATGTGATGATCAGTGATGATGCTGTCACCGGTGGTATGACAGTTCGTAGAAGCATTCTCTACCTTCGTTCCATTCTCCTCGGAGATCTCTAACCCTCATCAGTGTGTTGTGTCTAATGTCCGTCCGTCCGATCGGGTAGCTCAGTTGGTAGAGCTCTCGCCCGGCAAGTGAGATGTCCCGAGTTCGAGCCCCGGTTCGGTCGGATATTTTTCACAACGCACATCCCTTCATATCATCCTGACTTACATTCCCAAAATTAAAACTTTTCGGAAAAACGGCTTGTGATGTATGACAGCACCACTATGATGTCATTTGTAAGTCCCCAACAATGTGTTACCATGGTGAAGACTATTTTGTCATGGCCATGCACTACACTACGACGTCAATGTAAATTTAAACTGTTTTAGAACAAATGAAATGTGTAATTTGAAGATTTATATAAATTTTGTAAATTGATGCTGAAAACCCACAACAAATATAATACCATCTGTCCGCTCTGGCACATCTCAACTTTTAATCATTATTCTGAAATATAATCTAGAGGAGACCCGCTTATAAGTAAAAATATGCTTGCTTCCCATACTGAGGATTAGATACTGCAATCAATTCCAGGCTTTGTTCTGTAGAAGATACAGAACATCTATTCTTCTGACCGCACTGTAGGTATTACAGATCAGATCATTCCTTATTCATGCTAATATCGGGCAAAACAGTCCACTGCATCATCAGTCAACAGCGAATCATCCTCTGGCTACTTCCTTCTCGTCCCGATGCGTCTACAGTGTCTTGTCTTCTTCCAGGCGGAGGCGTCCCGCACATCCTGCAGGAAGTGAACGTGCCGATCATCGAGAACTCCGTGTGCCAGGAGATGTTCCAGACGGCGGGACACGCCAAGTCCATCCTGGAGAGCTTCCTCTGTGCGGGGTACGCCAACGGACAGAAAGACTCGTGCGAGGTCAGTACCTAGACCTACACATCCTTGCGTCGCAACTTCTTCAGGACAACGTTGTTCAATTATGTTGTTACATGTATAACGACAATTAACACATCTTCAGTAGGTGAAGTTCTGAAGTCCATAAAACCAAAATAACTTACTAAATCTCACCACTGGAAACAAAATTGAATCTAAGATTGTACGCAGCTTACAATGAAAAATGTTCTTCCAAAGGTCCGATATGAAAATGGTATTGAAATGTGGGTAATTAGTTCAGATTTTGTTTCTGTAGTTCTGTAGGTTATGAGGGACATTGAGGCAAGAGGAAATGTGGGTAATTAGTTCAGATTTTGTTTCTGTAGTTCTGTAGCTTATGAGGGACATTGAGGCAAGAGGGTTGGAAGATATGGATTGCTTTGAAATTAGCTTCTTGAGGTGGCCGTAGAGAACTTAATTATTATGGTGTTTGTCGTCACTGACCGCAATGCCACGTGTCTGACCGCAACGCCACGTGTCTGACCGCAATGCCACGTGTCTGACCGCAATGCCACGTGTCTGACCGCAATGTCACGTGTCTGACCGCAACGCCACGTGCCTGACCGCAACGCCACGTGTCTGACCGCAACGCCACGTGTCTGATTGCAACGTCACGTGCCTGACCGAAATGCCACGTGTCTGACCGCAACGTCACGTGTCTGACCGCAATGCCACGTGTTCCAGGGTGACAGCGGCGGACCACTGATGCTGGAGCGCGAGGACGGAAGATGGACGCTGGCAGGAACAGTCAGTCACGGCATCAAGTGTGCGGCGCCTTACCTCCCCGGCGTCTACATGAGGACGACGTTCTACAAGCCCTGGCTCAAGTCTATCACAGGCGTGGAGGACGCCTAGAGGCGCTCACAGGAACTCGTCGTGGCGTCAGGAGGTTCACAAGTTCCAGAACAAAACCATACAGACAACATTTGTTTTTAATATAGAATAATTAGAGACATTTTGAATAACTGAAAAAAATCTTCAGGGGCCCTATTCTGGAACTATTAAATTTCCAATTCCACTTATTCCTTATTGTAAGTAGATTCCATCAGATTGGAATTGGGAAAGCGTTCTAGAATAGGTAGGCCTCCAGGGTCAATCTAAATGTATACGAAACTTGAGCACATTGAAGCACTTAGTATTGCCGGAGAATCGTACTCGACATTCGCGGGGCTCCTCAAAATTTAACTCCATTAATTGTATAAAGGTGGATTCACACGGCCGTTCCGAACTTCCCAAGTTTGCCAAAGTTCCGAATCGCCGTTCCAAAAACTCCTGTGTGAACTATGAAAAGATTCAAACTGCGAAGATTGAGTTTCAAACTTTCATAGTTCACACGGGGTTTTTGGAACGGCGATTCGGAACCAACTGGATATGTTCAAAATTAAGTTCAAAACTAAAAGTTTTGTGCTAGTTCAATCACGCGCATATTATTTCAATACAAAAATACCTAATACCAGCTAACTTTCTAATGAGGAAAATCAATCACAATTTGATTTGGTATATCGTGTGTACATTTGGTTCTGAAGGATGTGTTATCTTGAAGCCACGACGAGACGACAGAACTGAGGCCAGAGACAAACTGCTGCCTCACAATCAACTGAACCCAAGCTTTAACGAGGCAGTTCTCTCACATTCAGCCTGTGAACTAGGTTATGACGCGTTGCGTTGCCACCAGGGTCGCGAGGGTCGACTTGTACTGCTCAGTTACATTGTCATTACATTGAATTATCCACAATCGATGTTATCAGCGTATCGAAATACCCCCAAAAATCCATCTTATGACAAATCAAACGTTTCATCGTAAGTGACATGTTTTTTTCACCTTCCGTTATTTTGTTTCATTTTAGGACCAAAATATGAAGTAAACTTGCTGTTAAAAACTTTACAAATGGCAGAGCGCTTAGCGTATTCTTGAAGTGGCTCACCTGAAGTGCCATATAGTCTGCTCAATCATTTGCCGCTGCCGGGTATTATGTCTCTCTGAGCTGCTCTCTCAAAGCACTCGCCTTCTCCGTGGTAGAACTCAGTGACGGCGAAGCAACGTCGGACAGACTATAGGCAGTATCTGGAGGAAGCAGCGAGCCTGGTGGCAGCGCGCGCACGTGTGCTCTGTCCGCTGTGGCTTCGGCCCGTGGGACGTGGCAAAGTCAGAGCGGGCAGACTGTACACACCATGTACGAGGAGGAGAATAAATCTGTGATTTGAATCATTTGCTGGAATGTATCTTTTTCATTCGTACAATAATCTCTTCACTGGATTGTCCGTGAATTACCATATTTCAAAGATAGAACGTTGGAGACTCATTATCCTTGATAGACTAGAATATTTATTTTATAACCTTCTTCTATTTATTGTATATTTATTATTTATTATGACTATTGTATTATACTAAATTATTATAAGTTATTAAATACAGAGTGAAACTTGAAACGTGGTACTTATTGCAATTATTAGGTATTACTCTGGGTCCAGAATCACAAACCATAACCACGGGCGTACGGTTCACCTCTGGCACGAATTTAACAATAACTATGAGAATAGAAATGATTAACAAACACCTGTGTAAAAGTGAGAATTCCAGACATTTCATTGGTTGATGCCATGACAATAATTGTTTATATTTTAGTAAACGATGGTTAGTATTAATCAAAGATTGTTAAAACCGTACCTAGGAGAGAATAATATATAAAGCAGTAAAAAAAGCTATATGTTCAACCCCTCGAAGGACATGCTTTGTGAATCAGGTCCTGGAAGAATCCATCAAGTGGAACTTCATTCCTTTATCAAGGGAACTACTAACTTATGTATGTAAACATATTCATAAATGTTTTTAATAATTCTTAAATCCCTGAAGGTGGGTGAAAATGTCAAAGTGCAGCGTTGCCAATGTGCGTGTAATTGTCGAGATTGTAACACAACAGAGCTGTCAACGTGTTGAACAGCGACACGGCAACAACGCCCCTTTGTATATTACTCTATACATGCCGGGGGCGTAATTAAAATTGATTGTGAGCAAACTGGATTACTTAGAATTTATGTACTCATACCAAGTGTTACTTCATACATGGGCGCTGCCAGGAGAAACTACAAAATTTGTCATTAAATTTGTTATTTTAAGCAATGGGAAACTCAATGAAACTCAATGTGCCCTGCACAGTTTCAAGAGGGTATGTGGTCTTAATTCCTCCAGTAGATCGTTTTAGGGGAATTTTGTACTTGAACCTCATTTGGAACTTTAAATAAGCCTGGATATTTCGCGCCCATGCTGTTACCATGACGTCATAACAAATCAATATTTTCTGTATTCAATAATATTTTTTTTTGATACGACTCGCTGGATCAATCTATATTACACTCTGGTGGCCAAGTTTTTAACTAGAATAATAATGAAACTCTACACTCATGATAACAGAAATAATACTTATTTATTTGTGATTGAAATATGTCGAGAGATTTGGTGGCAAGATTGTTATTGATATAGGTTGGCAGCCATGTTTCAAGATGGCAACTTGTTGAAGCTTTGACTGTAGGTTATGTGGTGAATAGAATCAAGATGGCTGGTAGGTTATGTTGGCAGTAGCATCAAGATGGCTGGTAGGTTATGTTGGCAGTAGTGTGAAGATGGCTGTTAGGTTGGCAGTATCAAGATGGCGGTGACTACATGGTCGCCGCGAGCTTCGTGCTGCCCGCCTCGAGCGCCACAAACATGGCCGCGATCATCTCCTTGTGACTGTCGCGATTGGCCACGACCTCCTCCAACTGCTTCAACAGCTGCGCGCGCTTCTCGTGTCGCATCTCCTCACTCATCAGCATGAACTGCTCGATGTCCTGCAACTTGCGCTGGAGCATGTCCAGCTGACAGCGCAGCGTCTTGATCTCGCACTCCTTCGTCTCGTCCTGTTTGCGCAGGAGCAGGAGCTTCAGCATGTTCTGCCGGCGCCAGTCGACGATGAAGTCCTCCTTGACGGTTTGCTCCTCGTCCTCGAACACCGCTGGGATGAGGATGCTCTTCATGTAGTCGACGGGGTCAGCGCGATACTTCTTCCAGTTGAAGCCCGGCCATACTTTCTCCAGCCACTCCATGTTTATCTTGGTGTGATGACGCACTCTCTGGATCCAGTTGGTGCACTTCTCCCGCTGCTCGCACTGCTTCTGCGCCATCAGCTTCCCGATGTCGGCGTTGGCCATCTCGTGGCTGCGCTGGATGAAGTTCTTGACGAAGTGCTCGAGCTCGGAGTCGAGCGCCTTGCGGAGGACGTCGCCCTTGTCGTCGAGGTACGGCGCGACGGCGGCGATGAACTCAAACACGTCGACGTTGCAGCCGAGGCGCTCGATCATGTCGCAGAGAGGGCCGTCGTCTCTGCCGTCGTCTTTGCTGCCGAGGTCGTTGGGGAAGCTGACGTGGAGGTTCTCGCTGAAGAAGGTCTCGGCGGTCTGACGGACTGGGGTGCGGGTGGGCTCGTTGACGGGCGCGACGGAGCTGCGGTCGGGACAGCCGCGGGCCATGCTGCTGTCGGCGTGGCCCAGAGGACCCGGCGGAGGCATCACGTCGAAGGGCGGGGGGACGGGGTCGTTGACCTTAAGACGCTTCAGCAACGTTAGCATCAAGTTGGCCCACCTGTAAAGATGGACATAATTATACATTACATCTAACCACGTTCTATTGTGAATAATTGTGAATTGTGAATATCTATTGTGAATATTGTGTACAAGAATAATTGAAGCTACAAGTTAGCGTTTACTTAAAAGTTTCCTTATAAAATCTGGACGATTCTGGACGATTTAAAAATAACTCCTTCTTCTGCCACCATTTGTAATTTTCTAGGAAAAAAGGAAAAGTCTCCATTTCTTTGCAAAAAAGCTGTTTTGCATCGTCAAAATTCTATTAACTCATAAAACGCATACTTATCTAAAGAAATGAACACGTTTATGATTATTATTTTGTTCTTCTCCTATGGTTCAGATTACCTAACACAAATTAAGACGTTCTTCTTCCATTATTAAGATAGCTAACAAAAATGAAGGCAGTTTCTACCACAAACGGAGGGATAAAACAATCACACACTTATTTATCTGGTAAAGCGTACGCTTTTTAAAACTTTTAAGCTGTGACATTCACAGCACGGGCATCCACAACCCGCGCCGTCGAGAGACTGATAACAGGTGGAGGGAGGTCGTCACACTAACCCCCAAACACCCCAGTCTCTCTGGCTCAACGGCAGCAACTAGCAGGACAAAGTTGAATGGTCAACCTTCTGGTTCACCGTCCTTCGGATGGGACGTTAAGCCGTTGCCCCCCTTGGTATCTTTCACAGAGTAGGCTACATGCCGGTACCGGGTTTCCTCTCCTCCCTTCTCACTAGTGGAGCCTGGCTGGAATGTTTACCTGTTCCTGTTGAGCTTGTCGGATTTATTGGAGTCGCTAGTGAGGAACTTCTCCAGCCACTTCTGTCCGATCTCGTTGTACGTGACGTCATCCATCTTGGGGGTCAGCATGATGTCGTTCAGATATCCGGCGAACACGTTGTCCTCGTTAGCCATTCTTAAACACGTCACTAGATACACTCACGGAGAATTTACAAGTCTTTCTTACGAGACCGAGACGAGATTCATATAAAATGTCGTTGCTATGTTACAGGGACAGAATGTTCCGATTGTTCACAATAATCAACATCGAAGTTTTCAAATAAAAAACTAACAATCAAAATATCGTATAGATGTTAATAATAAAATAATTGCCAAGAGTAGTGGATTAGAATCCAAATAAAAAGGTTTCATTACGTGTGGATATATTTCCTTACTCTCGTGGTGTTGATTGTAAAGTGGCATTCAAAGTTGGAGAATTTTGCTTCTACCGATCATTTGAAAATGTTAAATAAATTACGGGCTACTTTCTTTAAAAAAAAATAGCTTTAAGCTTATAAACCGTTTGATAAATAGCAAATAAATAGTAATTAATAGTTAACAGTTTAAGCTTAGAGTTAGTAACTTAAAAATGTCTTAAGAAGTAAATTTAACTTTAACTCAACTATAATTTGATTTATTAAGCCTGAATTACACGGTTCAAGTTTACTTGAAGAGGTTGAATTCAACCCTTGATTTCAAGTAAACTTGAAAGGGAATTTAGACGATTTAATGTTTATTGTTGATTGAAGTTGCGGTGAAATTAACAATTTCTTGAAGTATTTCAAGACTTGAAGGAAAATAGTACATGTTTTAATTGAAAGGGCTGGAGAGATGTCTTGAATTCAAGACTTGGACGCGTGTTAAATGCTTCAATGTTTTCATTTAGACGATCCAAGTCTTGAATTCAACCCCCTTGAAAGGGTTGACTTCAAGGAAACTTGAATCGTGTAATTCAGCCTTTAGAAGGGGTTCATTTCATTGATTTTATTAAATTTCAAAGTTTCTCAGCATAGAAAAAGACTGGTTCGAGAGGTAGGTACAAGAAGATAATAAGTAGACTTAAAGTGAGCAACAGCATACTATCCCTGTAGTATGATCGCTCTCCCCCGACCAAAATTGAAAGATCGGCGAAACAATCGAATTGATAACCGCCCAATCAGAGCAATTGTCAATGCAATCTGACTCACTCAAGTAGTGAGCTCCTATTTCATTGATTATTCATTGACAGCATTCAATTCCTATTTATTCGTTGATCTAGTGGAGCGGTCGCTCCACGCCAGCCAAGTCGTACGGCGCGCGCACACTCTCATATAAAGGCTGGAGCAAACCCACTTTTACTGTAAGCATCAAAGTGGCATTTTCGGCCTACTGGATCTTAAAATTGAGAAATCTCACATTGTTGCGAAATATCTTAATTTCGAGCTATGGCCCACCCTACAACATATACCAAATTTGGGAACAATAGGTTACGCCCTTTGCGCGCTAGAGGGCCGTGAAAACAGTGTTTTAGGGCGGTTTTCATAATCAGTAATCATAGTAGTAGGCTGGAGCTAAAATCCGGTAAACAGGCCACAGCCTAAACGGCTGAACCGATTGATCTCACATTTTTACCACGTGTGCACTTTCGGCGTCTGATTTAACCTTGTCCCCATGAATTTTTTGTGCCGCCATTTTGAAACCGGAAGTGACGTCATATCTCGTCAACGGTTGGACCGATCGGAACGAAATTTGCGCTAATCGTTTCAGACGGTCATCTATATGGATTATCAATATCAAAAGACTGAACATTATTTTAAATAAACCGGAAATGACGTCATGAAATTTAATATACATCGATTTGCATTTCAGCAACAACTGTTGATCCGATTGTCTTGATATTTATGTAACGTTTGTACTTTTGATATTTCATTTGACTTGTTATAAAACCAACCGGAAACCGCCATTTTGAAACCGGAAGTGACATCATGTCTCAAAAACGGCTAAACAGATTAGAACAAAACCAGCGCTAAACGATTTAGACGGTCAACTTTATGTAATCAGTAATATTTGATGATTCAAATATCGAAACCGGAAATGACGTCACACATTTTATGACCTATACCGGAAATGACGTCATAAATATGCTAAATGACGCTAAATTCACCACTTTATACTTTAAAATAGATATAAGTAAACGTACTTTGTAAATAATTATAAATTCAAGGTTGCAGTGTTCTCGGCGGCCATTTTTAAAACCGGAAGTGACGTCATATATCGTAAACGGTTGTACCGATTGCAACCTAAGTTTGGAAATGTGTTGTACTAATAATTATGAATTTAAGACGACATTATTTTCGGCCGCCATTGTTAAAACCGGAAGTGACGTCATATATCGAAAATGGCTGTACCGATTGCAACCAAATTTTGGAAATGTGTTGTACTAATAATTATGAATTCAAGACGACATTATTTTCGGCCGCCATTGTTAAAACCGGAAGTGACGTCATATATCAAAAACGGCTGTACCGATTGCAACCAAATTTTGGAAATGTGTAGGAGTAATAATTATGAATTCAAGACGACATTATTTTCGGCCGCCATTGCTAAAACCGGAAGTGACGTCATATATCGAAAACGGCTGGACCGATTGTAACGAAACTTAAAGCTATTCTTCTTGGATAATTATTTTAATCTTATATACCAAACGCAACTTTTCTAAGTATCCAAATCGGCATAGGCGTATTTTTTTAAAGAAATAAGTTCTTGCACGGACACAAGCTGTGCTACAAGCTGTATGAATAAACTAACAAAAGAAGTGATATCCCAGAAAAAAACACTCCGTGTAAAAAAGGCAGCCAAGTCTCTTTACTTTAAAAAAATTCAACACCGAAAAGGAGTGATATCAAAAAAGGAGCCAAGTCAATGACATTTCCAAATATTTAATCGTATCTTTGAAATAAAAGTATAAACACCGAGAAATACTTTACAAAAGGACTTGGCGCATCGTTTTTTTAAAGACATTTTTCTATTCATAAGCATGTGCCATTTATATACAACCGTCATTTTGAATGTTTAGAATAATAGGGAAACATCTTTCAATTAGGTACATATTATACATACCTTCTGTAAAATATTTTCTATATGAATATATACGCTATGAAACTTGTTGTCTATGCTTTCTATAAATATACACAATAGTTATCTTCGTAATATTGTTTCGTGGTGAATATAATTAAGTCTCATCATGCGTTATACCTTCTCATCATGTAACAATTTCTATTAATACACATTTTATAAAAATACATTTCACAAAGAAGACAGTCATATTGAATTTCTATTAAAAAATTTAACTTTATACACTTGACACTTCAAAAATATATAATTGTGTTCCATTAGTTAGTAATTTTTTGACAACGTTTCATGATTTCCTTCAGTCAAGATCAAATTATGAAAAGATACCAGTCTAATATCGCCATATTAACAGTACTGCAAGAATATGTATGAGCCCACTTCCAATTGATATGAAGGGATGTGTGTTGTGAAAAATATCCGACCGAACCGGGGCACGAACTTGGGACCTCTCACTTGCCGGGCGAGAGCTCTACCAACTGAGCTACCCGATCGGACGGGCGGACATTAGACACAACACACTGATGAGGATCCTGACTCCTGACTCCATGGAAGTTTTCCAAAGAAACCTACATTCTCACCACTTCCAATTGTTATGTAATTCTTTCACCCTTATATTACTTATATATTACAGCATAAAATCATGCTTCTATCGCCATTGACAAAACTATAAAATAGTCATTACTAAAAGTAGCTTGATTCATAGATTCTGGCTCTAATAGAAAGAGGAAAATGTACCTACTTGTAAATTTCTTTCCACTTTTAGGATAGAATGATGTCTTTAAAAAAACGATGCGCCAAGTCCTTTTGTAAAGTATTTCTCGGTGTTTATACTTTTATTTCAAAGATACGATTAAATATTTGGAAATGTCATTGACTTGGCTCCTTTTTTGATATCACTCCTTTTCGGTGTTGAATTTTTTTAAAGTAAAGAGACTTGGCTGCCTTTTTTACACGGAGTGTTTTTTTCTGGGATCGTTTTTACTTTATAATATTAAAGCGAATGAATGCATACATGTTATGCTGAGTTCATAATTGATAATAATTTGTCGTAAAGAATCTCCTTGACTCTTTTCGATACTACAAAGTCCAGGTGGTTGAACGTGTCGTCAGGAACAAGGAACAAGCCGACTTTGTTCGTCAGCTGAGCGTACAGTTTCTTCACATCCTGAAACCACATCCTGAATTAGTCATTCATTCAATTATAGTTTAGACATCTCTCAGACAATATTGTGTCATACCGCTGTATAGAGGAAGATTTACTATATCATCACGTGCAATTTGAACAATATATTTCAATGAATACCCAATTTCCCAATACAAATAAAATCCCACTACTTTTAGTACGGCCCAAAACGCACATTTTCTTACTCACCAAATCGGGAAGTTACCTATCTAGTTTGATTTACTCAATAATGTAATGATAAGGAAAACTCCAGTAAGGCGCAAGCGCGAGTGATTTGCTGCTTTTGCAGACACGCTTTTGGAGGTACGATTAGGGACGAAATGGGTGGACGAAATTATTTACACTTTTAATCATGGTCAGATAAGAGACAAACTTAGTGTTTTTCCTAGGTACATTTTACCAAGTCTAAAGTAATTACATTTGATCGTATATTAATCACTTAGTAATAAAATTTACAACCATATTTTGATTCGATAATTAGAACTTATTAATTGATTTATTTTTTATGACTTAGCTTATTTTTTTATCAGCTGCGTGCCGTATAAAAAAGTGCCCAAGTAACAACCTTAAACAACACACTAGTAAAATGTGCGATCAATTAGTTCACGGGTTTGGTCTCCACTCTCCACTCCATTCGTATCCAAAAAAGCATTGTTTGCCGTGGTTTTGTTGAATAACCGGCGAAAAATTAAAGAGAAGTGCTCCTAACATACAATTCGACTGTTTATGTGAACACTATCCGAGTTACACCCACTTATAAAACATCTTATTATAAGTCAATTACCCCACCTGAGTCGCAACGAGCCAGTCGTTGGAGCTGTAGTGGAACGACATGGGACACGTGATCTTGCTGACGTCATATGCCGGGGGTTTGGACTGACCGTAGTGTCTCATGTTCGTGCGTGTGGGGAAGTCGTACTTGGCGAACTCCGCGACATTCACCAGCTGGACGTAGTGGCAGACATTCCTGCTGGAGGCTCCAGCAGGGTAGTGGGAAGTGGAGAAGGAGAGGGCCGTCTGGAAGAACATAACATTGGAGATTACTTGAAAACGTTTGCAATAATTCTTTGATAAAGGAGCCATTGTGTGAAATTAAACTAGGAAAACGCTCTGTGCAAGGCGTTGATGAGTGAGCCTTCGTATTGTATGCGATTTGAACTGCGTTTGCAAGTCTCAGCTCTACAGGCCTTGGAACTGAAGGATCAAGAAAGCAGTGATAAAATAAATGAAATTCTCGGAATAATATTTTCAAATATTTCAAGATTGCAAGGCAGTGGTGACGGTTTGTTCCGATGAAAGTGCTTTGGTCGTCCACACTACACCAATGGCAAACAAGACCAACCCGAAAACGAATATAACCGCGCTGCCAGCTACATCTTCGCAGTCGCCGCCAGAAGAGGGAAGTAAAGCTTCCGAAACGTGCCGAACGGCCCTTGTCAGGACCACCAGCACTTTCATCGGAACAAACCGTCACCACTGCCTTGCTATCACGCGATGGTTCCGAAAACGTCCACGATATTTCAAGAGAAGAAAAAGTCCATAAAATGACAATAACTTTTGAAGATAAACATAGATTATTCTGTAAATGACCAAAAATAACTAAAATTTTGGTCTCAATGGCCATGTAAAGTTTAAAGTTGATCAGTCTAACGGTTCCAGTTTAAATGTCTAAAATTACAGGATAAATATATTTTATTTCTAACCAATCAACGGATTTCCATGAAATTTATAACAAAAAACTATAAGACGGTCTCAAAGACTGAACAAAATCGTTTTGATAGGTCAAACGGTGTGAACTACATGCCATTTTCAATTATCAACCAATCATAGGATCATGTTCAAAAACAGTATGGCCAGTTTCTGGATGTGCACGATTTGCTAGCTTGGTAGGTATAATCAATTCTTCGACAACCAAATTGGAGCAAAATATCAGATCGATCTGTTAAACGGATTGATATGGACAGTGTGGGCAAACACACCGCTTGATTACCATGTTGGCGTTCAACAAATCGATGCCTGTTGATCATTGCCGAGCACATCGCCTGTATCGGTGACGCACACAACGCGTATCCCAGCATCCCGAACAGTCGGCTGTGTGGTAGGAACTCGTTCGGCCCGATCAGTGTGTCAAATGTGCGTTGCAAGTTTATCTGGAAGAATCACAATATATCGAACACAAGTGAAATCGCTCTGTAACGCGTTGGAAAGCGAGCAGGGACGGCGCTAGGGGTGGGCGCAGGTAGACAATCCCAAAATTGTATACTGCACACCCTCTGCCCAACCAAAAATAATCGAAGATTTTTTTTTATTATTATATTTTGAATTATGATTTTTGAATAAGTAAAATCAAATAACACACATTGAATAATTTTCTAAATTTACTCCGCATTTAAGTTGTAGGCCGTTAGTGTAAACCATACCAGAAAAAACACTCCGTGTAAAAATACCAGCCAAGTCTCTTTAACTATAAAAAAAATAGAAGAAATCTAAAAATTCAGCACTGAAAAGGAGTGATATCAAAAAAGGAGCCAAGTCAACGAATTTTCCAAATTTTAATCGTAACATTGAAATAAAAATATCAACCCCCGAGAAATACTTAAAAAAAGGACTTGGCGCATCGTTTTTTTAAAGACACTTTTCTATCCTAAAAGTATAGGAAGAACTCTACAAGGATATTTTCCTGAGTATATCACATTCATTATCGACGAATCATACTACGTTTTAATATAACTAGTACTCTTACCTACTGGCAGTTTTGGTATTTTGTCAATATTCAGAGGAAATAAACGGATAAACGAATAACGAATAAACGGGAGCGGCCTAGTCTATTCGTTATTGCCACTATTTCTAGGGTCATATTAATCAATCATACTTCTCAATATCGTGACTGAGGGAAATAGCGAAAGCGCTCATTACAAGAAGGCCGTCAATGAGATTTGTATAAGTGACTAGTGCACTGAGCCATGCTGCTCAAATAATTACTGACTAGATTTTTATCTAAAGTAATACGTTATGTAATTTATGAATTTTTTTGGTATAAAATGTTAATTAATAGCAATTAATTACACGGCGAGAAGGTTCAAAGTATAATGCTGTAGTAGGTATGTTGATGTACCCACAAAACTATAGGTACCTACCAATCACAAACACAACTGTTCTGTATTTATTGCTTGTAAGACAATGCTATGTTTCTTTGCGTACTTATATTTAAATTTAAAATATTTTACAGAATGTTCAATATTTAATTTGAAAGTTTTGTCCCAATTTTTCTAGGCATTTCTGAACTACGTAGTATGTGAGTGGCATAAGCTTAAGAATAGAAAAATGTCTTTAAAAAAACGATGCGCCAAGTCCTTTTTTTAAGTATTTCTCGGGGGTTGATATTTTTATTTCAATGGTACGATTAAAATTTGGAAAATTCGTTGACTTGGCTCCTTTTTTGATATCACTCCTTTTCAGTGCTGAATTTTTAGATTTCTTCTATTTTTTTTTATAGTTAAAGAGACTTGGCTGGTATTTTTACACGGAGTGTTTTTTCTGGGATATCACTTCTTTTGTTAGTTTATTCATACAGCTTGTAGCACATGTCCGAGCAGGGACTAATTTCTTTAAAAAAATACGCCTCAACCGATTTGGTTACTATGAAAAGTTGCGTTTGGTATAAGATGAAAATGATTATCCAAGAAGAATAGCTTAAGTTTCGTTATAATCGATCCAGCCGTTTTCCATACATGACGTCACTTCCGGTTTTGAAATAGCGGCCGAATTCCGGTATAGGTAATAAGAAAACAATCTAGTTTTATCTAGTTGATACCTTCATGAACGACCATCTGAATTCCTAATCCCTATATTTCCGTAAAATCGGTCATGCCGTTTGTAATATATGACGTCACTTCCGGTTTCATTTAGTGGTTCCTGCCGCCATTTCCGGTACCATTAATTTATTTATTCATTTTTCACAATTGATTTTTCAAATAAATAGCAGAATGAATACGCAGGAGCTAGTTCAGTTGCAATCGGTACAGGCGTTTTAGATATATGACGTCACTTCCGGTTTCAGGAATGGCGGCCGAGAACACTGCTACCTTGAATATATAAATTGTATTGTCTATGTTACAATGTAAGTTAATTATGTACGTATTTTAAGTATAATTTGTTGAAATAAGTTAAATATTGCGTATTTATGACGTCACTTCCGGTTTAGAAAATAAGAAAATAATATTTTTTTTATTAATACTTCATATAGATGACCATCTAAATCGAATGGCGCTAATTTCGTTCTAATCGGTCCAGACGTTTTTGAGTTATGACGTCACTTCCGGTTTCAAAATGGCGGCTTCCGGTTGGTTTTATAAAAAGGCACCTCAGACGCCAAAAGTGCACATGTGGTAAAAATTTCAGGTCGATCGGTTTAGCCGTTTAGGCTGTGGCGGTGATAGCGACGTTTCGTGATATCATCAGAATCATCATCATCTTCAGAATCAGAAAGTGGTGTAATTTCACTGTTTTCTCGGTTCTCTAGCGCGCAAATGGCATAACCTATTGTTCCCAAATTTGGTATATGTAGTGGGGTGGGCCATAGCTCGAAATTAAGATATTTCGCAACAATGTGAGATTTACCAATTTTGAGATCCAGTAGGCCGAAAATGCCATGTTGTTGCTTACAGTAAAAGTGTTTGGTCTGCTCCTCAGTTTATTAGGCATTTACGGTATGTTGAGTGACTGTGAGTGTATAGTACGACTTGGCTGGGTGGAGCGACCGCTCCACTAGATCCCCATAAAAAAACACTCCGTGTAAAAATACCAGCCAAGTCTCTTCACCTATAAAAAAATAGAAGAAATCTAAAAATTCAGCACTGAAAAGTAGTGATATCAAAAAATGAGCCAAGTCAAAACTTAATTTTAAAAACCAAAATATACTTGGCGCATCGTGTATATAAATATATAAGCATTATGCCAAAAATCAAATGTACCTAAATATATATATAATATACCTATAATGCCCTTAAAAACGATGCGCCAAGTATATTTTGTTTTTTAAAATTAAGTTTTGACTTGGCTCATTTTTTGATATCACTACTTTTCAGTGCTGAATTTTTAGATTTCTTCTATTTTTTTATAGGTGAAGAGACTTGGCTGGTATTTTTACACGGAGTGTTTTTTTATGGGGATATCACTTTTTTTTTTAGTTTATTTACACAACTTGTAACACACATCGGAGCAACAATGACTAATTACTTTAAAAAAATACGCCATTTCCGAATTGGTTAACACGCAAAATTGTGTTTGGTGCTCAATATACCTAAGCTTAAAGTGATATTCCATGAAGAATTGCGAAAGCTTCGTTCCAATCAGTCCAGCCGTTTTCGAGATATGGTATCACTTCCGGTTTTCAAAATGGCGACTGAAATTACTGCCACCTAGAATTTATTTCTATAAATGTTATGTATCATTATAAGCCTTCTGAATATGTAGTTTTTGTAGTAAGAGGTCATTAAAATCTAGTTCTTCATTTTCATGACGTCATTTCCGGTTTCGGTAATAGTACATCTCTACTTTAACTATTGATATTCCATATAGATGACCGTCTGAATCATTTGGCGCTGGTTTAATTCCTAACGGTCTAGCCGTTTTCGAGATATGACGTCACTTCCGGTTTCAAAATGGCGGCTTCCTGTTGGTTTTATAAAAAGGCACCTCAGACGCCAAAAGTGCACATGTGGTAAAAATTTCAGATCGATCAGCTCAGCCGTTTAGGCTGTGGCGGTGATTGCGGTGTTTCCTGATATCATCATCATCATCATCAGATCAAGATAGGTTTTAAAAGGGGTGTAATTTCACGTTTTTCACGGCCCTCTAGCTCGCAAACGGCATAACATATTGTTCCCTAATTTGGTATATGTAGTGGGGTGGGCCATAGCTCGAAATTAATATATATCGCAACAATGTGAGATATTCCAATTTTAAGATCCAGTAGGCCGAAAATGCCATGTTGTTGCGTACAGTAAAAGTGGTTGGTCTGCTCCTCAGTTTATTATGCATTTACGGTATGTTGAGTGAGTGTGAGTGTACGGTACGACTTGGCTGGGTGGAGCGACCGCTCCACTAGGTTTTTTTTTAAAATCTTTAAATCCAATCCTATTTTATGTGATACCTATTCCAATCAAATTATACTCATAAAGGTGTATTTTCAGTATTTAATAAATTTGTTTCTAATGATTTAAAAATCCGAAAAACGACCTGTACAAAATTCCTGATGCCGTCTCTGTGCGCGAGCTTCCGTATTGCATGCAAATTAGTTCTGCTACAGGAAACCATGACGACAAAAGTGGACTTCCGACATTCTCCTCCGATGTCCAGAACAAATGAGTCCTTGTGTTTACACTATACTTGTACGGAGTGTCATCCGATTACCCCCATGATGCCCGCTGTCCTTTGAATCATCGCCAGAAGCTTGAGCATAGGAGATTCTGCGTGCGTCATGTACGCCACTGGGGCCAAGCTGAACATCATGCGGATCTTCGGGTTGTATTCGGGCCGATCCGAGCCCATCACATAGAACTGCGTGGTTCCTTGCGAATATCCCACGTAGAACATGTCAGTCTGATTCACATGTTCCAGCATGTGGTCGATCATTGCAGGGCAGTCGTACACGCCCATTTCGTGCCAACTGAATTGCCAGAATTCCCCTAGAAGGAATGCCCATTTCCTTTTTAATCCGATTATGTTCGGATTATGCTTAGCGCTGTGGTGGGATTTGTGTTGGCCAATGATCCACTGCAGCTAAGCCGGCGAGCATATTATGCTGATGTGTAAAGGTTACTCATGCCAGACATACCAGTGGTAAAGTCCAGACAAAGAGCGTCCAAGGTCGACCTACCCTTGAATCGAGGTCCGCTCGGACCGGCCTCCCCCACGAGATTAATCTGAATCGAGTCCCACCGGCCCGAACCCTTCCGCCCCCTGTCCATCTGCATTCCAGCCTGGCCATTCCACCAGTTACGGACTAATCCGGGTCTGGCCCCTTTAGTCAATCCCTCCCTATAACTTCCCTTGATGATAAACAATTTAATAGAATTTAAACTAAATGTGCGCAAAATTACCTAGTTGTCGACGCGAAATTAATTATATTTAATTTGTTGATCTTTAATGGTGGTTATGCGGAGAGGTCAATCTAAAAAGCCACCGGTCCGGAGGAGTCCAGCACTTACCAGACCGTTATGAGGACGGACCGGGGCGGGAGGGTTCGGGCCGGTGGGACCCGATTCGGGGGGTAGTGCGTCTCGAGGGGGGGGGGAGGCCGGTCCGAGGTATCGCATATTCAAGGGCTAGAGCATGGGGCAATATGGGGGTATGGCATATTCAAGGGGTAGGTCGACCCTGGATGCTGTCTGGACCTCACCATGGCCTGTCCGGCATGGGTAACCCTTGCCCATGATGAGCATAATATGCTCGCCGTCTTAGCCGCAGTGGATCATTGGCCAACACAAACCCCACCACCATGGCAGCCGTCGGGGGGTGTCAGTTGGGGTGCAGAACACAAGAACTGCTGCACAAACTCACAGAATATTGACTTTACCTTGTTCAGGGCTCAGAGTTTTGTGTTTTCTGGAATAAGTGTTTCCTCTGTTGTTTCCCATCCAGACGTCGTAACCGCTGTCCGCCAGAAGGTACCCTGTAGGAAGCCGAGATGTTGTTGTAACTTCAGATCGATTAGTTGAACGGTTTGATCTGGGCATTAGTATTTACCTAGGCCGTGATCTGGCCCTAAGATCAGCCAGTTCGAGGAGTCCTGGAAGAGACCGTGCATCAGAAGGACGGCCGTCTTGTTCCCGGCAGGTGGAGACGTGCTGCCGTGTGGAATGCGATGTAGCGCGAGAACATAGCCGTCCTCTGTCGTCACGTGGTGGGTCTCTACAGTGTAGCCGTACTTCAAACAGATCTGCTCCTATACATACAGCACCCAATCACCGGAGAATTAGTACTAGGAAAACGATCTGGGTACTGTGATGTAGTTGGATTATAACTGGTTAGTACGTACAGGAGAGGATGACGCAGAAGGAAGAATGAGATATCGACTGCTCTGACAGGAGGCACGTTTACTACTCCGTGATCGTTCAGTACATCCTGCAGTGCCGGGTTGCGTTCTCGAAACAGTCGAAAACTCCAAGTTATGATATCATTAGGAGGTTTGTCTTATCCCTCACCATGTTAATATTATGACTTTTCGTCATATCTAGTGGAGCGGTCGCTCCACTCAGCCAAGTCGTACCGTACACTCACAGTCACTCAACATACCGTAAATGCCTATATAAACTGAGGAGCAGACCAACTACTTTTACTGTAAGCAACAACATATCATTTTCGGCCTACTGGATCTCAACAATGGAAAATCTCACATTGTTGTGAAATGTCTTAATTTTGAGCTATGGCCCACCTGACTACATATACATCACGCGACAACAACCGGTCATGCCGTTTACGACCTAGAGGGCAGTGAAAATCGTGAAATTACACCGCTTTCTTCTTCTTCAGATGATAATGATGATGATTCCCGAAAAAGTTGCTATCACCGCCACAGCCTAAACGGCTGAACCGATCAACCTGAAATTTTTACCACATATGCACTTTTGGCGTCTGATGATACCTTGCCTCTTGTGATTTTTTGTGCCGCCATTTTTAAACCGGAAGTGACGTCATATCTCAAAAACGTCTGGACCGATTAGAACGAAATAAGCGCCATTCGATTAAGATGGTCATCTTTATGAAGTATCAATAACAAAAAATTATTTTCTTATTTTCTAAACCGGAAGTGACGTCATAAATACGCAATATTTCACTTATTTCAACAAATTATACTTAAAATACGTACATAATTAACTTACATTGTAATATAGACAATACAATTTATAAATTCAAGGTTGCAGTGTTCTCGACCGCCATTTCTGAAACCGGAAGTGACGTCATATATCTAAAACGCCTGTACCGATTGCAACTGAACTAGCACTATTCATTCTACTATTTATTTGAAAAATCAATTGTGAAAAATGAATAAACAAATTAACGGTACCGTAAATGGCGGCAGGAACCACTAAATGAAACCGGAAGTGACGTCATATATTACAAACGGCATGACCGATTTTACGGAAATATAGGGATTATGAATTCAGATGGTCGTTCATGAAGTATCAACTAGATAAAACTAGATTGTATTCTTATTACCTATACCGGAAATTACGTCATAAATATGATGATTGATGAATTACGTCATAAATATGTTAAATGACATTAAATTCACCACTTTATACTTTTTAATAGATATTAGTAAACGTACATTGTGAATAATTATAAATTCAAGGTTGCAGTGTTCTCGGCCGCCATTTTTAAAACCGGAAGTGACGTCATGTATCAAAAACGGCTGTACTGATTGCAACCAAATTTGGGAAATGTGTAGGTCTAATAATTATGAATTAAAGACGACTTTATTTTCGGCCGCCATTGTTAAAACCGGAAGCGACGTCATATATCGAAAACGGCTGTACCGATTGGAACTAAATTATGTAAATATGTAGGACATAAGAATATTGATTATGAATTTAAGACGACATTATTTTCGGCCGCCATTGTTAAAACCGGAAGTGACGTCATATATCGAAAACGGCTGAACCAATTGCAACCAAATTTTAGAAATGTGTAGGACTAATAATTATGAATTAAAGACGACATTATTTTCGGCCGCCATTGTTAAAACCGGAAGTGACGTCATTTATCGAAAACGTCTGTACCGATTGCAACCAAATTATGCAATTATGTAGGACTTATTATTATGAATTCAAGACGACATTATTTTCGACCGCCATTTCAAAACCGGAAGTGACGTCATATATAGAAAACGGCTGTACCAATTGCAACCAAATTTTGGAAATGTGTAGGACTAATAATTATGAATTAAAGACGACATTATTTTCGGCCGCCATTGTTAAAACATGAATTTACGTCATATATCGAAAACGGCTGAACCAATTGCAACCAAATTTTAGAAATGTGTAGGACTAATAATTATGAATTAAAGACGACATTATTTTCGGCCGCCATTGTTAAAACCGGAAGTGACGTCATTTATCGAAAACGTCTGTACCGATTGCAACCAAATTATGCAATTATGTAGGACTTATTATTATGAATTCAAGACGACATTATTTTCGACCGCCATTTCAAAACCGGAAGTGACGTCATATATAGAAAACGGCTGTACCAATTGCAACCAAATTTTGGAAATATGTAGTCACTAATAATTATGAATTCAAGAAGACATTATTTTCGGCCGCCATTTCAAAACCGGAAGTGACGTTATATATCGAAAACGGCTGTACCGATTGTTATCAAATTATGTAATTTTGTAGGACTTCTAATTATGAATTCAAGAAGACATTATTTTCGGCCGCTATTTCAAAACCGGAAGTGACGTCAAATATCGAAAACGGCTGGACCGATTGTAACGAAATTTTTTTTTTTTTTTTTGATAATCATTTTAATCTTTTACCAAACGCAACTTTTCTTAGTACCTATCCAAATCGGTTGAGGCGTATTTTTTTAAATAAATTAGTCCTTGCTCGGACATGTGCTACAAGCTGTATGAATAAACTAACAAAAGAAGTGATATCCCAGAAAAAAACACTCCGTGTAAAAACGGCAGCCAAGTCTCTTTACTTCAAAAAAATTTAACACTGAAAAGGAGTGATATCAAAAAAGGAGCCAAGTCAATGACATTTCCAAATATTTAATCGTATTTTTGAAATAAAAGAATAAACACCGAGAAATACTTTACAAAAGGACTTGGCGCATCGTTTTTTTAAAGACATTTTTCTATTCATAAGCATATGCCATTTATAAACAACCGTCATTAAGAATTTTTAGAATAATAGGGAAACATCTTTCAATTACTTATTACACATACCTACTGTAAAATATTTTCTATTTGAATATATACGCGATGAAACTGTTGCCTATGTTTTCTATAAATACACAATAGTTATCTTCGTAATATTGTTTCGTGGCAACATATTAATTAGGTAAGTCTAATGCGTTAATCCTTCTCATCATGAAATACATTTCTACTGCATTTTATAGCAATACATTTCACAAAGAACACAGTGAAGTCACATTGTATTTCTATTAAAAAAAATAACTTTATACACTTGACACTTCAAAAATATATAATAGTGTTCCAAAGATAGTAAGTAATTATTTGACAACGTTTCATGATTTCCTTCAGTCAATATCAAATTATGAAATGGTTCCCTTCTAATATCACCATATTAACAGTAGGTACTGCAAGAATATGTATGAGCCCACTTCCAATTGTTATTTAATTCTTCCATCCTTATATTACTTATCTATTGCAGCATGAAATCTTTCTTCTATCGCCATTGACAAAACTATAAAATAGCCATTATTAAAAGTAGCTTGATTAATAAATTCTGGCTCTAATAGAAAGAGGAAAATGTACCTATTTGTAAATTTCTTTCTACTTTTAGGATAGAATGATGTCTTTAAAAAACGATGCGCCAAGTCCTTTTGTAAAGTATTTCTCGGTGTTTATTCTTTTATTTCAAAAATACGATTAAATATTTGGAAATGTCATTGACTTGGCTCCTTTTTTGATATCACTCCTTTTCAGTGTTGAATTTTTTTGAAGTAAAGAGACTTGGCTGCCGTTTATACACGGAGTGTTTTTTTCTGGGATCATAACTTATGACATGATAAATGGTTCGAGAATAGGGGCCCTAGAATCATTTCAGATCATTGACGAAATTTGATACCAAAAACGCATAATGTATGACTAGAGTACCGTGGTGACGCTCGTTACGCTCGCTCAGCTACATACCGTACTCATCATTGCCTCGCGAAAGGTTCCGCTCGTACAGTTGACCGACCGCCAGTAAAACACAGTCAAGCAAAGTAACAACAACATGGTCCTTAACACCCCGAACATAGCCTCTTATTCAAACCTTATTCAAAACTCTTATTCCAACCACAATTGCATCGCAAGTACAAAATAAATCAGAATGAATGTTGATATTGATAAACTTTTATGCTTTTCTTGCTATCGCCATAGTTATGAGATTATTAGCTTTATTTACAAAGCAATAAAGGCATATATTAATTCTTTAGTGTGCATTACGAGTTATAAAGGTGATTGAAATTGAATGTATGACTGAATGTTACAATATGGGTGCATACAGGAGACCACATGATGAAATATACATTTGTGAATGTTGCTAGAGCATTAGACCGGCAATCTTAAGACATAGGTTCGAATCCCAGATGAAAAATATATATCATTTGGACTTAGAGTTGACATTTCTGGTATTATTACATGCAGTGCTTTATTTTAAAGTTACCAATTCGAGGATTTGACTGAAACTTTGTAGGATTTGAGACAATATTGGTTAAAATTACATGGCAAAATTTCAAATTGTTCGGACCAACCAATCGAAATATAATTTTGTATAAATTTGAACCAATCAACGGATTTCAATAAAATAAGGGTTTGCAACGATTTGAGTGCAAAATTTCAGCTTGATTGGAGAAACGGTGCTATCTGTATAGCGGCACGAACAAAAAAACAGAGGTCCGTGCCAAAAAGAGCCAAAAATGAGTCGCTACCTTCGCTCGCTCAATAAACTCCAGTATTGTTGAAAAGCTTCCTGAATAAAGAGTACCAACAACGAGGTAATGCAAAACTCCATTTTATATCCATTTGTAAATAATGTCGCTTGGTTGTCTTTTCTTTGTGAATATTCCATCGATGCTGAGTGCAGATGACACGTCAATAATGTCAATCAGGAGAATGTTTAATCCTATTTCCACAAGTTATTTCAGTGCCGTCAAATACATTATTCCAACTTAATTAACCTATATTTATCAAACAACAGCAAAGTGTAGCTAAAACCCGATATCTGTATCTGCATAGATACGTCATTAAATAACAATCTATGTTATTTCAGTCCGGAGAAATGGAAGCACGTGATACAAAAAATGAATGTTTGCATCACCACCTACTCGATCAGGCTCCCCCCCTCTCCACCCCCCCCCCCCCCCCCACCCAACCTTTCGTTTGCATAGTGGTGCTTAACGTCGCTCTGTTCTTCAACTAGGCTTATTGACGAACAGATTATTTATTATTTTATATTTTTGTTCAAACACGTCTAAAAATAATACTTAAATAAGTTTCATGTGTTCCTGATTTCAAAATTATGTGTTTTATTTTGCCTGAAAATGCCTTTTCTCCTTTTTTTTAATGAATTCAGGCCTTATTTGCTATTTTAAGCTATTTTATTTTAAGCTTTTTGTCCTTTTTTAAAAATATTGTGGAAAATACATTATTTGATTCAAGTTATTGTTGTCTTCACAAAATGTCCGTCCTCCACTTGGATGACCAACAACGATACTTGACACATTGACACATTCATACAATAATACAAGTTCATTTTAACATCTTGCTCCAAATTCAACTCCTAAACCAACAAATCGAATAATATGTTGACGAATATTTTAAAGCCTATTTTGGAATTTTATGGTCCTTTTTTAATACCTAGTAATAACTTACCCAGAAAAAACACTCCGTGTAAAAAAGGCAGCCAAGTCTCTTTACTTTAAAAAAATTCAACACCGAAAAGGAGTGATATCAAAAAAGGAGCCAAGTCAATGACATTTCCAAATATTTAATCGTATTTTTGAAATAAAAGAATAAACACCGAGAAATACTTTACAAAAGGACTTGGCGCATCGTTTTTTTAAAGACATAATTCTATCCTAAAAGTGGAAAGAAATTTACAAGTAGGTACATTTTCCTCTTTCTATTAGATTTAGAATCTATGAATCAAGCTACTTTTAGTAATGGCTATTTTATAGTTTTGTCAATGGCGAGAAGAAAGATTTCATGCTGTAATAGATAAGTAATATAAGGATGGAAGAATTAAATAACAATTGGAAGTGGGCTCATACATATTCTTGCAGTACTGTTAATATGGTGATATTAGAAGGGTATCTTTTCATAATTTGATCTTAACTGAAGGAATTCATGAAACGTTGTCAAATAATTACTAACTATCTATGGAACACTATTATATATTTTTAAAGTATAAAGACATTTTTTTTTAATAGAAATACAATGTGACTGTGTACTTTGTGAAATGTATTGTTATAAAATGTGGATTAATTGAAATGTATTTCATGATGAGAAGGTATAACGCATGAGACTTAATTATGTTGACCACGAAACAATATTACGAAGATAACTATTGTGTATTTATAGAAAACATAGACAACAAGTTTCATCGCGTATATATTCAAATAGAAAATATTTTACAGTAGGTATGTATAATATGTAATTGAAGGATGTTTCCCTATTATTCTAAAAATTCTTAATGACTGTTGTATATAAATGACTTATGCTTATGAATAGAAAAATGTCTTTAAAAAAACGATGCGCCAAGTCCTATTGTAAAGTATTTCTCGGTGTTTATTCTTTTATTTCAAAAATACGATTAAATATTTGGAAATGTCATTGACTTGGCTCCTTTTTTGATATCACTCCTTTTCGGTGTTGAATTTTTTTAAAGTAAAGAGACTTGGCTGCCTTTTTTACACGGAGTGTTTTTTCTGGGATATCACTTCTTTTGTTAGTTTATTCATACAGCTTGTAGCACATGTCCGAGCAGGGACTAATTTCTTTAAAAAAATACGCCTCAACCGATTTGGTTACTATGAAAAGTTGCGTTTGGTATAAGATGAAAATGATTATCCAAGAAGAATAGCTTAAGTTTCGTTATAATCGATCCAGCCGTTTTCGATACATGACGTCACTTCCGGTTTTGAAATAGCGGCCGAGAACACTGCTACCTTGAATATATAAATTGTATTGTCTACGTTACAATGTAAGCTAATTATGTATGTATTTTAAGTATAATTTGTTGAAATAAGTTAAATATTGCGTATTTATGACGTCACTTCCGGTTTAGAAATAAGAAAATAATATTTTTTTTATTGATACTTCATATAGATGACCATCTAAATCGAATTGCGCTAATTTCGTTCTAATCGGTCCAGACGTTTTTGAGTTATGACGTCACTTCCGGTTTAAAAATGGCGGCACAAAAAATCACAAGAGGCAAGGTATCATCAGACGCCAAAAGTGCATATGTGGTAAAAGTTTCAGGTCGATCGGTTCAGCCGTTTAGGCTGTGGCCCTGTCAACAATGTTTCCTGATATCTGAATCATCATCATCATCATCATCATCAGATAGCTTTAAGAAGGGGTATAATTTCACTGTTTTCATGGCCCTCTAGCTCGCAAATGGCAAAACCTGTTGTTCCCAAATTTGGTATATGGGGTCGGGTGGGCCATAGCTCGAAATTAAGACATTTCACAACAATGTGAGATTTTCCAATTTTAAGATCCAGTAGGCCGAAAATGCCATGTTGTTGCTTACAGTAAAAGTGTTTGGTCTGCTCCTCAGTTTATTAGGCATTTACGGTATGTTGAGTGACTGTGAGTGTACGGTACGACTTGGCTGGGTGGAGCGACCGCTCCACTAGATAAGGTACTATTTACCTGTCTTTTTGGACGTTTCATAGGTCAAACATCCTATGAATAATAGTAAAGGATGGCCGGTGGGAAGGAGGAGGTCGTACTATACTCACCTATACATGTCCTGATAACTTGCCCCTGCCAGCTACCACCAGTCGTACACCGACGAAGTGTGTGTTGCCTAACTAGATGTATATTTATATACAGAGAGTGACTTGCAAGACTGGTTATCACTGGCTTCTATCGGAACATAGAGGTGAGTTAACACGTGGCCCATTAGATTCGACCTTCCCAGCATTTGCCTCTCCACTGACGGAAACCATCAACAATCAATAGACAACATTACAAAATCACTGCGCATGCGCGGCGTGCCGCACTGCATTGGCGAGCGCTAGTGTGGCCACTTTGACAGCTGGTTCTAGAAGCTGTACTGAAACACACGGCGCGCAAGAGTTCCGCCCCCTTAGATCTGTGTTTAAACTTCATTGTGTAATTATCAGAGTAATTAATAGAAAAAGAGGTCATAACAGATCGTTCAGGACCGTTCTTTGTGTCCTATTATGTAAACATAACATTATATTTACCAAGTCCAAAGGCATTTCCTTTTCCGTCTTTCACGTGATGAAAGAGAGCATTTTACATGTGGCTCAATGTTGCATATTTTTTGTTTAAATACCCACAATGATAATACAGAAAAATCAGTATACATTATCATTCCTACCATTCGAGATAAGAGATGTGCGACCCGCACTAAATAGATATATTTTCTTTTGAAGCAACTAAATTTATCCGCGTGTAGTCCAAACATTTTAAAGAGAGCAATTTTAATTTAATCTTATTAAATTAAATTGTGATTGATGCCTGATAAATTTGAGAGCTGGGTTCTTCAATATCAAGTGCAGTCAAAAACAGTGAATTCTAGGGAAGAAGTTGCCCATGTAGGTAGTAACTAAGCAAATGAGGGAATGCATTTAGTTGTGCTATGATCCGAAATAGTGAATTAATGATATGTAAATTCCCGACGGCTACAATTATTCCCAATGTTCCCAATAGTTGTATGGGAATATTCCCGGGAAGTTCACGGGTCCAAACATATGGACCGAAACTGTTGACATTACGTTAAAATAAAAATAATACAGGATGAAATATCCCAATCAAGATGTTTTTAATACAATTTAAATTGTTTACTTGTTCTGTAGCTTCATTATGGCATCACCAAGCTGAGGAAAAATAAAACTTCGCCTACCTAATCCCATAAGAAATGAACGGTGGAGCGAGTGGGCCACAATATTAACCCAGCATGCAATGCTTACAGTTGTAGATGGCGCGCGGACTTTATAATGTTGTCTATTGAGAATGACGGGCGCGGGAATCGAACCCGGTGTACAAGCAGTTTCATTGCCTGAGCCAACTTACTTCGTTTCGTCTAATTGTTTGGGGATGTTTCAATAAAGGCTTAAAGGCTTTTCATTGCTCTGCTAAATTTTAAACATTTGATTAGGTTTGTCATGGCAAGAACCAATGACATTCCTTGAATGACCGTTTAAACTTATAACTACTGCTTGTAGAAGAGTATTGACAAACTGGCAATTAGTTATTGATTTTATTATACATCCAATTCCCTTTGTGTAATTCCTGGTGTTGACAATTGCAATATTTGATATGACTAACTAATTCAACTATTTAAACATTAAGTTAGCAAATTAGTTGTCACATCAAAGGTTTTAACAACACAGTGGATGTTTAGAAGAGATTTGTAAATATTATATAAAATCAATAACAACCCTTTTATTGAAACTTTGTTAAGGTTTTCGCAGAGAGGATGTCATTTTATTGAAAGAGTTTTCACAAAGAGTCTGTGTTTTTCTTCACACCTCGCTGCCGGCTCCAATTGAGACAGTCAATATTTGCGACCGGTTCATGTTGCGAAGGGCGTGATCGCCATGATAAGCGATAGAAGACTCGACCTTATGTACCTGAATGTTGAGGAGGAGAAATAGCTATCGAAGCCATCCATCAATGTCAGGTGCGGAGGTCTCGGTTCCAGAAACAGCTGATTCGATCCACGTCATTGGGGGGGGGGGGGGGGGGGCGAGACAGAGGTCAGGGTTCATCTGCGGGTTTATTCAAAGTTAAACTTTCCTGAAATAATTTACAAGGAATGCCCCGTTTCTTATTCATACAATAAGTTGAAAAGTTCTTACATTATTTCGAATATTATGCCTATACGTGTAATGCGTTGATAAGTGAGCACTGAAGCTCGCAAACACCTCGAACCGAAACCTTTAAAGAAAACTTGAAGAGATAAGCCAATTGAAAGCATAACACAAACCCCGAATCGATAAAATAACCCATTGTTCAGATTATCATTTCAACTTTGGAACTTGTAAGATATCTAAACACTCGGCAGTATTATAACTAGGGCTAGGATGTTTAGGATGTCCTCTTTTCGTTTTTTTGTTCAGACACGTCTAAAATGATATATAAATAAGTTTAATGTGTTCCTTATTTCAAAAATATGTGTTTCATTTTGCCTGAAAATGATTTTTTCTCAATTTTTTGTGAATTCAGTCCTTTTCTTACTATTTTAAGGTCTTTTTGTCCTTTTTTTTAATTATTGGGGGAAATAATATGAAATGTTTGTTGCAAGTTAGAACAATTGTATGAATTTTGGTCTAGACCACAATTCATACAATTTCCATCCACCATTTGGATGGCAATCAACAATTGACACTTGACACATTGACACATTCATACAATAATTTTAAGTTAATTTTAATATATTGCTGTATTACGACCTCTACCACCTGTTCAATGTAACAAATTGTAGAAAAATAAACATACATACAACTCCTAAACCGATACATTGAATAATATGTTGACGAATATTCGATAACATAAAATTTCATTGGTTCTTTTTCGGGATTTGTGGTCCTTTTTATAATAGTTTTAAGGTACTATTTGCCTGCCTTTTTGGACGTTTCAAAGGTCATAAACGTCTTTGCCCTAATTATAACAATATCATTTATAGTGATTTGGGTCCATATAGTTATTTTATCAACATTGCGTACATGATTTTGTTGCTACGATACCTATCTTCTTATCTAGATCAATAAACTACAATTTCCGATGAAACCAATTGAACCATTTGAACCAATTTCTTGCAAGAAATCATTACGTCAGCAGTCAGGATAGTAATGAGATCTTGTTAAAAGTAAGCCGAATCCGTTTCTTCGTTTGACCTGTATGAGAAAAGAACAGACAAACAGACAGACAAAAAAGAGATAGATTAGAGCCATAAGTTTCAAGTGGAGACGCTCGCTCCGCTCACCTGTAGACTATCATTAGTAGAGTATTGAAAAACGGCCCTTAGCAGAATAAAATCATGAATTTACAGATTTTACTTGATCAACTTTGTGTAAATATAAATAAGTCATAATATTGTAAACCACGCTATCAGATAAAGCCATAGCATGAAAATCAATAAAAGAGCATTATTGCATTTACGAAGACTCTTCAACCCAAAGGCCCCTTTTCAAAGATCGCATTCCAATTTTGAATAACTAGCGATGTTTTCATTTGCGTTGAGGACTTGTGTGGTCAGTGCAAGTTTGGATAAATAATAGGAGAAAATATTTTCGAGTTGACTGAGGGTCTGAGAGCTATCGTTATATGCAACTAGTGGCTTTTCGGTACACGCTCTAAGATGTTTTTGTGATGTTGGCCCCCAAAAGGGCCGTTTAGCCGGTGACAAACGGCCCTTTTGGGGGCCAACATCACAAAAACATCTTAGAGCGTGTACCGAAAAGCCACTAGTTGAAAATATTTTCATAAACCCCAATAGTTAAAATTTACAAATTCTATTGTTCCTTGGTGGTTTATGACCGAGTTCACAGAGGTCAACGACTCTCATTACGAACAAAATCTCACTTTACAGAGCAGAAATGTAACAACTAAACACGTTGTGAGCTAATTAGTAATTCCAGCAGCTTTTTGAAATATCATTCGGTTCAAAACGCCACCCAGATGACGTCATCAGCAGTGCAGTCACGTGACAGCCGCCATTTTATATTCAAACCTCATTCATTGAGCCAACATGGAATACTAAAAGCTTGGCAAAAAGTGCGCTTTGCAAGCTCAATAACGATCAAGAAGGCGAATATGCACAGAACTTTCCTGTCACGAGAGAGCGCATAAACAGGACTTGTCTGTCACGAGAGGGCGCATAAACAGGACTTGTCTGTCACGAGAGGGCGCATAAACAGGACTTGTCTGTCACGAGAGGGCGCATAAACAGGACTTGTCTGTCACGAGAGGGCGCATAAACAGGACTTGTCTGTCACGAGAGGGCGCATAAACAGGACTTGTCTGTCACGAGAGGGCGCACAAACAGGACTTGTCTGTCACGAGAGGGCGCATAAACAGGACTTGTCTGTCACGAGAGGGCGCATAAACAGGACTTGTCTGTCACGAGAGGGCGCATAAACAGGACTTGTCTGTCACGAGAGGGCGCATAAACAGGACTTGTCTGTCACGAGAGGGCGCATAAACAGGACTTGTCTGTCACGAGCGGGCGCATAAACAGGACTTGTATGTCACGAGAGGGCGCATAAACAGGACTTGTCTGTCACGAGAGGGCGCATAAACAGGACTTGTCTGTCACGAGAGGGCGCATAAACAGGACTTGACTGTCACAAGAGGGCGCATAAACAGGACTTGTATGTCACGAGAGGGCGCATAAACAGGACTTGTCTGTCACGAGAGGGCGCATAAACAGGACTTGTCTGTCACGAGAGGGCGCATAAACAGGACTTGTCGGTCACGAGAGGGCGCATAAACAGGACTTGTCTGTCACGAGAGGGCGCATAAACTGTGATGTGGCGGAACTGTGTCAGTGTTATTGAACTGGTGTCTTCATGCATTGATTATTTTACGTTGGTTTAGGAGCTGACAATTGTTTGGTTTTCTATCCTCGAGCAAAAGGGCTCATCATTTGTGGGTTTCCATATATTTCTCTTTTCGGAATTGATGGTTATGTCGCGCTTTTTTCTACTTTTGTGTATGCTTCTCTTTTGTCTTGAAAATTGTACCGGATTTATGTACAGGACCCACACAAAAAATGTAATAACATGTTTTTTTCACACTGAAACTGAATTGGGCTAAGTATAATACATTTCTATTTGTCCACCACACAGTTAAAGATTTTAATTGAACAAATATTTCAATTAGTACGAAAAGAAGAGAAATAAATGTACCTACTTTGAAATGATAGGCAAAACGTTAATAAATGAGATCTTGCGATGGAAGAAAATAAAATACAGGCTCGTTGGAACTACTGTCGTCATGGGGGGATTGCGATACCCGAAAGGGGGTCTGGTCAGTTTTAGCCCCGCAGTGAGCTTTTTTTTTTTTTAGAAATTAACAATTGTCTGTCACGAGTGATTCTCTGGCTCTAAAATGCACTACCTCAAGCAAACTACCCTCTCATTGTTGCCCCGCAGTTCGTTTTTTTTTAGAATTTAAGCAATTTATAAGACTTTATTTTGGACTAATTTTTATGGTGAATGAGGGGCAAGTCTGCTCGAGTGGGGGGTGGGATAATCCCCCATCCCTCCCCCCTTCCTACGCGCCTGATCAAAGACGTCATGTTATGTAACGTGTTGCCTACAGTTCGATTGTGACGCAAACGTGAATGAATTATCGTCCCAAGTATTCCCTATCAAACGAGAAGTGTCAAGTATTAATATTTGTTTTCAACAGCACGGCTCGTACGTCACGGCAGACTGGAAGTTCGGAAAGTTTCCCTGAGAAACTGTGCTTCCAGGAAACCGTGTAAGAAGATTAATGAGAAGAGTTTCCCGCTTTTATATTTACAGAAGCAAAGAAGAAAAGAAGCAGGTGATATTGAAATATTGAAGAGGATAAAAAAGACAGTGGAGAAATTAATGAAGCGAGAAAATCTCAAGTAGTTCAAGAAGAAAAGAAAAGAACAGAAGATTTTACAACCTAAATGGAATGTATATTTTTAGTTTACCTTTCAGTTATTAGTCCATGATTATACCTCTATTGTGTAAATATATAACAATGGCTGCCATTTTCAGTATCTGCACATACTAAACCAGAATAAAATCCACACAAAACAGCATAATTTCGTGGGATATCACTGCTTTTGCACAACGTTTTAGTATAGGGGAGAGCGGGGCAAGAGCAGCCTATGGGGCAAGAAGAGCCACTCAAATATCTCATGTATTATTATGTGTGTACCCTCCGTGAGGCTACCATAACGAAGGTAAGATGGCCGCGCATCTCTAGGTGAAGTTTGGTGGTGATCCGTTATAACACGTCAATTTTACAGGTAAATGTTTGGTTCTTTCAATTCTGATGTAATAATCATGCATGTGGACTTAAGACCTAATGACTAGTATATCATACTTATGTTATTGTGTGATATAGCATTGGAAAACTTGAAGTTTCCTCTGTTATTTTAGCACATGGTTATATCTCAAACATTTGAACTCTCGAGACAAGGGCCAATATATTCCAGCCAGACACTTTGGGGCAAGACGAGCCTCCACGGTGGGGGCAAGAGGAGCCACGGCTCTTCTTGCCCCATATAGCAAAATCCATGGTAAATTCTCATGACCTTGCTAGGGACAGAAAAGATAATTACTTCACTAATTAGTTTACTATACTTAGATTATCAAATTGCATTAAACCTTTTCGCAATGATATTATCGAGATTATCATAAATTTTCTTCTGTATAATATTATAAAAATAAGCTAAATGTCCCTTTCGCTGTTGGGACAAGATTGTTCAATCATTCTCATCAGCAATTTCAAATATCATTTTAATAATTAATAATAATTTTAATAAATTAGGATAATGATATCATATCGTTTATCACCTATAGGTAATCATTCAAATTCCTAAGTTCTATATTATTATTATTTCAGTGATTAAAGATGGTGAGGAATTATATTCGGATTACGGAGAGATCAAGTTATGGAGACACTAAACTGCAGGCGGCTATAACAGATGTCGTCGAAAATGGAGTACCTGTCCGCACTGCTGCGAAGAAGCACGGAGTTCCTCGTGGTACTCTGCAGAAACGAATTAAATTTGGGAAGACCAGTGTCTTGAGTATCGGTCGATTTAAGACAGTTTTTAGTGTCGAGCAGGAACTAGAATTGAAATATCATATTTTACATATGGAGTCTCTCTTCTACGGTCTAACTTCGTATGACGTCCGTAAAATAGCATACGTGTTCGCCGTGGGCAATAATTGCGCTCATAATTTCAACATCGAAAAGAAGGTCGCGGGAAGGGATTGGTTTTTCGGATTTATAAAACGTCACCATCTTTCGTTACGTAATCCAGAAGCCACCAGCATGGCCCGTGTGGCCGGTTTCCGCAGGGACAAAGTGGTGCGTTTTTACACTTTGTTGAAGGAACTTTTCGACGCCTATCATTTTGATGCTGACCGGGTCTATAATATAGACGAGACTGGCGTTACTATTGTTCAGACGCCCAAAAAAATTGTCGCATTGAAGGGAAGAAAGCAAGTCGGGAGGATTACATCTGCAGAGAGAGGAAAAAACATTACCGTTGTTGGCGCCATCAATGCTCTCGGTTCGTTCATTTCACCGATGATTATTTTTCCTCGGGTACGGATGAATGATCGTCTTCTGACAGGATGCATTTTTGGGACACTTGGAATTGCCAACCCTTCTGGATGGATTGACTGTGACATTTTCGTGAAATTTATTCACCATTTCATCTCGTGCACGAAACCCTCCAAAGAGAAACCAGTTCTCATTGTTTTGGATGGACATGCAAGTCACAAGTCTTTGGAAGTTGTCCAGCTATGCAGGGACAACAACATCCATTTATTGACCCTCCCTCCACACACTAGTAACAAGATGCAGCCACTGGATCTTACAGTCTACGGACCGTTCAAGACATACTTGAATCAGGAGATGGACACGTGGATGTCGAACCACCATGGCATGAGAATTACTGACTATGACCTAAGTCCAATAATAAAAACAGCATTTTTGAAAGCTGCGCAACCACTGTCCATCCAAAATGGCTTCGACAGGTCAGGGATTTTTCCGTTCAATCCCAATCTGTTCTCTGATGCTGATTTTGCAGCCGCAGACATGTTATCTGTGAATTATGAGGACGCAGGTAATCAGCAAGCAGAAGCAATGGAATTGGAGGCTATAGAATTCGAGGCCACAGCATTGGAGGCCACAGCATTGGAGGTCCCAGCATTGGAGGCCCCAGCATTGGAGGCCACAGCATTAGAGGCCACAGCATTAGAGGCCTCAGAATTGGAGGCCGTAGAATTGGAGGCCTTAGAATTTGGCAGTGATATTGTTCCTGCAGAAAACCCCATTCTGCTGACTGATCGAGTACCGGAGGAAGCCGGTTCAGATGAAAACGAAGGCTGTGCTGAGGAAATTGGTGCTGAAGAAGATGGTCCCGCTCAAAATCAAGTTGGTGATTCAGTAGTTGCAAGTACGAGTGCCGCTGTTGTTAAGAAATTGAGTGTGGAGGAAATTTCGCCCATACCTAAGAGTAAGATTGCTGCAAGACCACAGAAGAAAAGAAAACAAGAAAAGGCTGAAATTATGACCAGCTCGCCAATGAAGCTTGTTCTCGAAGAAAAAATGGTTGCTAAGAAGCTGAAACAAGACAAAATTGAAGAAAAGAAAGCCAAGAAAGCTGAAAACGCTAAAATCCCAAAGGCTAAGAAAAAAAAGGACGTGGGAGTTTCAAAGACAGCAGCTAATAAGGCACACACGGCAACGAATCAATCTAAACCTACGTGTGCACTAAATACTGACACGGAAGATGTTGCATGTGCCCTTTGCGAAGAACTTTACTCCGAGACGTCAGCAGAGGAGTGGATAACATGTCCTGGGTGCAAAAAGTGGATGCACGAGGAATGCACGGATGGCACTCAAAACGTTTGCGAGCTTTGCCGATAATCAATTATCAATAACTTCATTCATGAATACCTAATGGATCGCATGTACCTGATTACAATTGGTCCAATTGCTCACAATTTCTTAATATAAGTACTAATTTCAACGTTTTCTTATGTAGGTTATGCAGTTCCTTTACAGACGGATGGCACTCAAAAATATTGCGTGTTTCGTCGATAAACAATTTATCAATAACTTCATTCATACCTAATGTATCACATGTACCTGATTACAATTGGTTCAATTGCTCACAATTTCTTAATAAACTAATTACAATGATTTCTAGTGTACGTTATGCAGTTTCTATACAGTGGCCCCTCTTGCCCCATCACCTGGCTCATCTTGCCCCATATGTGGGGCAAGATGAGCCTTTTCCCATTTTCTGTATTTTAATTTATAACATATTAGAGTAATGTACTACATACATGCAAAAATAATAATTACTTAGCTAAAGTATGTACCTATGAGAAAAAAATTAATTGGGGTTCTTAATTATAATAATATAATATCTACAGCTATAGTCCCTTAGGGGGCTCTGGCTGCCCCACTCTCCCCTACCTATAGTAAACTGAAGGTGAAAAAGCTCTAAACATATTCCGGATAGCCTGAAATTAATATCTTGCACGATTTTTTGGCTCTTTAGTACAATCAGCAATGTAATAAATTAAGTATCTTCTATCTGCTTCTAGTTGCGCGACGGCCATATTGTTGACACAGATATCATGTCAGATGTGCATTGTTTATCGACGGTGTTTTGTAAAAGAAATTGATTCAATTCCTATCAGAGATTTTTACTCATCCCATTGAACTGCGGACTAATTGTTAATTGTGGAACAGCCGTCTGATTCTGTAACTTATTTTCCATTGCTAGCGGAATCGCAATATGTATACATCATATGACAAAACCTCATTGCTAGCGGACTTTGCAGTTATAGAATCAGGTCAAACCACCATCTTCATGGATTCATTTCGTTCACTGCTTCTGCCGTTTGACAGGAAAATATTGAGTACAATCAGTAGGTATAGTTCGAGGTATAGTTCCAACTTTTGCGTAATTTAAGGTCACAATTAGGGGCTTGCTGATAAACCTTTAAAAATGTCACCATATACTCAGACAAACTAGCTGATCAACATAGGCTACGGTGCATATCAAATTGTTACATCTTTGGGGGGAGGGGGTCAAATGTTGATGTGGAATATTAGAATACAAATGGCGGAGTTGGTGATCATCAACAGTGAACATCATTCTACAAAGATGGAAGACCGTGCTTCATTCAACAAGTTCCCGTTAACGGCAGATATTGGCAGCCAATCTGACACCTGTGAACAAAATGTATGCCGCAATATTGCGTGACGTAACTGGCGAGCTATAATTCGTAATAAATATAATACAAATACAAATACCGTATTTGATAAGGTAAAATGTGTAATAAATAATGAGTATATACCTACTAAAATAAAACCTATTGCAAAACATGTGTACAAAACAAGATTGCCAGCCTCAATAAACAAACAATGCTGCATGTTTGTGTATCAAACTGAATAATGTATTTGTATTCTATCTCAAATACTGTGAATTGTTGAAATGAAAAGTATACATAGTTGCGTTAGGGGAGTGTGAGTCTATAGATACCTAGCTACATTCTTCTCCCGTGGCAGAGGTCCTTGTTTTGTAACATATGATTGTAACCTGATAAGCCATCAATTTGAGTCATTGGGCAACCATGGCTAATGGTGACAAATCAATTATTAGAAGTTGATTATCATTATTATTATTATATTACGAACATTAATTTTTACTTTTAACTAATGTTAATCATAAATGGAGGACATGGGGAGGGATCGACCTAGCGGGCCCGATCCGTGGAGTCTGAAACTGGTGGGAAAGCCAGGTCAGAATGGGGACAGACCGGGGGAGGGAGGCTTCGGGCCGGTGGGACCCGATTTCAGGGGGATCACCATCTCGAGGGGGGAGGCTGGCCCGAGGGGCCCTTAAATTTGGGGAGGGCATGGGTAGGTCGACCCTGAACTGCACTTAGTTGGGACCAACTCGTAATGTGAGGCGGCCCCTTAAGCCCCACCACCGCGTCAAGGTAGCAGTCCATTGGTGAGGCTTAGAAGTTGATGATAACAAATATAAAAATCATAGGGTAGGTCGATCCTGAACTGCATTTAGTTGGGACCAACTCGTAAAGTGAGGCGGCCCCTTAAGCCCCACCACCGCGTCAAGGTAGCAGTCCATCGGTGAGGCTTAAAAGTTGATAACAAATATAAAAATCATAGGGTAGGTCGACCCTGAACTGCATTTAGTTGGGACCAACTCGTAATGTGAGGCGGCCCCTTAAGCCCCACCACCGCGTCAAGGTAGCAGTCCATCGGTGAGGCTTAAAAGTTGATAACAAATATAAAAATCATAGGGTAGGTGGACCCTGAACTGCATTTAGTTGGGACCAACTCGTAATGTGAGGCGGCCCCTTAAGCCCCACCACCGCGTCAAGGTAGCAGTCCATCGGTGAGGCTTAAAAGTTGATAACAAATATAAAAATCATAGGGTAGGTCGACCCTGAACTGCATTTAGTTGGGACCAACTCGTAGTGTGAGGCGGCCCCTTAAGCCCCACCACCGCGTCAAGGTAGCAGTCCATTGTTCATAGGATGATAGGACCCTATGATGGTGGATCTTAGGTTTGTTTATTGCTAAAACTGGTAGTGAGGCACATGTGCTACGGGGCTTGCCCTATTCTCACTACCTGTAAATGTACTGGTTTAATTATATGTGCATTTTAAAATAAATAACAACAATAATAATGAGACTGTCGTTTTGTCTCTCGACTGAGGAAAACCATTGAAACCTCAGTCAGGAATGAATAGTGCCCGGAACCTCTCATAGAAAGATTGCGCCTGAGCCAGCTTGCTCGGTTGAGTGAATGCAGGCGCTTCAGGCAATTGCGCGTTATAATTATAACGCTATTCCTCTTCAACCTGTCTACAGGCACCAACCACCGTGCGTTCCCGTTCATACACCTAGCGCCACTAGTAGAAGAAATCGTCAAAGTTGGAAGGAGAATATTTCAATCGTTTTATCTCTCATATGGCCGTACTCTGGAACTCAAAATAGTTAGGAATTAGTAAACGAAGGACGCAAATTAGTAAATTGTATCATATTCAGTGATATTTTGTATACACTTTCATAGCGAAATAACTTTCGACTTCATTTCTTATAATTACTAGGAAAACGCTCTGTGCAACGCGTTGATGAGCGAGCACCGACACGCGCATCATCGCCAATCGAGCACGATCCTTTTAATTAAAGATAATTATAGCTATACATCATTCATTAGTCATTACTGATTTTCATCGCAACTTTCCATAAACATTCTGGAAAAATTTAATAACGGATCGATGTACTATGAATTTGATAGGTACTTCTCCATCAATCTCTGTGAATAGATATTCAAAACACTTAAAATAGAAATAAGTCTGTAAATTCTTGACCGATTGGGTTGGAAATGTATAAAATATGAGATGTTACATTGTGATATCAAGTAAAACGTTGCTTCTAACATAACTGTGAAACACGATCCATATTCAAAAAAATATAATACCTATGTAGGTAAACATACTAACACATATTATTATCCATCCCTCATGAATTGCAATATAACCCACACAATCAACACAAAATATGCTTTTCATTGAAACTCAGAATATCCATCATTCAATATACTTTGGTACAAATAAAACAATCTAGAAAGCAGTGGAATTTCTCAATACCATCAATTCTGACAGTTTCAAACATTGGAAAATGTCATTAAGTGTATAAAATTATCTAATGATTGAGCTGAAAACTTGTAAAATAAGAGAAAATGGTAGTCTTAATGTCCATACAAAATGTGAACTTAATCGGAACATTTTGACTTTCGACCAATCAGGAAATATTCTAATTTTTGAACCAATGGGAGGGCAGCTCTAAAAATCTATACACGATTAAGTTAGAATGATATTAGTATGTGTGCAAAATTTCAGCTCGATCGGAAGAAAATTGTGGCCTGTGCCGTCGGTCCAAACACAAAAACACACAAAAAACCAGAGAAAGTGTCCAAAAGTGCAGAATGGAGACGCTCGCTACGCTCGCTCAATGAATTGATAAATGCATGATGTTCGTAACAACAGAACATAACTGCAGCAACTTTGACGTTGGCCAATGCTACAGATCTGTAACTAATTTCACAGGGAAAATAACACCTAAGCACGGTACCTAAAGTTCATTCACGATTAGAATAGCAAGTCGATCACGTCGTTCATTGGTCGTTCACATGAACACTGCCCTGTCAATGGCAAGACTTTCTTCTTTGGATTATTAAAATTGTATAAATTATATGAAATACACTATGTTTAATAGTAAAAATATTAGGAATATTCAATAAAATTATTTAATTTTTATCTACAGTGGTATTAAACATATTTTTTGATTATTGCTTTAATATTTACATGCGAGCGTATACGTCCGCTTGACTCAGTAGTACACGGCCGCCATTACGGCTTGCTATTCTAATCGTGAATGAACTTTATTACCAGAGTTCATTCACTGCTATTATCGTATGCACAAGCTCGCTTATGAACGAATCATTATACAAGCGTTCACCAGTCTCTTCATCAGAACCAACTTCTAAACCTCACTAAGTCGATGAAATATTCATGGGCTGTGTAAAAGTTCTCGAAAAGATCCGATTAATTAATAGAATTTTGGGTATAGACGTGAAGTTTGCATAGAGCTTTCAAAAGCTGCGACCGACACGGATTAAAATGTACCCTACGCAGTCGACCATTCATTATTCCAGGCCGACGCTTTTATCAGCTAAATATTTATGTAAATGTGTTTTCAAATGATTTATGAGTTGAAATTGCGAGTTCGGAGTCGTGAGATAAAATGGATGGAATTATTATTTCGCAAGATAATTAAAAACTTGTGTTGTGCTTTTTGTTAATACTGTGATTTTCGCCCTCTACCATCCATATCTACATTTATTCAAGTCAGTTAAATTCAATTTAATAAGATTTTAAAGTTACCTCGTTACTATACTTAGATCTATACTTAATGTATACTAAACATTATGAGTGTAAGTCTTATACTTAGGGCCGGTTTTTCAATGGCCTGCCCAGTAGTACAGTTTTAAACGGCCATTCCAGGATTGTCATTGGTTGCTGCCAATGCAAAATAGTCTTAATCGACTGTTTAAAAGTTAGCAAGGTATTGAAAGACATGGCCCTTATACTTATAATTATACTTACAATTATACTTGGTTACTTACTTATAATTAAGTAATAAATGAATCAATATTCTCATTATCATCACTTCTATTATTAACATTACCGATATATTACAATTAAATTGCATCTCCCCCCGACGGCTGTCACCTTATCGCGGTGGTGGGGTTTGTGTTGGCCAATGATCCATTGCAGCTACGCCGGCGAGCATATGCTCATGTGTAAGGGTTACCCATGCCGGACAGATCAGTGGTGAGGCCCAGACCAAGAGCAGCCAGGGTCGGCCTAACCATGCCCTCCCTTGAATTTGCGGTCCCCTCGGGCCGGCCTCCCCCCTCGAGATGGTGACCCCCCTGAAATCGGGTTCAGCCGGCCCTAATCCTCACCCCCCCCCCCCCCCCGGTCCGTCCCCATTCCGGCCTGGCCTTCCCACCAGTGCTGGACTCCCCCGGATCGGGCCCGTTAGGTCGACCCTCTCCCCTTGCCCTCCAATTATGTTCAACAAAGTTAAATATAACAATTAATGTGCGCAATATAACCTCGTCGTTGACGCGCCATTAAACCAAACTAATCTAATCTAATAAATACCAACTGCAATGTGAAAAGATTTTCCTCGAGTGGGACTCGAACCCACGACCTTCCGATATCCAGTCAGATGCTCTACCAGCGGAGCTATAGAGGCAGTTCACAGTGCAGCGGCTGTGTTCCAATATAAGCTGCGTTAGCAACTTACCGATTTTTGAAGATATTTATTAACATTCACCTAACTGAGGGATTCAGTAAAAATCATATTTCATAATCTAATCTAATCTAATTGCATCTCCTTTCCTTCCATAATTTTGTGTAAAAACACGATGACGACCAAAGTGTGCTCCAGGGGTCGGCAACCTGCGGCTCCTTGGTGTTTCTTGAATGGCTCTTTATAATTTAAATTAGGATCTGGCATCGAAAAATTTGAAAATTCGAGGGGAAAAAACGCCCTGCGGGGCAATAATTGGAATGTTCTTTGCTTCAGTTTGTTCATTTAGAGTCCCAGAATCACTTTTAAATTGTGAAATTCTAAAAAAGCCCTGCGGGGCAACAACTGAGGGGCTTCGTCAAAATAACAAAATAAACTATAGTACCCTTAATTCAATTTATTTTCGGTATATTATATTTGATTGCCTCTACTGCGGCTCCCACTATTATCTAATTTATTAATTTTCGGGAATTTGGCCCCTTCATCAAAAAAGGTTGCCGACCCCTGGTGTACTCGGATGGGGGAGAAAGAATTTACCTCATTCTAGAAATAAATCTGCAATTCAACCGACTTTTCTACCCTCTATACTGCGTACTTCGTTCAGAAAGTATTTTGACGGATTTTGACAAACACAAATTTGAAAGACATAAATCGCGTCTATGGCATTACTGAGATAATAGATATATTTATATTCCACGATTTAAATTTCTCCGACAAGGCGGGTGAATTCCTCTCACAGAATAACTGGCATTTTACACCGTTGTATTGCCCCGCCTTTTACATTTGCTTCCAAAATGTATTAATTTCACATGCAACATTCGCGCTATTTAGAGATTGGCTACGGCTTACGGCCAGTGGTGTAGTCGAGGGTATACGCGGGTATAGTCGTACTTATAACTAAAAATCATTTTTGCCCTGTGCGTATACCTATAAATAATTATAGGGTAATTATCACTGTATACAGGCGTATAATTACAAAAAAATCTTAAATAATTACGGTCTGTTTAAAAAAATGCCAGTTAAGTTGTCAAAGTTGTAATTTAATACAGAAAACCCAGCATTTTATATTGATTTGCAAAGAAAACTTTAAATTTTAGCAATTTGAATAGTATTTGAAGTATAACTAATATTGAAAAAATCACAGAAAACTGGAATAGTAAATACATACAGAGTTCTCTAGGATTTTATTACAGACAAAAAGTGTCTCACGTAGGTATAATCTAAGGATCCCTAAAATGCACCAAAAGAATGACATTGACGAAACATTTCTTGGGGACTTCGCCCCCAAACCCCCTTCATTTTCATTCAGGTGTCAATTATTTTAGCGTACCTACCCCTAAAAAAAATCAGGACTTCTCCACTACTAACGGCATATATTTGCCGATGTTGAAGGCCGTACTTTTTTATACCATACTCTTTTAAAAAATACATTCTGATTTATTCTGTTTATGATCAGATCATGTTACAATATTTTAAAATACGATCACATAAGACTCATTTTGCTGTACTGTTTCAGGTTTACCTGCAATTTGGTTAAATGTAAGACGATCTATAGCAACTGCAGTGTAAAAAGTGACCTTGAAGCTTAAACACACGAGACGGCGGGCTTTGCCAGAATACATCAACCACAGAGTTCACATCCCGAACAAAGAAGCGTTTGTCATCAGTAAAATGTTACCAACTCTTTCTTACTCGTACCGCTCTAACAGCCATAGACATTAGGAGTATAAAGTAATATTATCTCAGTTCAATTTCGTCTCCAATGCATATGTCAAGTTTGCTTCAACGAATGCAATTTCTTCAGCAAATTTGAATGCATTTTCATTGTACTCATTTCAGAAAATGAAGTATAAAAGGTAAGAGAGAAACGTGATAGAGATTTCCACGAGTACAAATATGTGGGAGCGGTGAAAACTCTTTTCTTTGTCTGCAATTGCACTGCAATGCACGCTGCACCTGCAAGCTGGGCTTAATTGTCACTGTGTAATGGGATTATCCCCAAGCGAAGTACTGGCTGGGTTTAATATCACCTATAGCAGGACGGGGAGGGGGGGGGGGGGGAGCAACCCAGCCCAGCAGAATACAAGCAAGAAGTGAGATCTTGGATTATTGAATCTATTCTTCTTTGTACAGGCTAATGGCGGCTGTTAAATGATGACGATGACCATGACGATGACGATGACGATGACGATGACGATGACGATAACGATGAATATGACGACGACGACGACGACGACGACGACGACGACGACGACGTTGACGATGACGATGACGATGACGATGACGATGACGATAACGATGAATATGACGACGACGACGACGACGACGACGACGACGACGACGTTGACGATGACGATAACGATGAATATGACGACGACGACGACGACGACGACGACGACGACGACGACGACGACGACGACGACGTTGACGATGACGATGACGATGACGATGACGATAACGATGAATATGACGACGACGACGACGACGTTGACGATGACGATGACGATGACGATAACGATGAGTATGACGACGACGACGACGACGACGACGACGACGACGTTGACGATGACGATGACGATGACGATGACGATGACGATGACGATGACGATTGGGAAATATACGTAGGGAAGCGTGATTAGTAGAGAATCTTCCCAGCATTTTGGCTCATGATTGATGGAAATCACGTAAAATCCTCAGTAGAAAGATTGGCCGAGGGAATCGAACCCGATACCCATGGAGTGCGAGTTTAACCCATTAGGTCCCAAATTAATTTTTTTTCAAATTTCAAAGTTTTTCCAAGCAATATTTGTTATAAAAAAAATCACTGAAAAGCGTAATATTTTTATTTTATTTTTATTTTTATTTTTATATGAAAAAAATGCTGTCCTCGAATGAGGACGCTGGGACTATGCAGTATAAAAATGGAAACATATATTTTTATTGTTATTCATTGTTTAGCATTAATAATATGGTGGTAACATGTTAAAAGATGTATGTATACTCATTAGAGATATACATAAGTATATTACATGGGCGCCGGGAAGGGGGGGGAGGAACCCCCCTCCCCTGGATATAAGGGAAAAATACAAGTTTTGAGGTGTTTTAGATGAAGTTACACAAAAATCATCAATTTTTTTTTCGAAGTGTCAAAATAACCAAAAGATGTTTTGCGCGGTAAGGAGGGAGCATGCCCCCCACATCCCCAAAGTGTAAAACTTTTTAAAAATCAAATTTTTCAAGAATATACGCGTAAAAGTGTTCTAAAATTGATTACAAAGAGTAAAATAAACAAAAGATAAGTCCTGCGGGGCAGGCGCGCGGCCGCAGGGGCTCGCCACCTGCGCCCCCCTTTCCACCTGAAGAAATGATTTCCTTGCCATGCTCCCCCCTCCCCTGGGGGGCATGGCAAGGGGCAGAGGGGGCAAGGGGGGCATTGATATACAAGGTATCCTTTGAATATTATCTACTCATTCGAAATCAAAGCATTATACCCATGAGCGTCCTGTTTTCTTCGAGGGGGGGAGGGGGGGCATGCAAACTCATCCGCGCCCTCCCCCCCTCCCGGGGGGGTATGGATATACAAGGTATATCTACTCATTGGAAATCGAAGTTTTGTACCAATGAGCGTCCATATGTTTTCTTCGGGGGGGGGGGGGGAGGGGGGGGGGGGGAGATGCACACTCATGTGGGTCCGGAGCATGGGAAAATTTTGGTAAATTTTACCATTTAAGTGCGTTTTAGTATTGAAATAAAGCAGAACATTCCTTCATTTTGCAGTCTGTTGGAATAAGGGTCTCGGGGGGGGGGGGGGGGGGGGGGGGCAAGCACCCCCCCTCGTACCTTGGACTCCCATGAGTGTACCCCTATCAACTAATAAGTATTTGTATGTTCAATGTGCAGTCAGAAGAGACATCTTCTGTATTGTAGCTGTGTTATACTGCATCAATATGCAGTGCTTTTGAAATATTGCCAAGTCCCAGCGTCATCATTTGAGGACACCAATATTCAATCAAACCTGGTGCAAAAAATATTGGACATATTATTAAGTGCATATGTTTAACCAACATGTTGACATAATTATCAACATTTTTAATATATGAAAAATATACTTTGTATATTTAAAAAAAAAACATTTTGACACCTCTCCAGAAGCAAAAAATGAGAACCCTTTTCAGCATTTATGTAGAAAAAAATTAATGCACATAGGTAATGAAGAAAAATATTTTTAAGTAGCGACATTCATTGGTATCAATAATAAATATTAAAAGTTAAACAAAAAAATGTAGAAAGACCCCCAAAAAAATACTTTTTCACCTGTCCTCAAACAGGACGCTGGTACTTAATGGGTTAAGAGTGACAATTACTGAGTCAACTGGGTCAGGTCAAAAGTTAGTTCAATATAATCTGTTTTCTGATATTATCACCAAGTATCGTGAACAAGTATCGTGATAATATCAAGCACATGTATGAACTGTATAGCAATTTTTGAGCGAGTGAAGCGAGCGACTCCTTTTGGCTCTTTTGGCACGGACCTGTTCATTTTTTTTGTTTTTTTTTGTTTGTTTTTTTCTGCTTTTAACCGATACATTAGGTTTTACCGTTTCACCGATCGAACTGAGATTTTGCACACATGTAAAGACAACCTTCTCTGTTTGCAGACCCTAATTTTTTTTTGAAATTCAATAAATATCTCCTGATAGGCTGAAAAATGAAAATGGTCTTCGATAAATGTGATCAAACTCATATTTTGCATGGTCATTAACACCAACATTGTCTCTTATATTACAAATTTTCATCCCAATCAGTTAAGAACGTATGAACTTATTGAAATTTTTAATTGCTGTCAGAAATGAAGTATCGAAATAAAGTTTTCCAGTGCCAATTGAATTGAATCTGATTTGCTATATTTACCCGGGTGCTTCGATGCTTTTTTAAGTTTCGATGAAAATCATTATGTTGTGTTGATTGAGTGATCATATTTCAATTCAATATGGAGTTATATGTTTTCTGTGCGTTGTGTACGCATTTTCGGTTCGAGAATTTGTACGTACCCGTGCTCGCTCATCAACGCGTTACTCTGAGCGTTTTCCTAGTAAATCTTATTTTTAGTTTGCGTTCATTTTATACTCATCAACTCAAGAAAATGTCAATATACTCTGGGAAATGATATATTGAATAGCATCTAAAGATCATTATCTTTATCACACAAAATACCACTCCCTTGTATTTTTTTCTGGGGCTTAACGTCGCACTGTTCTGCAGCGAGGCTAATGGCGACGGATGAATGATTATGATGATGATTGGGAGATGATGGAGGGTTAGATGTAGGTTAGGATGGAAGGTGGGAAGGAGGCGGTCGTGGCCTATTAGTAGGGTACTAGAGAGCCCCGCCATGTAACACATGACCTAATCACAATATTTTCTGATCAAGGTATAATAGAGAGCAACCCTTGAACAACGCTTGCTGACGAATTGACTGATCGTGACAATTGACTTGACCCTCACGGAACTGCCGATCTCAATGGCAACTCGATTCTAAATCTTGATATTTTTTTTTTCAAAACAAACCGAAACAATAATTAAATATAAATGGATCTGTTCAGTGAAGAATTAACCCAAAGTGGCAGTTTCCAAATTAATGTACTTACTTAGAATATTGAAAACAACAACTGAAAAAGTTGTGAACGAATCTAAACGAATCCTAATTTTGAATCCGAAATCATACCCAAATGAGTTAATTATACGAAACAAATACGCAACATAACAAATTACAGCACAATAAAAGATTTCCAACATTAAAAAATATGTGCTAAGAAAACACGGGACACACTATCAAGTTTATGAAAGCAGAGTGAAGAGCATTTCTGTCGTTGTCTGACTACTCTCACGTGACCTTACTTTCCTCACTGCTATTTGGTCACGATCGAAAAAGCACAAAGTATACTTGAAGCCCATGGTCAAGACTGAATGGTAGAATTTAATGCGATTTTATTCAGGTCCTCACATAATAAGATTCAACCTGATTATATAAATATACGCATCTCTGCAGAAATCACAACAATACAATTTTGATTCCTAAATGGAACCTACTGTCAGTTTTCAATATACTCAAATCATTTTCAAAATGCGATGTGACGTAAGGAGGTACACTCGAGAAAAATTTCCAATATCAGAAAATTCTCTTGCGCCCCCTCCACCCACCCTACACAACATTCTCAACCCCCAAAATAACATCTAATTACATTTAAATGTTGCTTTTCAAGTGGTTCTATTGAGTCAAGGTCCACAGAGTTGAATTGTATTTTCTTCACTGCCAATGGATTCACGGCTCCCTGAAGTTTCAAAGTTTCGAAAAAAGTGTGTTTTTCCATGATATTGTGCATTCCATGTAATAACTCTCGAAATACTCAGCGGATTCGATTGAAATTGTGTGCACTTTATTTGGCTCGAAATTATCTATACAGGAAGAGTCCGGGTTTGATTGAAAATGGGCTAAAATGACGATTTCTATAGAGGTCTGTCGTAACGCAAATTCCGAGCTCAAGGTCAAAACTGTGCATTAATAGTAAAGGATCCTCCCAACATTTGCCTGTCGACTGAGGGAATACCACGAAAAAAACCCAGTCAGGAAGGACGGCCACGGGAATCGAAGCCGGGCCTCCGGAAAACAAGTTCAGAGCGTTACCGCACTTAGCTAACCTGTTCCGTCAATCCCTTGTATATTCATTCAGTGTTGGGTAAGTTCCTCAAAAAAAGGAACTAGTTCCAGTTCCAAGTTCCTTTCAAATAAAGGAACTGGAAAGTTACCAGTAAGGAACTAAGTTCCTTTAAGTTACATTGCCCTCCAAAAACAACCCGGATTTTTTTAAATTACCCTTCTCTAAATTGAGTGAGCAAAGCGATCAAGCAGTATATTTTCAGAAATCAGGTAAATTAAGAAAGACACAAAAATAGGTCACTTTCGTTATAAATTCTGTTTAAATCATGTCATAAGATACTATATCGTTTAAATAAACATCTACATACTTATTATTTAATCTATGTATATGATTGCACTACTCCCAGGGAAAAAGGGGGTAAGTCATTGTCATGGCATCAATTCAAAGTGGAGAACTTAATTAGGTGTTTATGACGTTGCATTTAGCACACTTATAAAATACAATTTATTCATGGAGTTATTTATTCATAACTGGGAAATAGGAGTTAAGTTGCTGACTTGTCTGCTTGTTCCCCGTAGACATCTGATTATTTTCAACTGTCCGGTTACGCGCAAACCCAATTTTCAATAGGAATAAATTGTCTGCATGTACCTGGTTTTACTGTAAATGAAAAATATGAGCTCACTTTATAGGAAAAGAGACCTGACTCGTTTTGACCAAAAATTGACTTACCCGCTTATTCCCCGCGAGTAGTGATTGGATGTCACGGTAATCACTACTTTAATGACGGAACAGGTTGGAGGCCCGGGTTCGATTCCCGCGGCCGTCCTTCCTGACTGGGTTTTTTCGTGGTTTTCCCTCAGTCGACAGGCAGATTCTGGGAAGGTACCCTACTAATAGGACACGACCGCCTCCTTCCCACATTCCATCCTTTCCTACTCTTCATCATCATCTCCCAATCATCATCATATCATTCATCCGTCGCCATTAGCCTCGCTGCAGAACAGTGCGACGTTAAGCCCCAGACAAAAAAACTACTTTAATGTATCAACGTCAAATTTCAGTGAGATCACAGAAATAATCTGACATACAAACGCCACGAGTCAAATTCCAAAAGAGTGGAATGGACACAATACATTTCCTTATAAGTATACCACGAAATAGTGGAAAAAGAAAATACACAAAAAACTTTATTCCTATCCTATGAGTAAATAATTTGCTTGAAAAACTGTCCCTTTGAGGATTTTAAGCAAACGCATAAATATGTCAGGAAACAGAAACTGTTTGCGTGGATTCTCTTTCCCCAGAAAATATAATAGAAACAATAAATAAAGGAAATGCGTGGAAGTTTATGTTTCATGACCTGAGCTCCGTCGTCCATGATTCAGTGCTCTTAATAAGAATCTCAACACAAACAAATGATTTCATCTTCACATAGCTGAGCCAGAACTCATCCCTCTGCATTGGACTCATTACACATCTTCTTCGTCTGGTCCTCGCCGCCCACCATTGACCCTCGCGACCCACACCTGATGAGGTCTCATCTTTGATTGGTGTGTCCAAGACCGAGCTGTGATTGGTCACCCTCCCCCCCCCCCCCTCTCACCTGCGGCGTCGGTATAGATCGAGCAGCGCCGCGGCGCTTGCAGTTGAGTCCGACGCCTGAGCGAGAGAGCACCGCGTTTCCAGAGCACTCCAGAGCACTCAGTCACAGAGCAGGTAAGTTTCAGATGACAAGAGATAGAGATACTTTCTTAATGGTACATGTTATAAAGCCAATACGAATATAATTGTAATAAGTAAATATGAATTATTGATGAATTGTTTATAACTAAGAAATAAAGAAGTTATGTTGAAAGTACGGCACCTCCACCAAACTATTATGTAGGACAAAGCTTGATTCTCAAAAGAAATTTTACAATTATTTGCATATCAAACATATTGATTGCTGTTTTGCATTAAATAATATAAATATATTTCCTACCTTTGTTTCGTAGAGTTCAAAATGTTTAAAATGAATAAGGTACAGCAAAACTGAACTTTGAATTTCTAAAAGTTGAATTTATAAAGAATTATGCTGATTTAAACAAAACATATCGTTCTGGCCCTTTGAAAAGGAAATGTATACATTTCCTTTTCAAAGAAAACTAACTTCAAGGAAAAGTTGTCATGCAGCAATTTTTACCTAGAGTTTTGGCTTCCAACGCAGGCATTAGATACTTATAATTTTGTATTCAATTCACAAACTGTAAAAAAGTATCCCCTTTGCAGGCATACATCTACATAGTTATAAATATAATTTTGTAATCTTTCTGAACATCACCTGAAACCTCACGTTTCCCTTGACACCGAAACAGAAAACTCTCTACTGAATTTTCATGAAAAGCTTCCCAAATTGCGTCTTCTGTCGACGAATTTATGTGCGTCTTATGACAAGTTCATGTAATTCCCTTGGCGCAAGCATAAAGCACAAGCATAAAGCGCAAGCTTTCATCCTTGCGTCGTGCGTTGCGGTAAGCTCGCACTACGTCACGATATGAACGACGGTAACTTAGGCTTAGTCGCAAGCATAACGCCACGTTTTATGGCACCACACTTAAGAAGATATGAAAAAATGTATAAACATTTTTAGAGAAGAATAAAGTGTTGAAACGTAAGATGATTTTGCCGACGGGCATTTTGTAAGTTGAATTGAGTAAGGCGTAATGAATAATGTAGAGACCTCAACTTTGATTAACATGTCTTTGATCTTTATAAAGTAAAGAAGAAATGATCCAAAACTCGATCCTCACTCTTTTACAGATCTTTGTGGTTGAATTACTATTTCGTATTTTTTTATTAGCTCTTCTACAAAAAGGTAAAACACTACATATATGTAATGCTGTGTTTAAAAGTTAAGACACGTCTTTCGTGGATAAAAAATGAAGCAGTCTCAAAACCACTAGGGGTTTCAACATATCCGGAAAAATATTATTTAACAAAGCGCTGGTGACAGTTAAACTATATTGTATCGTTGTAACGAGAATCGAATATAATGTTCGTGACAGAAGTACTGATGAAACTCAGAGAATTAAATATTTACTATTGAAACTCTTTTGAAATGTGTGAAAACATACATTTCTGGCCGTGAAACGTAGGAACATTACGCTGCTTTTCCAAGTATACCAATTTGTGGAAACTATTATTACTTTTACAACACTACAGATATAATGAAGCTTTTACGATTTGAGATTATAACTGTGTTATTTTTGGATCCCTCAAAGCAATCTAAAATAAGTGTGAAATAAAAATAATGCGTAAATCAATGAACTTAGTTCATAAATAGAACTTATAATTTAGTACTAGAACTTCTCCTGTCTGTCTCCACTTTTCACCAATATTTTCCACACAAACGGATAGCAGTTCATATTTTCATGCAGTTTGAACTGCTTTTCTATTTTGGTCGTAATAGTACTGAAAAGTGGGACAGGCGAACAGACCTATTGTGAACTATCATTTTGCGATGGAGAGCAACATACTCCTTTTCTGGGCCAAACTTTAGTATCATTCTTTAACGAGAAACGTAAATGTCCACACAATTTACACAACACGCACAATAGTGAGTTTCATCACAGAATTATGGTCACAATATGTAAAATTTTAGAGAAATTTCGTTGTTCACATTTAAAAGTATTATTATAATCATTCGATTTGAAGTTTCGAGGAATCACGAACTTCACATAATATTTGTCTGAACTTCCAAAGCTTCAAAACGGAGAAACAATCATGACTCTCCTATTTCATCATTACGGTTCCGAAGAATTCAACGACTTTACTAGAACCAGAGCTTGGGGGAGTAAGATAACAATGCCCACAAATAACGATCACCAGTTTAAATATATAGGTTCATTCTGTAATATTATACAACATTAACTAAACTAACTCTGGAATGTAGGTTTATTGATTGCAATGTTGGTTATAATAACGTACCTACACGGTACATAATTACTAACTTTATTACAAGTCCTGTATACTCAAAACATAATGTCGTCTTTAGTAATCTTGAAGCAATGTGAATTAAATAATCATTTTGCAAAGATTAGAAATGGAAAGAAGAAAGCATACCTAATCTTTGTCTTGGTATAATTTTCAATAAATCTCCGCCAATGTGCACGGAATGCAACGAACTTCAGAGTTCCAAGTGCGTGGGTGAGGTAACGAGGAAATGTGATGAGAGAAACCGCAGGAGTCGAGGCAATGTGGTCCAAAGTATCAACATAATGTCTCATCACAAAGATACAGAGAATATTCCGAGAAGATTTCATCCAAACAAGTTGTTTCATCTACAAAACAGAGATGAACATTTGACGAAGAAATTGCCCTTCGGAGAACTTGTAAGTTCAAAGAAAGATTGAAGATGATGATCTGGGGGGGGGGGGGGGGTCCAGTATGTGGAAATATAGATGCAATGTTGAAATGTACATCAATGATAACATGAACGTACTGGCCTGTTGAAAAACAATGTTGATATTATGTAAATGATAAAATACTTTCTTCGTTTGAAGTGTGGTGTACGGTCTAACGATTTACGAGACTTTTGTAGAAAGAGCAAACACGGGTAGCCATACTCTCATGCAAACCGCTTTGAAGTAGTATGGTAGTAGTATGCACTTTATACGACCAGGAGAAGGGAAGTTGAATTTATCGAAAAGGACTGCATAGGACTGCTTATAAATAGTCAACTTTGAAGTCCGGTGATTGGGTTGACTTCGGACAATATTGAAACATAAATACCACCACGAAATGGCGACTTTTATGTCGATGTTCTTCCTCTGCCTCGCGTATCTGTTGCACCAACTTGCGTGGGATATACGTGGGGGATACGTGGGGGATACGTGGGGGATACGTGTGGGATACGTGGGGGATATTAGTGGGGCATACGATATGTGGGATATACGATGCGTGGGATATACGTGGGGGATACGTGTGGGATACGTGGGGGATATCCGTGTGGGATACGTGGGGATACGTGGGGAATACGTGGGGGATACGTGGGGGATACGTGGGGGATACGTGGGGGATACGTGGGGAATATGAGTGGGGCATACGATATGTGGGATATACGATGCGTGGGATATACGTGGGGGATACGTGGGGGATATGAGTGGTGCATACGATGTGTGGGATATGTGTGGGTGTTATTTTGCATGGCTTCATTGTTTTACATCAAAAATTAAAAAAATATATTTTCAATCATGTTTTATACCTATGTCAACTCAATGTACTAAATTAATTACTCTCGGTTAACTAAGATTGACAGCCGTTCTGACATGGTATAACAAGATGGTCGCGCAACAATGAGAAATCATTCCCTTCTGGGATACAATAGGAAATAAGTTATTAGAACCTTTTTTATACACCCATATTCTCTTCAGTTTCGTCAGAAATATTTTCTTACACCTCATTTCCTTATCTATTCGACGAATAACGTCTGGCCGATAGAACTCATAATTGAGTTATTCTCAGGTTACGTCTTCGGACTTGGTGAAGTACAAGAATGCAGAGTAAATGACAAAAGCTCACTCTGAAGCTTTCGTCGAGATGACTTTGACCTTTCGACGTAATTGAGTTACGTCACTTAATCAGAAGAACAACATAACTCTGATGGTTTGCCGGGCGAGTGGACTGCCAACTGAACTATTCGACTGAAGTATCTTGACATTTGAGAAATACTTAGTACACACTCAAAAATAACCGCACCGAAACCGCTCCGATCGGTGCCCCAGTTTGACCGCACACATTCGGAGTAATATCAAGATTTTCAGGCGGTGCAATAATTATTTATAAAATCCTGCACCGATTCGCGGTACAACTATAATAGCACCGGGCAGCGGAGTAATATTGATTGACTAGTATTTACTCTGATCGGTGTAACTTTTCTATCAAATTACTCCACTTCGGTGTACAATAACTACATCGATAGGTTCAGCAAAATTATAAAATCAATCCATTTGTGATGTATTTTGTCATTGTGAAGTGAAGATAATAAAAGATAAAAAAAAAGAAAATAAACATTTTTCCTAACATGTAATAATATATCTATAATTTTTATAAAATTTCTTATATCATTAGGCAGATTTTGGAAATAATATAACTTCTAAAAAGTGTAATAAAATGAGTTTGACGACTTCTAGCGTATTCTGTTGGCAACTAGAGAAATTAACGAGACAATGACGACACAGTGATGACGCACTGGCCGGTGCTATAAATCATCCCTATTTTACTCCGACCTGGTGCGATTATGAATGAAATGTACTCCGTTGTGGAGTAATCAGCGGAGTACATCTGAATGTGCACCAAACAATTACACCGTGTACAGTACTTTTTGGCGGTGTCATTGGAATTCGAATAGAAAAATCACACCAGTATTACACCGATATTACTCCGAATGTGTGCGAATCAAGAGGTGCAATTTATTCTCAATTTATTTCACACATTTCATGTTACACCGTCGCACCGTTCAAGATTTTGTCAATTTCGCACACGTTTGGTGCGAAAATTCGACCACTACGGTCAATATTACACCGTTTTCACAATTATTTCTGAGTGTGTATAAAAACAAGAGTGGACGTAGAAACTTTCCTGATAGCTCAATATATTCACATTGATTTTATCACATTTTCCACGGTCTACCGATCTATAACTTCTACAGTTTATAGTCGTATTGCGCCCGTCCTTATTGACAGATTTTTTCGTTAGAAGCAAAAGCTGGGAAAGATCCTTACTAGGAGACTAATAGACTACGACCTCCTCCTTCCCACCTCCAATCTACACGTTTCTTCATCGTCATCTCCCAATCAATATTCGCATTTCAATTTTTTTTAAATCGTTAACGTGGCGCGATCTCTAGATATATAGCAATTTTTTTAAATTACTATTTCAAAAACTTTCCAATAATGAGTTTTCAGTTTTAGGTCATCAGAGAATGAACAAAACTTTAACATAGGATGTTGGAAAATCATTTCGAATTTGGTTTATAACTTTTAAAACAGCGCACGTTGGTATTGTTTTACCAGAAAAAAAGAAATAATTTTTTGTTCAAATCTAACTGCACAAAAAATTAGATCTTCATAATAACTTAACAATTACACGATTCTCTTTTTTTAATTTTTCAGGGATTGTATAAATTATGTAGATCTGACACTATGCCACGAGTGATCGCGCAACCTTACACTAATATTATACTAGTTTTTAATAGGAGTTAATATTACATTTTATATTAAGAATTATTTTATAAATTTGTAATATTACCTATCAATTAATATTATAATCACAGATTATTGTATTTAATAATCTGAAGAAGCAATTTCTCATTTCTCAATTCTTACTAGATTATTCTTTCTAGTATGTAAACGATTAGGGGTGGAAGAAAATATCTTCTATCCAGTTTTTCAGTAACGTTTACTTACGTTTTATTTCTACTTTTATATTCACGACAAAGCTTCCTCATCAATGAACAATTCCACTTTACTTCTCGCTCCTGCAACACTTTGAGTGACGAGAACAGCGCCATGATTGTGCCGTGGGAATTGTCATAACTAATTACCTCGTTAATTAGTAAGCTCATCAATTAGTGATCTCGAGTGAACGCCTCCGCCATTTTAATATAAACACAACTCATCGTCAGTGACATTGTCTCTGTGAGATTCCCGCTCGTGAGTTGAACTCAATTAAGTTTGATTCAATGTGAAAGTAAGATACAATTCTAATTGCAATTAGCAGATTCAATCAAGCTTTTTGAGAACTATTCACTGTTTTAGTGATGTTTATTTTACACGGTTTTGCAACAACTTCAAGGAATGACGATTGATGAATGATTAAATTCTGTGTGAATTCAGCCGTAATCACAGTTAGCATGAGAAATCCCTTGTTGTTGGCAATGTCACCATCTTGATGGCAACGAATTACTGTGATGCTGTGCTTTGTTTGATAGTTTTAATGGTAATCTGGGTTGTAGGCTGCGGAGAAATCTTTAATACGAAGAGGAATCACTGACATTACAAAAAGGCCGGTCTTATTCGCACCCATTTATAAGTTAAATCTGACCCGTCAACGTGCCAATATAATATCAATCCTCGGGGGGAAACTTAATTTTTTTACATTACTGATATAAAATAAAAAGAAGCTTAGAAAAAATCGGAAAATCTGTCCAAAATTTGTCTGCCATTATTAGTTCTATGAAAAGTTCTGTGTTGATGACGTCTTAGGGGAAGAAGATCTTCGACATTATATTCTCTCGCGCGGTGGGTGACACCTCGCTCCACCGTGTGACAACATTACATCCATCAGCGCACTCTGGCGCCTGGTCGTCCAACCAGCTAATAGCTCCCCCGCGTCGCAGGGGAGGGGAGGGGGAGGTAATTAGCAGGTGTCTGCAACAGGTACTACATTGTCAGGAACATCAACCTGCTGACGTCATCATAGAGATAGGGTTCACTCGCCAAGCAGATTACATGTTGGATGTTGCAATGTTGCAGATGTGCTACTCAATTCTACTTTAGAATGTTATGCTTTGATATGAAAAAATCGGTATTGCAAGAATATAAAATACCTTGTGTACACATAACGAGAGAAATGGAATGGACAGGGCAGGGAATTGCTCAATTATTTTCAATTGGCGTAATTAGCTAGACACATTCAGTCGACTTGACGCATTAATATACTCGACCAAATAACAAATTAGAAAATGATAAAAGTGTTCATTGAAAAGTTAATTTACTTTTACATAAAATATGGGTGGCATTACATTCTGTACTTCAGAGATAGAAGGGCCGTAGTCCATTTTCTCGATTTTGTTTTGCACACTTATCTTATGGTGTAATGAAATCCACGTTTGAATGATATCAACTGAAGTGTATTGACTTTTTATATTGAGTTATACACTGTACTGTATAGTGTACTTCACTATGTTTTTATACTGTATACACAATGACTTACATTGAAATGGACTTCCGATCTTCTGCCTTTGGGTACAGAATTGTTGTCTTTAGTTTTCATCAACCCATTGTCTAAAATGTGATGAATTTTCTCATGATATGACTGTTGTAATCTTCGTGATCATAGAAAAAAAACTTATTTACTGTCCACATATACCTATTATTTAGTGGAATTCATTGTTGAAATAGAAGTACTACATAAGGGCGGGCGAACTACCGACTCTGGTGGCGCTATCTCTTGGGAATCAGGTGCGACTCGGATCATTTCTCTCTGCTGGTACAGAGAATAGACATTTATAGATAGGAACTGACATACGAGCAGCTTCTATATTTTATAGAGTGCATTTTATTGTGATTGAATTTCAACAAAACATATTCTTTGTCAATTTCGTTGAAAACTTTGAAATCTTGCTTGGATTCAAACAATATGAAAATTAAATTGATCACGCTTGACTTATTTTGCAATTATCACTGTAATATATCCTGAAAATAAAATTGTACTTTCATTCATTTCATTCCATTTCATTTTATTAACATCTTACAAATTGGTAATGGAATTACCAAGGTGGCAAGGAATTTCTACAAATACAATATAATTTCAATAAATACTATTACTAGAATAAGAATAAGAAGGGAACAATAATGAAAATAGGTATATAAGAAAAATAAAATTAATTAGGTAATTAGTGTCCAACAAAATTAAGAAGGTTCCTAAAATTCTTCACTTGACACTCAGCAATATTATCGATGGTCATAATGCTGGCTGGCAATTTATTCCAGTCTTGTATAGTTTTATTAAGAAAACCCTGCTTCAACAGATCAGTCTTGAATGAGCAGGATTTCAAAACCCATCGATGACAGTCTCGCCCATCTCTTATCTTCCTCTCCAACTTCTCCTGAAACACTTTCCAACCTCCGATACCATTCCAAATCCGCCACATGTTACAAAGCCTTGATGTTTTCCTTCTTTCTTCCATTGATTCCCAATTTAAATCATCCAGCAATTTCTTCACACTAACCCTCTCCTTGACAACCCGCCCCTGTTCATTTCTTCTCGTTTCCCATTTCCTGACTTTATTAGTTACTCTTCTGGCTGCAACTCTCTGAACCTTTTCTATTAACTCTACTTCTTGTTTACAATGTACATCCCAAACAGTTCCCCCATAATCAAGTATGGGTCTTACAATGGTCTAATACGCCTGATTCTTTATTGCTGTATTTGCTCCCTTTAATGATCTCATTACGAAATTTAGACTGGTCATGGCCTTGGTCGTAACACTGGTTACTTGCTTGGACCATCCTAGATTTTTATTCAACCAAACACCTAGGTATTTGTAATCCGTAGTTTCATTAACAGTTTCACTTCCAATCTTATATAGAGTATCTCGTTTCTTCTTTTTCCTCGAAAAATGCATAACTTTGCATTTATTAATGTTCAAAGACATTTCATTCTCTTCCATCCACTTCGCAATTTGATCCAAATCTTCTTGAAAAGTGAGGACGTCATTAGCATCCACAATGTTCCGATAAACAACGTAATCGTCAGCGAACAACCGACTTTTAGATTGCACATTTTGCGTAACATCATTAATGTACACTAAGAACAGTAGAGGGCCCAAGACGCTACCCTGAGGAACGCCTGATGTTACTTTGGTTTCTTCTGACCAATCGTCTCCAACTCTAACTCTTTGTACTCGATCAGTGAGAAAGTCCTTGATAACACTCACCACCACTTTGTCCGATATGATGGAGTTCAGTTTGCGAATAAGTGCTCCATGAGGGACTTTGTCAAACGCTTTTTGGAGGTCAAGGAATACAGCGTCAACTTCTTCACCCTTATCAACTATCTCAACAAGATCTTGCACTAAACCAGTGAGCTGAGTTTCGCAAGAAAGGCCACGCCTAAACCCATGCTGTTCCTCAAGGAACCATCCTAAGTTCTCAATTGTATCTCTTAGGTAATCCCCTAATACTCTTTCAAATATTTTGGATATTGCTGAAGTCAAGCTTATCGGTCTGTAGCTGCTTGGATTACTATTGTCTCCTCCTTTGAATATTGGAATGACTGTCGCTTTTTTCCAATCAATTGGCATCACTTTCTCTTCAAAAATTGTATTAAATATTTTATTAAGAAACATAGCTATTGCTAGACCACCAAATTTGAGCAATCTGTGTGTGAAGCCATCATTTCCTGGAGCTTTACCATTCTTCAACTTTCTAATAATTTTGTAAACAATTACTTCATCACATATGAGAGGTGACAGTCCTCTTTCATTTCCCAAAGGTAGAGCATTCACTAGGTTGGTATTAAATACTTGCATATAGCATGCATTTAAAAGCTCAGCCTTTTCCCTATTTGTATTGTGTGAGTGGCCTTGGGAACTTACTAAAGTTGGAATAGTCACCCCACTTCCTTTCTGAGATCGAACATGCTTATACAAGTTTTTCCAACCTCCTCCTTCATCGCCTTTCTTAAACAATGCCATCATATACTTTTCCTTCGCCTCCAACTTAGCCCTATTTAAAGCTCTTCTAGATTCTAACAACTTCCTATCTTCACTATTGTCCCATTTAGACTTGTTATGTAGTCTTCTCACCTTTCTCTTAAGGGAATGGATTTTTTTATTGTAATATGGAGGATCGCCTTCCTTCTTGACTAGGCCTTTAGGAACAAATTTCAGTAGGGCATTATCAACGATGTATCCAAATTTCATCCATGCCTCTTCTACATTCATATTATTTATATTCCATTCATTAAACTTAATTTCAAGTTCATTTCGAAAAGCATTTTTGTCTGCCCTTTTGAAATCCCAGACAACCTTGCCCTTCGATGCAATACTTGTTTATGCATATGAATGTGTTTATGCAATACTTGTTGAGATTATTGCTAGGATTGATTTCTAAAATTATTTTCACAGAACAATCTTAGTGAAGGTAACGTAAAAGTTATATCTTGACAAAGCTTAAGTATTGTTGAAGGGCGTAGGAAGATCAGGACAAGAAGTGATTTGAGTTGCCCTCGCTTCGTGAATTAATGTGTTTAAAAATAGAGAAGAAGCGCCTGAACTTTAAACTTTGTGTTGAAGAAAAGCTACTTAAAAACTTATTAAGTAAGAAAAGTGATTGACAATGGTTAAAGACAAACAGGGTGGGCGTCAAAATTCAAACTTGTTTTAAAACATAATTGTTTCTCCGATAACGATAGTAATGAAAATAGAAACCATATGAAATTCATTTAATTTTTTTTGTAATACTGCGTAGAGATAATTAAAAAATATTGAACATACCTACTTTTTTTTTTAATAGTATAGATGTGTTTTTGATAAGAAAATCATAATAAGTATAGCGATAGTGATGAAAAACGAAACTATACGAATTTCGTTTAAACTTTCTTATATTACTCGTTGAGATAATCAAAAACTATTGAGCATAATTTATTTTTTATTTTCTTAACAAAACTGATTTGTCGTTGTTAAAAAAGCATAATATAATATCAAATAAAATGTTGAACTTTACTAAATTTTGGTTGCTTGTCAGCACATTTATACATTGTTTTAAGCGAGGCATATTGTGTTCGACTCTGCTTACTCATTTCTTGATCATAGTCCCTTCGTTTTAATATGAATGTGTTTACAAGTTTTTAATCTTAAAATCTCGACTGATGTATAATAAAAACGTAGTGATCCTTTGTTTGAAAAGTAAGTGCTGACGACTTTGCCTTGTATAGTCACCTCTTTATGTCATGATAAATCTTAACCCCTATCGCGACTACCAGTCGTACACAGACGTAGTATAAGTTGCCTAAAATATAGATATTTGTATACAGAGAGATGATCAGAGATCATCTCAGAGATCTTGCAAAGATCATATCATAACGTGGCGGCTGTACGACATGATTATTTTAGCAAGTTTGCAGCTTGTCGTGCTCTAAAAGTGTGAATATTTTGGTTGTATCCAAATCGATGATGATTTCAAACAATGATCACATTTTAATTAAACCCCGGGAAATTTAGAATTTCTAGGATTTCTTTGAAAAAATGAAGCATGATTAAAAAATGTAAAATATGTCAAAATAAATATCTGTATGAAATCTAGTGGAGCGGTCGCTCCACCCAGCCAAGTCGTACCGTACACTCACAGTCACTCAACATACCGTTACTACCTAATAAACTAAGGAGCAGACCAAACACTTTTACTGTAAGCAACAACATGGCATTTTCGGCCTACTGGATCTCAAAATTGGGAAATCTCACATTGTTGAGAAATATCTTAATTTCGAGCTATGACCCACCCTACCCCCTATACCAAATTTGGGAACAACAGGTTAGGTCATTTGCGAGCTAGAGGGCCGTGAAACAGTGAAATTACACCCCTTTTAAAAGATATCTGATGATGATTCAGATATCAGGAAACGTTGCTATCACCGCCACAGCCTAAACGGCTGAACCGATCGATCTGAAAATTTTACCACATATGCACTTTTGGCGTCCAATGATACATTGCCCTTACACATTTTTTGTGCCGCCATTTTGAAACCGGAAGTGACGTCATATCTCAAAAATGGATAGATCGATCGATACGAAACTTGCGCCAAATGATTCAGACGGTCTTCTTTATAAAATATCAATAGTCGAAATTGAAATGTACTATTACCAAAATCGGAAATGACGTCATAAAAATGCCAAATCTGACTAAAATCATCTCATATAACAATAACTACATATTCAGAAGGCTCATAATGTTACATTACATTTATAGATACAAATTTTAGGGGGCAGTGATGTCAACCGCCATTTTGAAAACCGGAAGTGATGCCATAACTCGAGAACGGCTGAGCCGATTGGAACGAAACTTTCGCTATACTTCATAGCATATTATTTATAGCATATACACAGTAACAAGCACAACTTCTTAGCAACCAAGTCATAAAGGCATATTTTTTAAATGAATTATAGTCGTTAGTGCCACAATATAATGTTACAAGTTGTAAGAATGAACTGAAAAAAAGAGTGATATCCCCATAAAAAAACACTCCGTGTAAAAATACTTGCCAAGTCTCTGGTACTCTAAAAAAACATAATAAATCTAAAAATTCAGCACTGAAAAGTAGTGATATCAAAAAAATTGCCAAGTCAAAACTTTTCAAAAAATACTTGGCGCATCGTTTTTTTAGAGGATTATAGTTATATTTTATGTATATATGAGTATATTTGATTTCCGGCCTACTTCTGTACTATTTATATGTACGATGCGCCAAGCATTTTTTGAAAAGTTTTGATTTGGCCATTTTTTTGATATCCCTACTTTTCAGTGCTGAATTTTTAGATTTATTATGTTTTTTAGAGTAAGAGACTTGGCTAGTATTTTAACACGGAGTGTTTTTTTATGGGGTTCTATTTACATTCCGAAAAAAGGGGGGGAAATGTGTCAATTGAAAACAATATTTGTATCATATAGTTCTAATATTTATAGGTACTATTTCATTTAATCTCATTTTATAATTCCTTTCAAGTACCTATGCAAGGGTAACGTCACTGTTTCCACCCGCATGTTAGAAACGAATGTCATCTTGACTGTTGCAGCAAGGATGAAGGGGTTCGCCTGTCTACTGGCTCTGGCCCTTCTCGCCGTGGTCCGACCATCCGACGCTTGGGGCGCCAAGTTCAACCGCTTCTCTCCCGAGATGCTGAGCAACCTGGGCTACGGAGATCGAGGCGGATACAGCGTCTACAGGACCAGCCCGCTGCTGCAGGTAAGACGACGTCAAGTCACTCCAAGACGTCAACACTTTCTCGGTCTCGAGATGCTGAGCAACCTGGGCTACGGAGATCGAGGCGGATACAGCGTCTACAGGACCAGCCCGCTGCTGCAGGTAAGACGACGTCAAGTCACTCCAAGACGTCAACACTTTCTCGGTCTCGAGATGCTGAGCAACCTGGGCTACGGAGATCGAGGCGGATACAGCGTCTACAGGACCAGCCCGCTGCTGCAGGTAAGACGGTGTCAAGTCACTCCAAGACGTCAACACTTTCTCGGTCTCGAGATGCTGAGCAACCTGGGCTACGGAGATCGAGGCGGATACAGCGTCTACAGGACCAGCCCGCTGCTGCAGGTAAGACGACGTCAAGTCACTCCAAGACGTCAACACTTTCTCGGTCTCGAGATGCTGAGCAACCTGGGCTACGGAGATCGAGGCGGATACAGCGTCTACAGGACCAGCCCGCTGCTGCAGGTAAGACGGTGTCAAGTCACTCCAAGACGTCAACACTTTCTCGGTCTCGAGATGCTGAGCAACCTGGGCTACGGAGATCGAGGCGGATACAGCGTCTACAGGACCAGCCCGCTGCTGCAGGTAAGACGACGTCAAGTCACTCCAAGACGTCAACACTTTCTCGGTCTCGAGATGCTGAGCAACCTGGGCTACGGAGATCGAGGCGGATACAGCGTCTACAGGACCAGCCCGCTGCTGCAGGTAAGACGGTGTCAAGTCACTCCAAGACGTCAACACTTTCTCGGTCTCGAGATGCTGAGCAACCTGGGCTACGGAGATCGAGGCGGATACAGCGTCTACAGGACCAGCCCGCTGCTGCAGGTAAGACGACGTCAAGTCACTCCAAGACGTCAACACTTTCTCGGTCTCGAGATGCTGAGCAACCTGGGCTACGGAGATCGAGGCGGATACAGCGTCTACAGGACCAGCCCGCTGCTGCAGGTAAGACGACGTCAAGTCACTCCAAGACGTCAACACTTTCTCGGTCTCGAGATGCTGAGCAACCTGGGCTACGGAGATCGAGGCGGATACAGCGTCTACAGGACCAGCCCGCTGCTGCAGGTAAGACGACGTCAAGTCACTCCAAGACGTCAACACTTTCTCGGTCTCGAGATGCTGAGCAACCTGGGCTACGGAGATCGAGGCGGATACAGCGTCTACAGGACCAGCCCGCTGCTGCAGGTAAGACGACGTCAAGTCACTCCAAGACATCAACACTTTCTCGGTCTCGACATGAACGTTCGAAAACAGTGAACACGACCCACAGCCAGGAGAGTCAACTACATTTGCAAGGGGAATAATATTGTAAAATAACTTGAGCTGGAGATACTAATGTCTCCAAAGACACGCCTGGATCACGCCTGGATGGAGGGCCCCCCAGTAAAATGCGTGTACGGGACGCACAGCCCCAGATTTTTTTTGAATTTCAGGCATGAATTGGCGCATTCTACGCGATTTAAACACTTTTTAAGAATATTTTTATCTTGACATATAAAATAAGAACATAGGGAGGGGAAGTGAATTAGAGGTGGGAGGATTTTCCCCTCATCCCCCCCCCCTTCCTACGCGCCTGCCCACAGCGCGTCTGAATACCTGTGGTGGTGGGAATTGAAGGGACAATAGTCACGTATAATCTTCATTCGTAAATAATTTTACATAAATTTCAATATTCTCTTTAGAGACGGACTGTTTTGACATCATAACGTTTCATTAACGACGTTTCGCGCACAATTTTATGCTCTTCTTCAGGTACTCACTGTGCAGAAAACTTCTAATAAACAAACAGAAAAAACACTCATATATTTATAAATAAATATACAAATGTGTAAATAATTATTATCTTTGTAATTAATGTATTTAACGCGATTACTTGACATATAGCGAACAAAGATAGCGCCACAGTATGTGTCAGCGTGGGCTTGTTTGGGACTCAAATATTAACATTGGCAGCATACGAAGTTCTTGTGAGGGGGGGGGGGGGGGTGAGAAATGAACGTGGCTGTTGGAGGCCGATGTTTCCAACATGACCTACACTTGCAGAGGTATAATTGGGATTAATACATCAGGCACGTGTGTTTAATCGCAGACAAGTTAAGAGGCTATTAACTTGTCTGTGGTTTAATCAATGATTAGTCGGAACGCCCAACCACCGAAAGTCCTGCCCTGGGGACGCCTTGACCCTTTGACCTTGCCCCGTTTTGAATTTGCAGCTTCCGGAACATGATTTTACATGATAAATATTGAATCCTCTCCATGTCATATTTACACTTAGTTAAATCTCATCTGTATCACAGATTTCATCCGATATTTTCATCAATTTTCTGTAATACGATTTACAGGTTTAGATAGAGATGTAAAATTACCGGTAATATTAAAAATGGTAATATTACCGGTAATAATACCGGTAATATTACCAAAACCTGGTAAAATTGGTAATATTGGAAAAAAATGTGAGTTTCGGCTACAAAACGACCATGGTTCATTTACGAGCTACTTCTCTGCCTATTATGAGTATAAATACTTACGTTTAGACCGTTTAGAAGCAGTAAACATGTTCTCCCCAAAATATATTTAATAATTTTGAGGTACTTTCTCTAAGTGCTTCTAAGTGTTTTAGTGTTTCGTATTTGCTTCAAAGGATTCCTTCAAATTAATCTGAGATATATTTGGTCAAATATTTGATCAATAGATTTGATAGAATATTTTACCGCATTAATTGGGCCTTATTAAAGTTAACATCAATATCCACATATCGAATTCATCTGTATCTAGGCAGTTCATCTTGTGACTTTGACCAATATTGGTAAAAATAAAAAGTTTCGCTGCGGACAGGGTTCGAACCTGTGCGGGTAGAACCCATTAGATTTCAAGTCTAACTCCTTAACCACTCGGACACCGCAGCTGTGTGTAACATGAAGAGATAATGCAGCTCTTGATGTTTATTCGACGAGTCAGCTTGAAGCCGCGTCGCTGATGTTAGTTCCCAGCGTCAGCACTTGCTTATTGATTAGTTGCATTAATTCGTGATGTACAGACAACGCATTAAGTCGTGATAATTCTTCACCCTTACAGAATATCATGATACCACCACTCATACAGCGAAGCTCGATAAGTTGCCTACAGCAAACCCCATAGTTATTTGTCAACAGAGGGATGACTGAATTACTGGGTTGTGTTCCTCAGGCCCAGATAGATCACACAGATAAGGAAGTCAATGTTATGTCGATCGAACAAACATAACTTAACAACAACCACATTTCTTTTATCGGAACTAATAATTTACTTTCAGTTAAAACAAATATAGTTCGTTGGTGCATTAGGATTTCATTGGTATTGATAATATCAAGATTGTTATAATACATTTTGGAGTATTTAAACTATTTAATTTTAATACACAAAAATTATTTAATCATTATTTTTAATTATTTTATCTAAAAATTCATTTATATTAAAATGAAGTTAAGATCGTCGATTTGAATGTAATTTGTATTTAATAAATCTTCCCAATAAAATAAATCGGTTAATTAAATGAAACCTGGTGTCAAGGCTGACAACATAATTTGATCTTTAATATCAATCAGTATGTGAATCATTGATCAGAAAATATTTGATTGTTATTGTAAACACTTAAACAGCTCCTATAACCATCAAACCTTGGATACATTCATTTGTAAAAAGCGGAAAGTAACTGAGACTCCACAAAAATTGCATTATGAAAAATAAAAAAATTTAAACATAAAACATAAATATTATACATAAAAATTTATGTAAAATTAGATACATATCAATATAATATCGAACTGATTGTATAATATTACCTAATAGCTGTTACTTTTTAAGTTGGTGCACAAATAGAATAACACTTTTTATTCACTTCGAACCAGCAAATACGTGAATTCATATTAATTTTGTTATAGGGAAGGGAAATTAAGATTTTATTGCTAAAACTGAATTTTTTGGTAATTCTTCAAATAAAACTACAACTGTGTAACCCCTGGTTAAACAGGTTTCATCACTATTATTTTTATCGCTGTGTCGTTCTGGAGCCCAAGTCTTGAAAAAAGCGTTTTGAAACCGTCTGGCGTTTTCATTGATCAAAACATAAAAAAGTTGAAAGCTAAGGTATAGTCGTCAACTTTTTTACGTTTTGATCAATGAAAACGCCAGACGGTTTCAAAACGCTTTTTTCAAGACTTGGGCTCCAGATGTTAAACGCATCATAGTATGATCTCATCAACTCTAAAACACTCTCTTCTTCTCTTCTTATTCCTCTAAAAAATCTATAAGAAAAAGCATTTTAAAAATACGCTAATCTTCCTAACGATTGATATCAAAATCCTGAGATCTGTCGAATAAACGAAAATCTTTATACTTGAATTGTCGAATTAGCATTTGTTTAATGACGGTCTACTCAGATTACAGAAAAATTAAGTAGTTTGGAAAATCACATAGGAAATAACAGTATTGATATTTTTGTGATTGCATCGCATCGAGTAGATATTTGTGTGGATGGACGTTGTTGACAGACAAAAACCAGTTTTTCAAGTCATCAGTCTGTTTATAAAATAACTATGGGTTGCTGTAGGCAACTTATCGAGCTTCGCTGTACGAGTGGTGGTATCATGATATTCTGTAAGGGTGAAGAATTATCACGACTTAATGCGTTGTCTGTACGTAATAATGAGCTATTTGAAGATCTGATGTAATGTTAATTAATGTAGTGTAGTTATTAGTTTAGTTGAGCGTACGTGTTATTGAATTGGGGCCAGGTTATTTATGCGGATAGTTCTCTATTATTAATTACCAGTTATGCAAATGCATAGGATGTATGCTTGTTGGATGGGGGGGGGGGGGGGGGGGGGTTATTAACCGGTCTGGGGCGCAAAGCTCCAGGGATGTTTAGATTTTATAATTCAAGTTGCTTGCTGTGATCCGGATATGATCTGTAATCCGCTTTTATTCTTTTTTAGAACAAAACAATAAATAACTTCAAGAATGACTGTTTTGATTGTAGTTGTATTTTGCTGCATTCACCGAAATTAACAAAAGTATTAATTCATTGTTACCAAAGGATCTTTCTTGGAAATTGTGTGTGTGTTCCGTAATTTTCAGTCTTTATTTAATCCCAGGAGGGGGGGGGGGGGGGTCCCCTTCTGCCCTCCCTAGTGGACGCCAATGTAATTCGGATTTGTGTTGCAAAACAATCATAAAGTTGAGTATAACTTCGTATTATGCCGTCGAGTCACACGACTATTCCTGTGTGAATCCTGCGCCTGACGTGATCACAACTGGAAGCGTATGCCTTGGAATGTAGGCTAATCGATGAACATTCACAGACCACGGGCATTTCGTGTCGAAACGTCATCCATCACGTGTTCATGAAATAATAATGAATGATCGCGTTGAGGATGTGACGTCACAAACTGACTGACAAACTTTCATTAGGTGCATTTTACTTGGGATAGGAAATAAAATAATGTAAAAGCATAATCCTAGGTGTGGAAATGAACAGTACTCCAGACTTGTTCTATGTTTTTTTTATATAGCAGAATCCCAAAGCAGCGCCCTTTGGGACGGGGCACTAAACATGCGTTTATGTTTGGTTTGAGAGTACAAAAGCAATATTACGTTCTGTGTACTGCTTTTCATGCCATGAGTAACCTAACATAACTATTTGATGTGCAACTTTTTTTGGTAGGGTTTAGTGATGTCTTCTTGGTTATTCGTAACGAATTTACATCATATTTTTTAGAGTTAGTAACCTAAAGCTGGGTTCCCATACTTTGCATCGAATTCGCTTCCGGTTCGCTTCGCTTTCGCAAAATGGCTACCTTTTAACATAGGAAATCGTCCATGTTTACATTCGCATGTTCGCGTGTTTCGGTTTCGTTAAAGTTGAGCCAATTTTAACTTTGACGAAACCGAAACTAAACCGAAACAAGTGAACATGCGAATGTAAACATGGACGATTTCCTTTGTTAAAAGGTAGCCATTTTGCGAAAGCGAAGCGAACCGGAAGCGAATTCGATGCGAAGTATGGGAACCCAGCTTGAGTGTTGGAAGGCGGGCCCTATAAAATGAAAACTCAAGATTAAGAGATATGGGGAAAATTGTCATTGTGGCTGAATTTCCAACGATGAATTGGAAATTTCAAATCCGCTTGTCGTTATACGAAAGTTACTTTAATTCACACATATACCTACTTCCTTAAGAAATCCAAGACAAATTCGCAATAAGACATTCATAAAGAAACATAAATTAACTTCATTCCTACAAAGTAACTCCAAATCAATTCATCAAACACGTTAATTTCGTCTGGTTTAATCTGTTTTTTCAACTGTAACTTCAATCATTTGTAACTTTTTTCCTAACAAATGAATATATTTGAAACTTTCACATATTTAAGTTTGGTATGTTTTATAATGTGTGTGCAAATTTCAGAATCATATCTGTAATAGTTTCGATACAGTGACCTCTCAATCAGGGAGATTTGCTTGCGCCACCCTAGAACTCATACCGTACTGTTTATTTTCTTGAACTGATTGATTTACCGTCGGAGATAGAAATGAATATATTGCAAATCTCATGTTATTGCCTCCGCCAATTTCGCGAACGCAACGAGGCATCGTGGAAATGGAAGTCTGTAGCGTGAAGATTGTGTTGTGAAGAGCGTCCCAGATGATCACGCTCATGATCAAAATAATCCGTCGCAACATTTTCAGAACGAAAATATTGGAGTTGGAAAAGATAGCGTGCGTTTAGAATCACTTCAGGCTGAGGAAAACACCCTCTCACTCGCACCCATTCGAGAAGTTTGGACAATATCGAGTTTTACATTGCAGTCACGTGGTATCGCTCGAGTCATAAACAAAGCCGGAATTCGTGCCTCGAGCCAAGTTGTAAAAGTGTTATCTTTTCATCTACATGAAAAGTACCTTCATACTGATATGCCAAATAATATTATATATTTTAATGGTATATTTATTATAATTTAATTATATCATAGTAGAGAATTATGTACAAATGAAAAATACGTGGCGGAAGCGAGTAAAATGTGACGTCAGCATACGAATCAAAAGTCAGGTTCACTTTCTCGTTATACCGAGAAGAATGTTACAAAATAGACCATCGGAAATCATTGTGTTGCTTTGAAGACAATTGGAGAAAACAATGAACACGATTGCACTCTGGTGTCTATTTGTGGCAATGCAGGACGTTTAGGACTTCTGAAAACATTATTCATGTTCAATGTGCTATAAGATTAAAACTCGACAAGCAAACAGGCATAGTTTAATCTCAGAATATATGCAATGCACTGCGGGAAAAGCAACCACTTAAATATACAATTAACTTTTCTGGATAGCAATAAAGCAAGTCAGTATCCCTGGCTTTATATAAATTAAATATGCTAAATAATAATTTACAGATTTCGTTTTTTGCTCAAATGCATCATCCATTCGTAACACATGATCGGATTGTAAACGCTCGATGTCAGAAGATACGAATGCGAAAAATTTATCAAGTATCAGTCGAATACTGTCCGTTCAGATATCTTTTTATCTAGATTGGTCTTATTGAAATGTGTATTTCTCTACGACGTCAGCTCAAAGCCCAAAGCTCAAAGCTCTGAGCTCAAAACGCAACTAGCGACAATAAGTTGAGCTATGCGTTACACATTAATAAGTGATGCAGCATAGGAATGTGGTTTTATGCATTTTTCGCATTACATTTGTTCAGAAATAAAGATGTGAAACACGGCCCTTATCAGGGCCACCAGCACTTTCATCGGAACAAAGCGTCACCACTGCCATGCAATCAAAGATGTGAAAGTTCTATTATGCTTAGGGCCAGTCTTTCAATACTCTGCTAACTTTTAAACGGTCAATTAGGACTATATTGCCAAGGTGCCATGGCAAGAACCAATGGCAATCCTCGATTGATAATTTAAAACTTAACGACTGGTTTAGTAGACTATTGAAAGACCTGTCCTTAGTATAAAAAATATGAATTACAAACACCCAACTGAAATCCTTAAACTAACTAAACTTCAACCCTTCAAATTCTACCTGTGCATTACTAGAGCATAATTTTTTTTTTTTTTAACAAAACTGATTTGTCAATATCATTAAAATCTTTTCATTGGAATATAATTAATTTCAAAAATAGACAAGTTTCATATTTCATTTAAACTGCATGTTGCATATTAGATACCAACATGGCGGACAAAGTGACACTGTGTAACCCCGAAGAGCGACCAATGCGGATTAGACGTCCCCGAATGCCTGGAATATCGCACAAAGACGCAACACTGCGGCTATTGCGCAGCGGGTGTGCGCAGGATACAAGCGCTCTCTCTGGAGGCTGATAATTGTATGAACGACGATGCTTTCAGCCAATTAGAGTGGAGCAGCGCTCTTCTCGGCCATTAGTTCGAGCGCTACAACAATATCACTTCTTCTCTCACACTTCTGCATCATCGAACACGGTCCTTGGCGTGTTCTCACACGGTCGTGGAAACCTGGGCCCAGAATTCTCATTTGGTTCAACTGGTCCGAATACACTTCTCACAAAATAATCAAATTCTACGGCCGAAAGGTACCTTTACAAAAAAGCAAACTAAGAACGAAGTATAGAAAACTGAACAGCGCGAGACGGAAAGGAACATCAACATAAATAAGCTCTTCTACTTCTGATAAAATTAACTCTCAATTTGGTAACCCATGGTTTAACTTTTTTTATGCAATTGTACTTTTGACTTTTGACTCTTTTACTTCTGGTAAAAGTTAAGTTGTCATCAATACCATAAGCCCTGGAGCCTGTGCATGTATATTCTACACATAAATCCAACACAACGCGGTAATTGTCTCCTCTCATAAAAATTTGAATGCGGCAGTTTTTCATTTACAATCTGCTTTTACTAATGTTTTGAAAAGTACCCATGATAAAAATCTTGTTATTAACGCCAATAAAACTAAAATTGTACATGTATGTTCACCCCACAATAGAGAAAGGGATCTTGATGTTAGAATTTTATTTCATTCATACGATTGTCTTCATGGCCTCTGTCAAGGCAATGCATGTATTGGTTGTTCTCAACAAATTGAATCTGTATCGAGTTGTGTGTATTTAGGTGTTACCGTTGATAGCAGCTTTTCTTGGAGACCGCACATAAATTTTATTTGTCATAAGTTAAGATTATGTGCTTATAGGCCGTACATTTAAAAAAATTATCTTTCGTTCTATATGTTACGGTCGGTGTATTTAGCCTTGGGTGAATCAATTGTAAATAACGGCATCTTGGCGTGGGGTAATGCTTCTTACACTCATATTTATCAAATAACCATTATTCAGAACAAAATTATAAAATCTATATTACCACCTAATATCAAGTACAGCTTTAGCTCCGATTATGATAAAATGTATAAATATTGTAATGTTTTACAGGTTACTGATTTGTTTCTTTTTAAATTTATTGTTAAATATTATTTTTCTGAAACTTTCAAGCATGTAAATTCTCACGATTTTAATACTCGACACAGTTTGCTTGGTAATTATTTGATTCCACATTGTACGAATAAGTATGGCAGACGTTCTATTAAATTTCAAACACCTTACATTTTCAATACTATCCCTTCCAATCTAAGACAATTAAATAAGTACAAAGAAGTTCAAGATCTCATCAAGAATTGGCTCATTGATGAGAGGTTTAATTAATAATTAACTTTGTAGCTTCAACAAATAAAACTAGATTCAACTAGATTCTAGATTCAATTAGATTGATTCTAGTAGTTATTTGGTATAAGAAACTTTGATCTTGTATTTCCTTTATTTAGGTCCAATATCTTCATTTTATGTCATGCCTATAGCTTATTGCTGTTTTCCTGTGTTTTTTTAAGATTTGTGTACAATTTTTTGCTATGATTGTTTTAGTGTGTAAATTATTATTTATGTAATCCACAGATAAGTCCCTGTTAGGGATTTAGTGGAAGAGTGTAACTTTGTACTAGGAAAACGCTCTGAGTAACGCGTTGATGAGCGAGCACGGATACACGCAACACCTCGATCCGAAATTATGTCTATCGAAAATGTCATTAAAAGCCAATAATTCTTGAATTTCGTCACAGACTTGTATAAATATCTCCAAAATCTCCAAAAATATTGGTCCCAATAACCTTGCTAAGTTTTAAGTTGATCGATTAAACCTTTGATTGAACGGTTCCTTGTTAAGTTTCAAAAATCACAGTATATCTTTCAAACAATATACCTGGGACCACTCATATGATATGATATTACTGTGTACACAAAATCAGATCAATCTGTTGAACGGTCATTATTAGTTTCATATCGTTTGAAACTTTCTGCTCTAACTACCTTGCCTTGAACTGAAGATTCGAAGTCGCCGTGAATTTGACAGCCAACACACAAAATGTCCCTAAAATTACAAAAACTTTTGAAAATAACGACAGATTAGACTGAAAATTGGCAAAAATACCTTAAATGTTGGCACCAACGACCATGCGAAATTTTAAGTTGGTCAGTCAATCGGTTCTAGTTTAAATTACAAAAATCACCGGAAAAATGGTTTCAAATTTGAACCAATGGGAGGATTTTGCTGAAATTTTTTATGATTGGGTAAAATGTTGGTTGCAATGACTTTACTAAATTTCAAAATGATTGGAGCAACCAATCGAAAGATACATTTTTTTAAATTTGAACCAATCAGGGGATTTCAAAAAAATTAGGGTCTGCAAATCTCATATTTGGTCTGGACATGTGTGCAAAATTTCAGCTCGATCGAATAAACGGTGCGATCTGTATACAAGCAGACGATAGACAAAAAAAAACAAAAAAAACAGAGGTCCGTGCCAAAAGAACCAAAAGGAGACGCTCGCTTCGCTCGCTCAATTATTTTCGTGTGCTAATAAAAAGTAAGTTCAATCAATCAATCAATCAATCAATCAACGGAAATCAATTCGAATCGATTTTGTTGACAGTGCTAAGCTAATATACACGACTAGGTATACAATACAAACACAATAATATGACAAAGCCTGCAGTTGTCCACTCAACAAACATTCAACTAATCTAAACTGCAACTCATCCAACGAGCAACTATCTAATTAAGAATTTGCTCTAATACTTACTTATATTAGTTCTGTGCGATGCGTTCGTAAGGGAGTAATTTTCATGCAACCTGCGTATAAATTTACAATTTAAACACTCTGGAATAAAACCAAATCTCACTCATTTGGACGTGATCAAGTTGCATTCATTTTTCGATTGAGCAATGATAGCAAATATTTGTAAACGTCTTAAGTTCTTGGCCGATTTCGTCCAAAATATTTAAAAAATATATATATAATACGAAGTTGGACTCATGACCATGCAAAATTTCATCTTGATCCTCGCTGGGTTGACCGGTGTGATATTTTGATCATTGTCGACCAAAATGAGATCCACGAGATCTTGCTACACCTTCTATAAACAACCTGTACATCTATAAACAGTACCACGAGATCCAACTCATCAAAATATAAAACTGGTTTACAAAGATTAACCATACCTATTTAATAACTAATTTAACGTGCATTCATGTAAACGGATACTTTATCATTCTTGCTTCTTTAATACTACGTGATGCGACTGCTGAGTATAACACGCTATCTGAAACTAAAATCACGTAGCGACCCGCTGCTTGGGTGGGGATGTTCGTATATGTCGGAGACGTTAGCCCTTTGTTCACTCTGCTCGATGAAGTGATGACGTCACGGGCTAGGGACAGGGACATGACGCTCTTGCCACGCTTGCAGCTAACGAGCGGGCAAATAGGCCGGGGGCTCAGGGACCTCAGACAGAGCAAGATAGATGGCGTCAGGGTCACTAGGGACAGGGACACACACAACAAACTTAATAGGGGATATTTAAATACAACACGGAGCAGTTTTTTTAATCGCGTTTTGGAATTAGTTTTTAGTCGCTTTGTTTTTGTCAACAGAGAAAAAAAATCTTCAGCGTAGGCTGTTGTAATTTGATTGATTTCAGGATTTACTGAAAGAAAACTTTACACTTTTGTTTTATGATGCCATGACTTTATAAAACTTTAATAACTCAATAAAGTTTTAAAAGGTATATAACCGCAAATGGCCGGACTAAAGCTATAAAACTACTTTTACTGTTTATTGTCTTAAATGGTTTATAGCCCTGATAATACCAGTACACCTCCAGCAAAGTTACTCTTCAGTCTTCGTACTCTGTGAGTTTTGAGAAGATTAGGGAGAACTTGCTGCGGTCACTGCTCAATGTTCTGTTTCATCGAAAATACAAATAATCAAATGTATGAAATTATAAATGGTGGCAGAATAGGTAACATACAAAAATATTTGAATTTAATATATGAATTTAACTGTATAGACTTTTGTTCATATGAAACGCAAAAATCGAACTTTTGAAATTATCACTTATATAAGTCCTTTAATTGTGCCTAAATATAAACGTCTTAGAATTATTTGAAGAACATATTGTATTTCAGCTGTGAAAACCAACGATTAGATTTATGGTAATGCAGAGATGAAATTGAGCGTCAAATTGCCGTAATAATAGTTGGACACAGACAGATAATAATGAATGCAAACATTCTAAAGTCTAGCTCGTGCAGTTTCCGACATTGTGAGGTTTTGAAAACATAGTCTTGCTCCTTTCTGAACAAAAACTTGAACGAGGAAAGTTGAAAGTTGAAGTCTAGAGTTTATTTCATTAGAACCAGGTCGGATATAACATGAAGATAATTGGCCAAGATATGAAATCCGCAAGTTCTACTTTAAGCTTCGCGGTTGTGCCGCCAGTGTTCGCTACTGCAGCTTCTTTTCACTGCAGACTCGATGTAAAGACAAGACCAAACTCCAACATGTTTCCAGTACGGATAGAATTCAATTCCAGATGATTGCCTAGAGTATTGCTACGCCGAATATACATTTGATATTTTCTTCAACAGTATTTGTACGTTGTTGCAATTTATTCCAAGCCTTTCAATAAGTTGAAGGGACGAGAAACAGAATTTCAAATGTGAGAGCAAAGAACTTAAAGTTCGAACGTTGAAGGAATGTCAATGATACATATTGGTGTAGATCACCAAGCAAGATGGCTCAGGCAGTAATGCTCAGACTTACACTTTGAAGGTCCGAGTTCGATTCACGCAACCAAGTTTCAAGTTCCCTTACTTACTGATTTGTGTGTTCTCCTCAGGCATGAGGCAAATTCTGAGAAGGTTTCTACTAAAAAGGAAAACTGACCGTAACATTTCATAATTCGTTAATCAACATAACATTTCAACCGTCATCAATAGTCTTATTAATCACCGCTACTTTGTTTCAAGTTCGTTTTATCTCTCAACACTTTGATAAGTTGAAGTTTCAAGTTTTACGTTTTCTTTGAGAAAACTTGTCGATAAATAAAAGTAGGCCATCTCGTCTTCGTAACGCATGTGAAGGTGTAAGTGCGAAGTGATTCTTCGCAGATGCTTCGTGTCCTAGAAGTCCTAGAAGTGGTTGAACATTTTCATGCGCCATTCTCATCGTTTCACCGCCTTGTTCTCTCGTTCCATCGACGAAACCAAAATCGCTCAACTTCTTTTTTATCCTCATGACCGTCGAGTTTCCTTCTGGAAACCAATTTCGCGACGAAACTTTTTCACGTCGCGAAAATCGTGGCTTAAAACGCGTCCATGATCGATTCGAGATTGATGAAAAACGATGAAAAGATGACTTTCTTCAACGGAAGATAAATGTTGGTTTTTCTTGATAAGGTCGCATGTCATTCGACCTGAAAGATGGCCTCGTCTTGAACCTTTTGCACGTGAAATCTGAAGCTTGTGATTGGAAAACAAAGTATTGGGAATCGATTTAACTATGAATGAAAATTGAAAAAACAAGATCAACATCTTGAACAAACAGCCATTAGCTGCTGCTCAAATATGTATCAAGCTTTTACATCCATTAGCAAAACATCACTTCTAACTTGAAATTATGACAACAACATAGTTACTTTCCACCGCTACTTAGAAGGACTTACAAGCATCTTTACGTCGTTCCAGATCATTTAACATCACAGAACTAATCTTAATCCATTTTAATGTTTTCCTTCTGATGATCTCTTTGCACATCCACGTAAAATGGTGAAATTCGAGAGATAGATATTTTATAAAGTCTAATGAGTGTATTAAACATTCAGTTTATTTATGAATGAATGTTTGATAAGTAGAGAAAAAGACGTGGGCACACATATTAATCCAAATACTCAACGAAGCAACGTATGCGGGAGTGTGTGGGATTGTGTGTTAGTTCCTACAAACACTGAAATATGCATATGAAAGTTATTTTTGTCTCTGAATTGTGCAGACAAAAGCGGTATATTAATATTTCTACAAGTTTAAATTGGTACACCGGAAATGCCAAAGCTCCAGGGAAATCGACATTCGGGTTGAACAGTTTTATTCCGCGCGTTTTATGACAGACATTAAAAGTAACTCGCACTTCTTCCATTTATGAACCTTGGACAAGACCGCATATTATCATGGCAATTGGCTTCTTTCACATTACGTCACAGTCTAGTATGAGGGCAAATGTTTCCAGACTGAAAATAATAGGTAAATCACATTTCTCAGGTGAGTATTTTAACTGTAAAAATGTATGGATATTCGTATATTGTAATTTTGTAATATCTCTTCTTTTAATTAATCACTCTAAATATGAAATATAGGAGATGCTGTCAGATTTGATTATCTAATACCTTTCATGCAGCAACAATTTCAGAAAGTATCTGGTTTCTAAAATAAATAACATTCAGTTTGATTTTCCAGAAATCCATTAGAGAAACCCAACAATTAGATATCTGAAAGAATATGAATGAACTGTTTGTGATATTTTTAAAAGCCAAACCAGCCAGATGATTTTGAAATAGTCTCTTGCTCCCTCAGGATGTTATATTCTTCAACCCCAACTAAATATTTACCATTTCCATTTGATTCTCCGGAATAACTCGCTTGAGATACTCGCGTTTCAGTCGCACTCTTCCTAATGATTCTATTGATCAGATGTGGATAAAGTGTTCGTAAAACATTCGTCTGGATCAGCTGTGAACATCCGTGAGCAGTGAATTAGATCCACGTTCTACATCAGTGAAGACATCTGTTTGCTCTCGGAAAAGCTCTCTCAAGCTCTAGGATGAAGTGGGAATAAAAGTTCAATTTAAAAGCAAACAACGTCAGCCATATACAAAATAGTTTACTTACTTTATTGATATGAATGTATTGTTATGCATTCTAATGCATTAAACAAAAGATAAATTATCATCCCATGAAGTCTATGCTAACTCGTTATCTAACTCCAGTAGGTGAGCTCCGATTTCATTGATAATAACAAGGATTGATTGTCAAGGAACATGACATGACAAGCTTCGTTCAAATACCGTTCTATGTTCTTTTAGTGTATGTGTGTTGGATGTTTGAAATTCAATTATTTCGTATTATTTACTGGAGGCAGTATTTTTGTTCGTAATAAAAAGTTCACTTGTTCGTCAAATAATTAATGTGAAACCTGACAAACGTGACGTGGTTACAAAGAAAACAAATTAGTTAATTATGAAAGTGGACGTTAAATTATTTGCAATGATTACATTGAAACATTTTGTCTGTTTCAATTCAGGCATTGACATCTGGTTGAGTGGAAGAGGACATAAATAAATAATAGGTAGATACAAATATTTTACTTTTTTTTGGTCTGGGGTTAACGTCGCACTGTTCTGCAGCGAGGCTAATGGTGTCGGATGAATGATTATGATGATGATTGGGAGATGATGGTGAAGTGTTGGTAAGGATGGAAGGTGGGAAGGAGGCGGTCGTGGCCTATTAGTAGGGTACCTTCCCAGCATTTGCCTAACTACTGAGGGAAAACCACAAAAAAACCCCAGTCAGGAAGGACGGCCGCGGGAATCGAACCCGGGCCTCCGGAATACAAGTTCCGAGCGTTAACCACTCACCCAATCTGTTCCGTAAATATTTTACTGTCTCACTGAAGACACATTTTTACAATAAAGTGAAATTACATGTCAGTATAAAGTTTACCTATTATTCAATCAAAATGCTTCATTACATTAACAATGCGCCAAAAAAGGAAGTATACTACACTCGTTCTTTTATTGAAAAGCAAATACTTTTCAGAGATTATGCTTATGGAAGAGATTAAACAAAATGGTTTCCTCCTGTTATATGAACTTTTATGTTACGCCATCAATAATTTTAGAATAATATAATAATATTGTAGAATAATAAATTCTTCACAAACAGTAGTTTCAGAAGAACATTCCGATATTGTTATTAAAAATTTTCGATTCTTCAGTAAAATATGTTCTCGTGAACATCATCAGAACTCATCGACATCCCTCACATGATTTCAACATGTAAATGAGCAGTGGTTGATGTAAATGACGTCACTTCACATGGTATCAGTGTCAGGTGTTCGAACTGCCCAGTGGATCGCGTTACGTCATCAGTGAACATGTGCGGGGCCGTGACGAGTCCCTTGTGACGTCATCACGCAGCGGATTCAAACACGAGTTGTCTCCATGGTGACTCTTCGGTATGAGGTCCAGTATGTTGAAAGTGATATGAAAATTATTTCAATATTTAATTTTATGATTCGTTATAAAATCCCACTTCTGCCACCAATTTGTAATTTTCATGAACTCGATCCTTTGTCTTGTGAGCGAGATATGAGATTTGTGTTGCGAGTAAAGCTTACTTTTCCCTCATTGTCTTTAACCTGACAAAACGTCAAATTTCATAAATAGCCTAAAAATCGCATATTTTTAAACACAATGATACAAGTTTTTTGAATTTGAGAATCAAAAAATATTTCGTATCCTAAAAAACTGGATTATCTTCGAAATTAGCACACAAAGCGAAATTTAGAATTTCTTTATTACAAGCTAAATAAAGACATGATTTATCTCCTCAGTTTTGTGATAGAATGAAATCCCACCTCCGCCACCATTTATAAAATTCACGTAATTTTCCGAGCGTAATGAAATCGGGAGCGCTGAATCGACTCAAAACCTTCAAAACACACTGAAATCGTTGGCATGACAACGTCACGCCGTGCTTATTTGTTCATTGGTCGTGAAAATAACGAGTCATCGTTGCGTTGTGTGTCAGTACGTGTCTATAGACGACTGACCCAGGATTCCACCGCCTTGCTACTTGTGTTGCAATTAGCATTTCCCGAGGAGCTCATCAAGCCACGCGGGGGATTGAAATCAGATTGAAACTTCGACTAATGACGTAAACTGCTTCAGTTGCGTTTGCTGACGTCACAGCGGGGGCATGTGCGATTATGTATCTATTCCAACTTTATTTGACTTCCACTGACACAGTCATTCTTGAGCATATTTTTACAGTTTTGGATTTGCAAATTGCGAATTAAAGCAAAAACGAGCATTACTATCATTTAATTTTCCTTGTGATAGAGATAGATTTTGGGTCAAAATAAAACATAAAAAAATATATGCCTAAGGCACTAAAAAAATTCATCAAAAGTTTACCTTTAATCTGTTTTTCAATTATTTTCCGCAAATGTATCTAAATATCTGTAACAGCTCCATCTAAACTGAGAAAATATCCAATAAAATCGCAAAGAGAGGTACTAAAAAGATTACATTTCCTTCGGCAACACGTCAATATTTTCAATATTTGTTTACTATAGCAACGCATAGCAACCAGAATGATGCAACAAGAAGCAGTTCCATGACTCATCTTTCTGACTTACAAGCGCTGTGTCAATCGAGTTTATTGCGCGAGCGTCATTTGTTCTTTTTGTACCGTATCTTTTATAGGCAATGCTCATGTAACACCATACAACCAATAGATCAGACATTTTACACACACACACACTCTGTTAGGAGCGGTCACATAATGTGTATACAATTTCACATATTCATCATGTATGTACACTCAACAAATGATAAAACGGTTTTTGAAATAAATAGATTGATACTGAAACAAATTTGATGGCATCATAACTAGTCATATAACTCTTGTACGTCATTTAACTCGTCATTTAACTCTTGTACGTAAGCGCTGATTTCATTGAAAATAACAAGGATTGATTGTCATGGAACCTGAAAAGCAGCCAATCCGTTTCGTTCAAATACCGTTTTATGATTTGTTGAGTGTACCATGAGAGAAGTTGGATAGAATTCACACAAACCGGAATGGACGAGTTTTTGTCCGAACTTTTAATAACTTACGAGTATAGTTCGAAATACCCATCAATAATCCATGAATGGGAATGGGATGTGTGTGTTCTATTGGTCTTCTCTTCTGATGCAATGTATCAAAGTAAAGTCTGTTTATTCCACTTCTTGGTTATGTAAGTCGGATTCTCTGATTGCAAAAACACATCAACTCTCAGTGAATGAGATTCTTTTCAAGAACCATCTTTCACAAGTTATTTCGACCCCGAGATTACATTTCTCTTGAGTCGAGAATAATTTAATTTCACTTTTAAAAACCCTCGCCGCCATTTTGTCGAGGTTTTCTATTCACTCAACATCGAGCTGAAACTTCGCTTTAAGCAAAAAAATAATTCAATTTAAGTTCGGTCCACAACATAAATTCGTATCACTGGACCGGAATTAATGAAATTATGATATAACACAGATTTAAAAAAAGAGTACAATGAAGGAAAGAGAGGTGGATTTCTTAATCCGGATTTTACGTTTCAGCCTGAATTGCACGGATCAATTTGTTAATCTTGACTTAAAATCAAATGTACTGCAATGAGGCTGAAACATGGTATTTGAAAAAAGTATGATTTGATGTTCAATACTCTATTTGACATATATATATATTTCACTTGTCTTGGAAAACGCTATGTGTAACGCGTTGATAAGCGAGCCTTCGTATTGCGTGCGCATTAATATGCGTGTGAAAGTAGCCGTGAAAATAGAGGAAGAAAACATGCGTCAAAGAAGCAGTGATAAAATATATAAAATCTCCTTCAAGAAATATGACAAATATTTCAAAAAATTCATAAAATGTCCCTATAATGTTAATAACTTTTAAAGTTAATTACAGACTTACAGACATACTACAGACATATCAGACTTAAGAATAAGAGGGGTTAATTCATAATATAACACAAATATTTGATCTATTGATGGATTCTATCAATATTATAATGTACATATCTGTTCCGAATCCCAACCCAGTATCGGTGAAATGACTGCCTCTGGAATCAAACTCAGTAATTATTGTTTGCATAATCACGTGGTATGTACCGTCATTGCTATCCCAGACTGTTTATTATGCAATATCCAACTATAGAAGTTGTGATCAATTGCATAGCAGCGAATCTGTGACATCGCAAAAACACACATAATTCTGAATAGCAAAGCAATGTCTATAAAACACGGAGCTTTTGTTTACGATTATCCATGGTTGATGTGACATCGGTTTGCTTTTTTCGTGTTGTTTCTGTAATAAAGAATGAAGCTGATATCGATTTTCATTTTTATGAGGATTTATGTTGAGAGTTTTGTAGCAAAGGGCGCTAAATCACAACTTCAACTTTGTACAACACAATAAAACGCAAGTACACCCTAGATGAAATAGACATTATTGAGCGCGCGACTCCTCTATGCTCTTTTGGCACGGCTCCGTTTTCTTTGTTTGTTTTTGTTCGTTTATTTGTCCTTGTCGCCGTACAGGCCATATATTTTCTCCGATAAATCCAAATTTGGACACATGTAAAAACCAAGTTGATGGTGCAGACTGAAATGTTTAGAACCCCTTTCTTTTAATTAAAATTTCAAAATGAACTTATCATTGGTTTGAAAATTGTACCCATCATAGTGAGGTTTGGCATTGCTATCTACATCACTGCAATGGTGGCAACGAAAAGCTGGTGTTGCACATACCGGTGCTCGCTCATCAACGCGTTACATCTAGCGTTTTCTTAGTTGTTATATTGTCAAAATGAGAACGATACATCAGTTTTTTAGACTGAGAACTGACCTAACCTCACATCAAAGAAAAATCTGAAAACCTAACGATAAAGGTTCACATAATGTTCGTAATAGGTTGTACGTTTAGATTCTATTTTCGCTCCGCTTTGTGTTTTATCTCTGCTCGCGTGTACCTATTACCTCAAGCTCTGACCTCGGATTGGTACGACTCAGTGATTTCTCCGCGGCCAGCAGAACTCTGACATTTCACGAGGACTCATCGCAACTTTCCCTCCACTCAGTTCAATCCAACTCAAAGCTCGAGTCAGTCAAGCTCTGGAGCTCCGTGGATAGATTACAGGTGTTATAGATGTTGCAGACAGATGGTCTCGATTACCTACAACCTTTGCTACAACTGTAACTTCAGGCAATAGAGCGTTTATGCACTCACATAACAGAATGGTAATTTACACAGAAGTGAAGGATTGCATGAAACTTATGCTTCAAATATAAAACAAATGAAAAACTAGTATAACATATTATACATTTTTTTTTTTTACTTTTCTATTCTTCCTCATACTTGACATTTTCACCCTGTCTCTCCTTCAAATCCTATAAATTCAGCCACTTTACTTACAGTTCATAGCCCTCGTCTTTATTTCCTGGAACCAGTTCCTGTCTCGGCTGGTTCCTGTTTTAGAAGAATATTTCCCACAGTCGGTTTTAGCAAAAAGCTCTTGCAACATTCATTCATTGTTCTGCTTTGATGCCTTCCTTTCAACTTTCAAGCCATCTCTTTCCATCCATCTTTCTTCTATCTCATTGAATTCTTTTACTATCAATTTGCTGTTGATAACAAAGAGTTTCTATCTCCACACCAAAATTCTAAATTTAAGCCTTTTTTTCGTTTTAGAGAAATAGAAAAATACGTGACTTTATCTGTGGAAAGAATTCAACACATCGTTTGAATGGTTTTGTAGAATAATCATTATTTGATAGGAATCAAAAATATTTGTCAAGATATTCACTGAACATAAACAATCACATCAAACAAACACAAATCAGTGTATTTTCGTAAACAATACAATTTTGAAAAAATCACGAACTTCAAGATTAATTTCTCGAAACAAGCAGTGAATAAAGTTAGTTTATCCTCGGCTTTGGGGACAAGGAAAGAAGAAGTAACAACAAAGCGAGCGCTCGTGGAGACAGCAAACAAGTTAATACCGGCGTGGTGGCGGCGAAGTATCTTCCTCCAGAGAGCTCGAACAAGTGAATCACCGCATGATGGATCGCTGCCTCTGCAATGCGCACACGGCCTCCCAGAAGCAGGCCGGCGAGATTGACCTCATTGACTGATGAATTACGTGCCGAGAAGTTTCAAGCGGTGACACGGAGCTCAAACCTCTCGAACATCTTTTGTCATTCACGGCACATTCTCGTAGAGAACTCAATATCAGCTAAAAGTGATCGGCGAACAATTATGAATGACTGCTGGTCATGTTCAATAACAATCGATGCTTGTTATTGGCTTTGAAATGAGAGGCCACTTACTAGAGTGAGACAAGAGATCGCTTGGACTGACTTCTGATGGAGCGATCTATAAAATTATTCAGTCAATCAGATAATTGAGCAATAATTTTTAGTTGTGCCAAGTGTACCTCTCTTAAATCTGACAGTTCCCTCTATGATGCAAGAAATATTGTCATGTGACATGTTGACGCCATATTGTTGGCACAGAAATGTCTGTCATTCTTTGTTATTGTAATTGTAATTGTGGGCAATAAATTAACAAATATTCATCCATTAATCGTCATTTCTTCATGTCATTCAACAATAGATACTTGTTTCATTTTTATTGCTAATAGTTTTGTTCTTATTTCATGACATTGGTCTGCAGTAACGATGTAAAACCTTTGATTCGCAATGTTCGGGCATGTTTGTGACACAGGTGTCAGGTTAGTGTTTTACCGCACAGTTTAAAATTACAACATCGACATAATAAACTTATAGATTCATAACCACTGAGTCACCAAGATGGCGCTCGACAAAATACACAAGACATAGTATGAAATTCAGTTAACCGCTGCTTTCTGCTTGAAATATCTGTCCAAAACCATCTCTAGCGTGATTCTCGTGAGAGGAATTCTATTGAGAAAATGAGCCTCTTCGACAAACGAATCAACGACTAATCTCTCCACTCGCCGCGCTTTATGATGTAATCAGAACGCCTGGTGGAGGATACTTTAACTAATGTTCACCTTCTCATTACTTGCCATTACTTGCCATTACATGTCATTACTTGGTGTGGAGGACGAAATGTTAGGCATTAGGTACACGAGATTCCTCTTAAGCATCAAAGAATGTTTTATTTATTTTGCTAAAGAGAAACTCTCATAACGTAGAGAAATGGGGCCGTAATGTGCTCTATATTCGTAATTATAATACTTTGCTGTTGTTTCATTGTAGCAGCGGCTATAAATATACCAGGGTATACAAAAACTATATTATTTGATAACTTCGTAACTATGGAAACTACTTTAAACTTTATTTAATCATAAAATTTTCCCTATCTCCATCATTTCCCGTCAGAATAAAAAAGTGAAAAACAATGTATATGTATCCTAGCAACGCGATATGATTTTTGTCTCTTCTTTAAAATTTTTAAAATTGGATCTTTTATAATTTCGTATTCTAATCAGTTCAAGTAATAGTGTGAAGTATAAACTTTGAGAAACTGTATAACTTATGGGGGTATTGTTTTTAAGTAAAGTATCGTAAATATTAATTCTATTCTGATGTCATGACGTACGTTTTGATCGTCTTTTAGTTCCCGCTGCTCGGCGTTTTGTTTATGCAGTTGGTAGCACTGCGCGGGAATCCCTGCACCTGAGGCTAATAGTCAAGCGCCACGCACGCCAACTTTGCAACAAGAAACACGAGAGACTTACGTCAACAGAAATAGATCGACGTCGAGATAGAAACTTTGCTTCTTGTCATGACGGAGCGTTGTCATGGTAACGGCCAATCGGATTCCGCGTAGCGATTCGCAATGTTATTGTTTTATAATTGAACGACAAGCGATCGTTAAACTTCAAAAACTATCAAAAATAGAATATTATCATAAAATTTTGCAAAACGATCACGAATGTTCAGTTTACAGAGATAACTAACCAAGCCTTAGGTTGGATTTTACTAACGATTTTGGTCACCATGTTAACACCGTGAGATTTAATTACTAGATTCTATAATAATACTAATTCACGGATTGCGTGCCCCAACTTTGATGCAGATGTGATATTTATATGAGTTATGTTTCCACAATCATGTTAGTAACTTCGCTGTTTTAAGTCGGACTAACAAACTTTCAGGAGCGTATTACACGTGGTGGCAGAAACGGGATTGTTTTATAATACAAAATTATCAAGATGAAAATTAAATGTATTTGTAATTTATATGATTTAACCTGATTAAGATAAGGTTTTAAACACTATAGCTGGACAAATGAATAATTAGGACACAACAAATGGTGACAGAAACATGATCTAGGGAAATGTTTCATATAATTGGTAAATGAAACCTTATAAAATTAAAATATAGCCTCATGATTGTAATATAATGGAGTTTAAAATAAATGTATGTAATATTTAAACAATTTCGTGGCATAGAGGAGAAAATTTTCAGTTTCGTTTTTTTAGCCAGGTTTCTCATTGAGCAATTGATCGCACTGAATCGAAAAGAGTTGCGTGCAAATAAAGTGTTTCGTTTTATCCGCGTTTGATTCCCAAGCCTGTGACTTATTACCAACATTAGAACCTGAACTTTCATTCGTTTTCAATTACTCGGACAGAGAAGTGCTACGTTCTGTTTCTTGTACATCCGTGGACACGGAAATTGCCTGTTTAATGACAACTAACACGCCATGCGAGAGATGTGCAAGTCCGGGGGCCCAATTCCACCCATTTCCTTCTCCAGATACAGAACATTTTATAGCGGAAAAATCAGGGCCTATAATGAAAACATAAGTTGTGAACAAATTGGGTACAATTAGAGATAAATGTTTTTTATATTGTTGCCAACTATTCATCACTATTATATCGTCATGTATTGTAAGTCGGTGTTCTACCGGTAAATTGTGAATCAGATTGTATTGTAAAGTATTGAGGGAAAAGTTTACACTATTTGATAACACAGATGGCACTTCTGTCAAATGTAGTTTTGACCATTATGAAGTAATTACATGTTATTTTTTAACATTGGGTATTTTTAATTAAATGTAAAAACCAATGTCATAACATGTTTGGGAAAAAAACGATTTTTCATTTTGCCATGAGGGAATCCAGTTACAATACATGGTGAAGGTTTGCATATTATATTACGAATCTATGTGATTGATCATTGCTAAACGGTATAAATCATTGTCATGAACTCAGTCTCTTAAGTGATAAATGAAGAAACTTGGTTTAAATCTCACTGATTGAAAGGGTATCATTAAAACAATTTATTCGACAAACCAGTTTAATTCGCCGTTCGTGAAAAAAACACCAAGATTTAACAGGTCAGAGTCGCAGACGAAATAATTAATCTATTCTATGTCATAAATACTTGATAAGTTACTGACAAAGCGAACAACTAAATAATCTGGAACAGATTTGATTTCTATTTGATATTCCAACGAAGACCTGCTCGGAAATAAAATTCTCTTCGCGTAGAGAAATCTCGTTTTCCAAGGAAAAGTAATTTCCATCAAGAGTTACTCCATGTTTCTTCTCCTACATCGAGATTCAATTGTCGTTCTATCCCGATCATTACTCTCATCAATGATGTATCATCCTTTACTCGTGTAGTACAATGCGAATGCCAGACATTCGTTTTCCGAGTGGCCATCCGTTTCTCACAACCTTCCTCCTGCAAGACGGAGACGATTCATCGATACTGAAGCACGCAACCAAAGGTCAGATCAGCTGAATTGCTTTACAGGGGAGCTGTAATTAAAAACCACCAGTCTCCTTGAGGGAGTTCAATTGTTCAGGATTTGATGTTTAATTTTCATGTGAAATTTATTTGGTAAAGTTCCTTTTAAAATAAAAATTCATGTCAAAGGATGTACAGGAAGAAACTCTTCATTTGATATCGGTTTATTTTGTTGAATACAGCGAATATCCTGGGGGTCTAATTAGTTTTATTTCTAATCCAATAGAATCTCTCTAGAATTATACATTACTCGAAATGGAAATTCAGAATGATATTTAAAAATGACACCAACAGTTTAAAGGAGAGAATTTTTTTTTAAAATCATGAACTAAATGCCTCCAGCTGATGCCATGTGATGAAATATGATGTTACAAACCATACTGCGAAATTGCTTCTCTCTATTTGTCAACAAAAGGAAAAGTAGATAGTATATTCAACATGGAATAGGGGTTTTTCATTTTAAAAAAATTGTAGAAATCACTTCAAAGGAATTTCCATAATAAAACTATCCAATTATTTATATAAATATTTGTTTCGCTTTTTCACGTAATTCTTTTGAACTGACACGTTCACAATTAACATAAAATTGAAGAGTTTGTCGTTTAAATTAATTGGAATATGAATATGTATCATGTAATTACAGTTATTTGCATGAACTGCTGTATTTACCCGCTTGATTGCGTCTCTCATTGTTTGTGTTCGCTGTGAAATGAAAACAGCCATCAATATCCCGTATAAATGTGTTTCTGCTTGAATTATGAACGAGAGGAGCAAACAGGAAGCTGGAGTATTGTTTAATTCATCTTTCTCCTCTCCACGGAACTTTATGCGATTATCTCGCCTAAATCCAGAGAAGATTAAACCTGAATTAGTAAAACTTGTTAGAACTATTTCCATGGTTTTAATTAGAAATTTGTTAGTGTTCAATTAAGTTGAGAAACATTTGGCGAAAATGTTTCAGGGTCGTACTGCGCTCTGGGATGATGTGTTACCTTATTCGAGGGTAAGAAGTGTTAGTAGGAGTTAAATATGTGTAGACAAGATTAACTTCAGTGTCAGAATACTTACTCATTTACCCCGATCAAATTGAATTGAGTAGATAAATGGACATATGAAATGTATTTAGTCAGTTAGACGCACTAAAACTGAACCACAAAAAAATGGACACTGCAAACAGTGTGTGTTATATTCACAAAGAAAAATAAGAAAATAGTGGCGTTTACTGTTTCTATTTCTATATAATAGATAACATGTTTGGTGAACTTTATTGTTGAATCGGCTTGGTCTTGTATGCCATGAAAATAAATACACTACTTGCTTACTCGAGCCTTGAATACCTACCATTGTATAGGTACAAATCGGTGGTGAGCCAAATCAGTTTCAAGTTATGGTTTACTTCAGCAGCCCTATTCAATTCCCGTTTCTGCGTATTTTTCATCCATTACCTATGTCCGTGAATCGGGAATTTTAAAGTTTTAAAGTTATTGAATATAACTCCTGATTAATTACAAATTTCGGGCTAACATTTAGTCGGGTAGGTACGGCTGCCAAAGAATGTAATGTTATTGAATCTTCAAAATCTGGAAATTTTTCTCCTAATTTCCTTAGTTCTAAAAACTCTCTCTGTAAATCTATAAGTGAACATACAAATCCATCTATTCGCCATCACATCACGTGTTCAGCGTCTCGCAAGAGCTCTATTTAGCTCAAAGTTTCTACCGAACAGCCATTCACGAACAAGCTCTGAACTTTATTAAACATTTGATCAAACCTCTGCGCGGCGTGACGTCTGGTTTAAGTAAAGTACATCATGATATTTCACATGCAGCGGGGAGCTTCTGGGTCAGATCGTCTCCATTATGTCACGACTTGATATTCACCAAGAGAAATAACCACATTTCACCAAGGTCAAATGGATTAGAGCGAGAGAACAGATGGCGTAGGAAGATGCACTCTATGCTGTACCACTAGAGAGGGATAAAATCATTTATGAATGAATGAATTTCCTATTATATTTATGAGCTTTTACAGCTTTTAACTTGTAAAAGGCCACTTAGCATCAATAAAGCTTGAACCAATGACATATAAAAGCTATTACCAGGGCGTTTGAACCAATCGACTTTGATGTGAGCTTTCAGCTTTTGTCAAATTAAAAGTTGTAAAAGCTCACACTCTTCCGGACGATAGTACTTTTGTGTGGCTTTTATTCCCATCAACCTACAATGAACCTACAATTTGTGAACCTACAATTCCCATACTAAAATACTTAGTAAATACCAATAAAATTTCAAATATTTGTTAAATGCAATGGAAAATGCATAATCAGACTCCTTAATAGTCACAAACCACCTTCCACGAAACAGAGGGTCTGACCTCAATAAAATGCAATGCATATACAAAGTACATTGTCCACTTACCACTGAAAATCTGCATTATTTAACTTAGCACAATGAACAATTACTCATAAAAACTTATAAAGAATTCAGACTCGTTTTAATTGTCTTCATAGTTTCAAAACTTTTCTTTGACATACATTAATATGCTCGCTAGCATCAGTTATATTATGAATCTTAGATACGTGATATTTTATACATGTCTACGAAACAAAGTTGTTCACACTCAGCAATTATTTAATTAGATCGTCTTGAAGTAAATTCAAAGCAGACCAGAAAGTTCGTTATACAACACATTTTCACATAGAATTCCCTGGCTGGCCAATTCCTTTTCATAATATTATGTGCAAATGTGTAATGTGTATGGTTATCTATTAACACATACATTTATATTTACATCATTTTATGTTCAAATGAAAACATAGTGAAGGGTTTTTCGCTGGCATAATTGATTTCATTTGCTGTATCTATTTTGTAAAATTAGAAAAGCTAATGCTTCATTCTTAACTCAAATCTACTGACTATAAATAAATATAAAACTACGTTCTGATATGAAGCAGCCAATACCATACAATATAACTGCATTTTAATCTGTTCAGTCTACTTTCAAAAGTTATGAACCAACTCAAATTACGCTCTTAGATCTTTATCGTAAATAATGATATTTTTATAAGTATCCACAACTCATGGTATATTACTTAGTATTACCTGGTATTACTCACCTAGACGAACAGCCTTATGGGTAGCAAATATGACTCACTTAAACAACAAGAATAGCGTGCACTCAAAGTTGAGTAGAAAATAATATTGTGCAAGCACTGAGCTCTATATTTCAACAGTTTTATCAACTTAAATCACGGTTATTTTTACTGTGTCATAGTAAACAGGCGGAACGAGATAAAATCGCGAAGTTTTAAAATCACATAGTTTATAAAAAGGTTTTCATCAGGAACTTTGGTAGGTATCTTTAAAAAAAACTCCTTCGCAATTTATTAGGTCGTATTTTGAACTCTCGCAGCTGATCGGTCAGCCCACGAAACACCCAGGCGCGTAGGAACTAAATTTGCAAGGGGGGGGGGATAATATTGTAAAATAACTTGAGCTGGACATACTAATGACTACGGAGGCAATGGGGGGTCTGGGGAGAGAACCCCCCAGCAAAATGCGGGTCCGGGGCGCATAGCCCCGGAAAATTTTGAATTTAAGGCATCAATTTGGTGCATTTCTACGCGATTTTAACACTTTTGATGCAAATTTTTTTCTTGACACATAAATGTATAAGAACATAGGGAGGGGAATTGAATCAGAGGGGGGGGGGGGGGGGGGGATTTCCCCCCCCCCCCTTCCTACGCGCCTGGAAACACCCGACCGTCAAAAAAATTTTCTTCTCACGATCGGTATATCAGTGGACGTTCATTCCAAGGTCTTTATGACAAGTTTGTAGCAGAGTTAACTTTCTGAACGCACTCGTTATTGGCGAGAAGTTTGAAATAGAGCAGCGTGTGATGGAATCAGAATGCCATGCTAATAATTGAACTGAAAGTTGGGACACAATGTTCGACAATTTTCAAGTGTCGTACAAAATATTATCATTACAAGAGTTTAAAACTGTTTTACTACTAATAACATACTTTATATGTAAATTGAAGTATTATGTCAACCACTTGACTCAAATACACATATGAGTGGAACTTTGCATTGTGACAAAAATATCATATGAGAATGTAAGTAGAACGAAGTGCAAACAACGTCCTGTATGTAAACTTGTCAAGTGTCATTCTATACGACGTATGAAATGTTTGAATCTCGTTTGCTGTTCGCAAACATAACATAACAACAGAGCTCGTATCAAGTATTGATGTTGCAAGTGTTATTTTCATGTCGGCCAGCGACGGGGAAGATCTCGTGGATTATTGATGACGCATCATCGACTTTTGAATATTTCAGCTTCAACTGTTGGCATTACTGAGCGTGAAGTTTGAGACTCGGCAGCGATGTCTGAGTTTTGAGGCAAGGAATATGATTCAAGAACAAATCTATGATTTAGAGATTTGTAGACAGTTGACTCAGTGGCAAGGTGAGATACATTATTATGTGGCTTAGGGCCGGTATTACCAAAGTTAATCTGAGCCGGATTAACTAAATATTGGACTAAATTGGCGGCACAGCCAATCAGATACCTCAAAATGAGTGAAACAATTGAATTTAATCCAAAATTTAGTTAATCCAGCACAATTTAACTTTGGTTATTCCGGACCTTAATCGATCAAAAATCCAAAAATATAGGACTAAATTGGCGGCACAGCCAATCAGATACCTCAAAATGAGTGAAACAATTGAATTTAATCCAAAATTTAGTTAATCCAGCACAATTTAACTTTGGTTATTCCGGACCTTAATCGATCAAAAATCCAAAAATATAATTTTTTGAATTACCAGTATTTATATTTTCCAACATATCAACTAAGAATAAAATACTCATATAATGTCATAAAATTTTCAACCCCGTCTTATAATGAGGTTTAAATTTATTGTCTTCCGAGAATGAACAAAATTTTATTGGTTTCTAACTTATAAAATAGCATACGTATGGTATTGTTTTATTTCTTTCCTTTTGGTGTGACCATGTCTATACGAAAAAAGTTTTTTTAAATCTCCGAATACACAAAAATTAGATCTTCATTGTAGCCTACAATTATACGATTTACCTGGCCACCATTTGATACCGAGGGATGGGGGGGGGGGAACTCAATTATCTCAGAAACTTTGAAACTAAATTGGTGGCACTCAATCAAATACTTCAAAATGATTGAGACAGTTGAATTTAATCCAAAAGATAGTTTAACCTTTTATACTTAATCTTGGTAATACCAGCCTTAAATCATCTTCTCCCCATCATCATAATTCATAATCATTCTTCCTTCGCCATTAGCGTACTTACTAAACTAAAAGTAGTGAGACTAAAAATCCATATTTAAAGACATTTTGTACTTCATTTGAGAAAGTGTTCTTTGCAATTTGGTTTTGGAAGTAAAGTAACATCACGCTTGTTACATTATCATAGTTTGAACATTAAGATGGTTTGATAAGCTTTTTTATTTCCTTCTGCTGAGTACATGAGCGAAACAAAGGAGAAATAAATGATGTTAAAATGACGCATGACTTTCTAATAAAATTACACCACGGTAATGAAAATAAACCAACCCCCCTGTGCCATGATGATCGTCACGAAGTCCTGGGTTCATGCCTCGTCAAACTTTAACCTTTCCGTGCCACGTCACTACCACGTGACCGACGTAATGGACGTAAACGGAAGTAATTCCTTCTTCACTCAGTCTTCGCGCGGGGGCTGAGGCTGGCCACGCCCATTTGATGTGCGCGCCAATTAATGATGTCCATTAGCCGAGCTTTATGGCCTTGTTGCATTTCAACGCGGCGTCACTTCGAGTCGAGACGATTTGGCAACGTCGCTTTGGGTAATGAAAAGGTCACAGAGTTAAGCTCTTTTTAGGAGATTCTCTTTGATATAGTCTTATTTCACAGACGTCACAAATCATTTGAGGGTAGGTAATGTTTTCAGGCTAAAAATATAGGTGAATTGTTTTTCTCAAAAGAGTATTTGATTTGATTATTTATGGATAAATATTTAATATTACTATCATCTCATACTTCCTGCATAAGTAATCCATCTGATATAAATTCTTCTCAATTTGTTAGTTTTGAAATTAATCCAGTAATATTTACAGTTAGACTTTCAAAAACTATTTATTTATATACATATCATTTCCATCTTTCCATATCATTTCATCATACATTTATTTCCATCTGAATTTGAGATTGGACGGCTGATGGGTTGCCATGGCAACAATTTCTATTGAAAGCTTGTAATGGGGTAATGAATAGAACATACAAGAATCTGAAATCCTTCGAGGCAAATTAATCTAAATGGAGGTCCTTGTTAAGGGAGATTAACCAGTCGGGTGTATCTGAATTTTCATGAGACTTTTGCAACTTAAAATATGTCAAACGCATTATATCTCCCCTTTTATGTGTATCATTTCCCTCCTCTCTTGGTAAAGAATGTAGGTTAGAAAACGCTAACAGAGAATACAGTAATGAAATCATGCACTTTTAAATATAAATGCGATGAATCTTTTAGCAAACAAACTTTTATTAACTCTGTACTGCATTATTAATTAAGTTTTATGAACTGTACAGCTTTGGAATAATATCTCGATCATCCCTACGCTTATACCCTCCCGCCATACAAATCGTACAGTGGTATACCAGCTCTCCGTTTTATGGCGGGATGGTATAAGCGTAGGGATGATCGACACATTTTTCCACGACCCTTCAGGATAACATTTAAATTGCTTATAGTTGATGCTATCAATGCTGTGCTGCAACCATTGAATTGTTATACGAACCTATAGGTTTAAGATAGAATTGAAATTAAATGATCCACGCACAAAGGGAAAATGTATATCGATGACCGCAGCCGAAACCCGACGCAGAGCTTTCGGTTTCAAAATATCAGATGGCTATTAATTACGGATTGGTTTGCGGTTTCTCAACCTGTTTATCAAGAATGTGCCGTGGTATAGTTAATTGTTATGTATTGGGCCGTACACTGAATTATTTGGGTTCAATAACAAGTCTATGTATACCCGTATTTTCAAATCAACAATATTTTTAGTTTGTTTTGTAGTTGTGTTTTCTTAGTTCCGATAGTTCTTCAACATTTGAACAATAGGTAAGTGGCAATTAGAGCGTTTTACTAGAATAGCTTTCGTTAAAACACGACTTTAAAGTTTGACTGAAGATTGATGTGTTTTGATTAAAGAAAACTGATTCGTTAAATTTTATGGTCAACCACATTGACCCGACGTTAATAAATGACATAATTCTATATGGAAAATTATTAGTCAATTTTAATTATCACTTCTTCTCGTCACTAAAGAGTATCGCTGTATTTATGTCTCTGTTGACGCTTCAAGCAGTTTTATCACAAACATAATGAGACTGAGAGCAGCTTTGCAACAAATTACAGCAGAGTAGGCTCAGAGCGTTCGTACTTTTCAAGCCACACAGACTCTGAAACTAAATACGATAAATTCTGTTCATGACGTGCAAAATCATTAAGAACTTGAGTTATCAAAGCGCATGTTTTGTTTCGATTATGAACTCTTTTAATTCGACGAGGAGCTCAAGTTGCAGAGCACTGATGAAAGTTTTAACAGCTCTGAAGAGGAAGATGAGATGAAACAGGTTTAAACTTGTAACACGATGAAGAAGATAATGGCGGGGAGAAGAATACAATATGCAGTTCTAATGAAGTCACAGCCTTCTAGACTCTGTGGGTGGAGGCGTTTTAATTTACAAACTTTCTTGAGCTAGGTTATGTTCGTTTTTATAATTTACACAGACTTGGAGCAGAATTGATTATAATGAACAAAGGTTTTATGACATTAAATGGAGATAAGACAATTATCTGCATAGAGGTAAGTTGTTTGTTTGGTTGGTTGTTTTAGACCGGATAAGATCATATAAAACTTTCTAGTCACGTGACAGTTTTCTCGTATAAATGTTATTCAGTCTCCTTGGCTGTGGGTAAGATGAGAAGCTTGCCACTGCAACAAGAAAGTTCTCATTGTACCTACCTATGTGATCGCACCCCAAGAAAGGGATGAGGGGTGGCAGCATTTTCTACATTTTCGGAGTTTATACTGTGTGATTTTTACAACCACTTTGGAAAATAAATTAGAAACATTGGTGTATGCTTTTGATAGTAACGGGAAACCAAATAATTAATGTAGTACCTGACAGAGTTGAGGTTAGGAATAGGCGTCTTGGAACATAAATTGTTGTCATGGCATACCATTGAATGGTATTCGGGGATAAATCTTAAATCAGCCGAACACATATTTAGAGTGAAAGCTTATGCAAGAATGATATTTAAGTAAGGTACGAGATGATTACAATATGCAATATTTATCCATTCACATTTTCCAGCGAAATACTCATCTGAGATTAGTGATGGCTGGAAACATTTGCCCTCTTATCTGATTGTGACGTCTTGTGAAAGAAGAGTGCCAGAAATTAGACTTTACAAGTTTAGCGTAATCAGATCAGAGACAGATTATATTTGCAAGTGTGTCAGTAAGTAAGTGCAATAACATTTGAACTTGGAATTAAGCCAGACATCATAAACGTCTGGTGATATAGTTCTTACGCGTTCATGCCAAGTATGTAATCTATAGAATAACCGAGCTTGGGACTAGTTAAGTCAGCAGTGTGGTTGCAGTGCACTTACATCTACTTACAATTATGCACACAAAGCGACTAGACCTACACTTCCCCCACCCCACTTTCCAATTAGTTTTAACGATATGAATTCAAGCTCGATAAATATTTATTAAATATTTATATTTATGTATAATAATGATCATTCCATGATGAGTAAGTACATTTATCAATTAAAATAGCTTATAAATTATATGTAAAATGAACAAGTAACAAGTAAGATTCTCATTAAATTCAGGTTATTAAACCAGGACTATTGAACAACGGAGTTCTGTCTTATATTAATAAACATATCTTTACTGTCGAGAGTATTTGTTCCGCAACTTTATAGAGACTGGTATCTGTCAACCCAACAAGCGGCAACAATGTTGTCAATTCTCTTATCTCTGCGCTTGCGCTGAAGCAATATCACGGTGGATGTTGCGACGATCATGTCTAAGAACTTAGATCCTCAAGATATTCCCCGATGACTCTAGGTCTCGCGTCGCATGTCTTGCTGATTACATGCTCTGGCAACTGATCATGAGCATGACTCTAGCATGACACACTCGAGAGGAAGTCTCTTCTGACGGCTTCTTCCTGGGACGATGCAGAGGAGGATGAAGTGGTGTCCTCCTGATATTCCTTTTACCAATCATAAGACTGCCGCAAGGTTTCTGGGCTTGTGATTGGTTAATAGAAACATTCTGTTTGGTCTCTGCTTGCTGCTTATGTGATCGCTGCGTATTCCGTACGTGAGAAGCGTATTTGAGAAAAATAACTGTAACTGTGAATAACTGCAATCCAGCAGCGTAGACTATTGGTCAAAACTGATGTCTTACTTTTTCTCACTAAACATACTTCATTTTCAGGATATAAATCCTGTGGTGCGATCATATAAGATGACAACTTTCTAGTCGCGTAACAATTTTCTCGTGACAATTGTTTGCGACAACTTGTTTTTATGATCACACATCGGACGAATTTTCAATCTCTCAGCATTATATTTGAAGAGCGTGCAGGAAGAGACTTAAAACCTACTGGAAATATCACTCTTACAGATAATCGTCCTGGACGAGAATCGAACCTGTATCTCTCGATTGGCATTATGTATGAGTATGATAATGTAATATTGAGCAATTGAGGGCTTAAGTTTGTAGGCACTATCCAGACAAAGAAATATATTTTCTATTTTTCTGTTATGAGTTTAGATAAAATTGAGCATACGAATGGTGGATATAAGGAACAAAGGCACTCTGAAAAACCCACACAAAATATTGGACCTCTGAAGCGTCGATTTTGTCAAGTAGAGTCGAAGGTTCCAGGGAAATACAGATGGAGCCACTGTTCGAAAGCGTGCGGCAAAATCCTATCAGCTCTGGGGGATTGAATCACACTTCGTTTTTAAGCGAGCGGAGCGAGCGTCACCACTTGAAACTTATGGCTCGAATACCTTTTTTTTATTTGTATCTGTGCTTTTGGCGTCTCCTGCCAAACGAAGTAACGGATCAGGCCAATTTATTAACAAAACTTACATTACTATTCTGGTTATGGTCAAAATGATTTTCAGCAAGTTCGCTCCTTTGTTTGCATCGGAAACTTGATGTGTAGTTGTAGTTAGCTTGGCAATGGGGATGAAAGAAACACTGTGTTTCAATATAACTGCAATCGTTTGACCAATCATCACCAGATTTTTGTTTTTTGACAAATCTGTATTGAACTTCAAGAGCAATAGACATTTTACTGACTTTTGTGTGCTTAATTTAAAATGGCCTGTAGCAACACCACCGTTTGTCCTATCAAATGGTCGCATATAAATCTGATCTAACAAATATTTTGCATGGTCGTTAAGATCAACATTGTCTCTTATTTTACTAATTTTCAGCCCAATCAGTCAAGAACATAATGCACTTAATGACAGTTTTAATATCTGTCAGAAATGAAGTATCGAAATTATGTTTTCCAGTGACAATTGAATTGAATCTGATTTGCTATATTTACCAGGGTGCTTCGATGCTATTTTCAAGTTTCGTTGAAAAGCATAGATTTTATGTTGAATGAGTGGATCATATTTCAATTCAATACGGATGTATATGTATTCTGTGCGTTGTGTACGCATTTCCGGTTCGAGAAATTGCACGTACCCAAGCTCGCTCATCAACGCGGTACACTGAGCGTTTTCCTAGTAATAGAACATAATGTTAAAGAAGTACATACAAATGTATTGTAAGTGTTTTTAGGTTTATGATGGCTGCGAAATATATTTATTATTTATAAGTCGTTAGATGATTTCTCTCGTTTAAAAAAGATTTATTCAGTCAATTCTTCAATAAATAAGACATAACTTTATCAATGTAGACAAATCACTAATGCAACGTTGTTGAATGTTGTCTGCTTATTGATTTTCAAACGAATGAAATATTCATGGTTCCAAAACTAAGCTACCTGCCACAAAATGAACGCAACCGCTCCTCAAAATCGAACCTGGGTCTGCGAGTTAAAAGCCTCTCAGCCAATGTAGCCGAGAGGGTGTTATTTTAATAGACTCGAAAACCACTTTCTAAATAATGGAAAATTCGTTGAAATTAGTTTTCAAGTGAAGTCTTCTAGCTCCAGAAAACCAACACTCATCTGATGAAGACTTGTTAAAAGCGTGAATCATTCGATCAGTCCGCGGGGGGAATTCAATTACACTGTCGCCTCTGAGTATTGTGTTGAGCCTCGAGTAAACACAAACACAATATCCCGCGCAAACAACGCTTCAACGTCTATACAACACCAACAGCAGACGAGTGTTGATGTGGCAACACTGCTAGAGTTTGCTGTCGCCATATTGTGATGGGACATACTGTTACAAGTCTACAGAATTTGTGCTGTTTGTTATTCTATTTCATGACAGCGACTTTGAAATAATTATAAAACCAAAGTCACAGATAATGAAGTAGTCAATCAATGATATCATATTACTTTGTGATACACGAGTTACAAAACTCAAGTGGAATGTATGTTACTCTGGCACAATTTAACTATTTTTAATTAATTTCAAAGTACATACTTTTTCAATAATGCCATCGTTCATTATTCAAGATAGTTTGTATGAAATAACTATGGAGAACCCTGTGATACAGGTTCTTAATTGGTTCTTCATCGACACACAATTGAAGCGATGATTCAAGCAATATTCTTCTTCTTCTTCTTCTTCTTCTTCTTCTTCTTCTTCTTCTTCTTCTTCTTCTTCTTCTTCTTCTTCTTCTTCTTCTTCTTCTTCTTCTTCTTCTTCTTCTTCTCCTCCCCCTCCCCCTCCTCCTCCTCCTCCTCCTCCTCCTCCTCATCTTCTCCACGTGGCTGTTTCACTCTTTTGTCTGACCTTATTGCATTCAACCACGTCTTGACCACGTCTCTTTTTCAATAACTTAATATCTTCTTGATGCAACATCAATAAGCCACGTAACATTCCGGAGATTTGCATCACAATATCCGATCCCTACGTATCCTCCGAGTTTCATCTCACAACATGAATAGCTGAATAAATTGTGACGAGTTCAGTATTTCTCAGCGGAATCCTCTGAAGGTTTGAAAGAGTTATTAGAAAAGCAACATGTATTGACTTGTCGATGTGTCAAACTCTTGAGCCCATCAAACTTGACGAGATTATGAACGTGTAAAATGTTGAGTCAACTTGCGACGCGGGTTGCATACCCGCAGGAGTAGAATGCTCTCACGTTTACTCAACGACCGACGGAACATAAAAAATTTATGAAAAAACAAAGGATGTCTTTCCCGAATGTTTTGATAGGTACTGGAAATATGTAAGTAAAATTTCAGGGGAAGCGAATCAATGCTGTACCTCAGAGGTAGATGGTCGGAAGTCCATTTCAATGATTCTTGAGGTGAGTTCAAAAACCAGTAACTCTGCCTTCATTCTACAATTGTAATGGTGACATGAGTCATTGTGTAAGAGAATATTTCAATAGAACTGTATTTGTTACTTCAATCAAATGATAATTAATAGAACTTGTTTACATTATTCCAAAAGTGTGCAACGCAAAATCGAGAAAATGGATTTCCGCTTTTAGCCTCTAGGGTACCAAATGAATTATGCACCAAGCTAACAAGGTAGATGAACTGTCAGTACACAAGATTTTCTACTAGGAAGGCGGTTATTTCGATCATAAAACATTACAGAGTGTTGCCTTAATATTTAAATTAAAAGAATGAAATCCTTGGAGCACTTTTAAGATATGTAGATTATGCAAATGCAATAAAGGAAATGATATGGCAGAGATCTTTCAAAATGAACAGATCGAATAACATGAAAACACTTCGGCCACTTGTCTAGATTCACGACACAGCGGAAGAATATCGACCTATCATTGAAATGCTCCAACTCCAGTTAGAAATATGTTCTGAATGGTTTCATAGTTACACAATGCATGTAATAAATGAGCCGGAGGCGTAATTCTGGAACTCATCGTGTTTATTATTTTACTCAGATGATAGCTCACTTTTCATCAATAGAGATATAAAAACTTGCACCTGAATCGTCAAACTGCCATTGTTAGCTCTTCACTATAATTAACAGAAGCCCATATTGCCTATTGTATCACTTGGTTGAATAGGACTTGACCTCACTGGCAGATATCGGCAACAGCGCATGGAAAAGCAATGGAAAAGCGAGGGAAAGCCGCTGGGAGAGCATCTGGGATAATCATGAAACAAAGCCGTGGGACGCGACTCGCAACGCAATATTTATAATAATTGCAGCCCAGGGACACTCAGAAACTTCCCTGCATTGTTACTTCATAACATAGCAAAAACTGACTGTTATTAGCATTCATACTTTTGCTTAGTTTTAATTAAAATAAAGCTTTGTTGTTCAGTTTTCACAGGTTGGTATTTGTATAAAAACCGCAACTGAATAACTGATGAGTCGAATTACAAATGGTGTCAGATGCAGGATATGATATTACAGAATTATATTTACAAGAATATTGAAAAGTATAGATATTATAAAGATTTTGTTTCAGAATAACGACAAGGTAACACATCTTTATTTGTGCAAGATTTATTAGAAAAATCTACACAAGCTTTAAACATAAGTTCACTTTAACTACAGATTAGAATTCATACTTTTGTTTAGTTATTTAAAATGAAACGTTATTGTTCAATTTTTACAGGTTGATAGTTTGTATAAAAATGAAATACCAAGCACTAAATAATTGATGAACCAGATTACAAATGGTGACAGATGCAGGACTTGATATTACAAAATTATTTTCCAAGAATATTGTTAAATATAGATGTCATCTGAATTAATCTGAATTAACGACAATAATTTTCCTCAAAATGTCGTCGATTGTGCAAGAATTATTAGAAAAGTCGTCACGTGAATGGTAGGTTGACAATTAGTATAATTGATGTTCCCATGTCACAAAAGTTCCCCCTCTATTTTTGTTATAATTGGTATTCTCATAATGACACAGGAATTCCCTCTGCCAGTTGCGCAGTAAAAATAACTTCTTGTGACCTTAAAATGCTAATAGGGTAGAAAATCGATGGGTTGATTCTCGAGCCTGCGATAAGGTTGTAGAGTGTAGATTGTAGACGTGTAGTGTAGCTCGAAATCCCGCGCTACATTGCCGTGTTACATCGGACAAGCTAAACCTTCACCACAGAAAACGCATCAATTCAACGGGTCGTTCTTTTATCTCTTTAAACGGAAAACAGTAAACAACTGTTCCCATTCTTTTTCGAAACACTCGTATGTTTTTCAACGTGGAATGAATGTTTTTCTGGTAATGTTTTGTGAACTTGTTTCATTTTAGAAGATTTGATTTCTATATTGTAATGTATTTTTAACACGTTAAAAAATACGCCCCTATCAATTTGTCAATTAGTTGAAACCCTTCTAGGTAAACTTTTACAGGGAAGACAAAACATATATTTTAATACCTTATTAAAAATAAAGCAATAAACAATATCACTTATAAGTAAAACATATTGCATTATCTGCAGTCCCTGTTTAAATATTTATACACATAGGTACTAGATTTAGCTATTCATATTAGTGAAGTTTTTCTATGGGCTACTCCGGGCTACTCAATTCGATCCATATTTTAACAAATCGTGCTAATAGATTATGAATTATTGATTTAAAACCATGCAATCATACTACTCATACTGTTCTACTCCTTGGGCTAGATTTGAGTTTCCCTGCTACCTGGCTGCCTCGATGTGACGTCATATCTTGTTAAAGCCGCGTGCAAACATGTGGCGTGATGCATTAAGAACCAATGACTCATTTGGGCCCGACACGTTTCAAGTGCAGGCCATTAGTCCGTTTCATGCTCCTTCTTTCTTGTACTCTCAGATTCATGCTCCTTCTTTCTTGTACTTACATCTCAGATTCATGCTCCTTCTTTCTTGTACTTACATCTCAGATTCATGCTCCTTCTTTCTTGTACTTACATCTCAGATTCATGCTCCTTCTTTCTTGTACTTACATCTCAGATTCATGCTCCTTCTTTCTTGTACTTACATCTCAGATTCATGCTCCTTCTTTCTTGTACTTACATCTCAGATTCATGCTCCTTCTTTCTTGTACTTACATCTCAGATTCATGCTCCTTCTTTCTTGTACTTACATCTCAGATTCATGCTCCTTCTTTCTTGTACTTACATCTCAGATTCATGCTCCTTCTTTCTTGTACTTACATCTCAGATCAAGCTCCTACTTTCTTGTACTTACATCTTAGATTCATGCTCCTTCTTTCTTGTACTTACATCTCAGATTCATGCTCCTTCTTTCTTGTACTTACATCTCAGATTCATGCTCCTTCTTTCTTGTACTTACATCTCAGATTCATGCTCCTTCTTTCTTGTACTCTCAGATTCATGCTCCTTCTTTCTTGTACTTACATCTCAGATTCATGCTCCTTCTTTCTTGTACTTACATCTCAGATTCATGCTCCTTCTTTCTTGTACTTACATCTCAGATTCATGCTCCTTCTTTCTTGTACTTACATCTCAGATTCATGCTCCTTCTTTCTTGTACTTACATCTCAGATTCATGCTCCTTCTTTCTTGTACTTACATCTCAGATTCATGCTCCTTCTTTCTTGCACTTACATCTCAGATTCATGCTCCTTCTTTCTTGTACTTACATCTCAGATTCATGCTCCTTCTTTCTTGCACATCATTATCTCACCGATCGTTTTTCAACATTTCAGAGTTACAACCCTCACTATCCTCGTAAAGTTTTAATTCCTCGTGCTAAATTAAGACTCCGGTTGCTAATTGATTCTTGGCGTGTATTTAAGTAATTAAAATTTTAATTTAAAGTAATTAAAGAGTTCTTTACTGCGAACTATTAAAGTAGACAATATAAAAGAAATGTAATTGCTGTAATTATTCGTTATTTTTTATCAAAAGCTCAAAATATAGAAAGCCAATTGATTTTAATCTTTCAACTGAATTAAAGTCTCAAAAGATGTAAGTTGGATGAAAAAGGGGAATATGTCAATGATTTAGAAATTAGGTACCTATATGTGTAAAAACCTCCAGAAATAGATCCTTTTACGCAGATTCTATTTCCCTTCTCTTGTAATAGAGAGACAGTAGCTTTCCGTCGAATACACATAACACATTTACACATTACACAATACACATTACACATTTACACAATACACATTTACACAATACACAATACACATTACACATTACACATTTCACATTGCACAAACATACACGAGACACGCACGTCTCGTAATGTCACGTCACGTCACGTAACATCAACTCACGTCACGTCACGTCACGTCTCGTAATGTCACGTCATGTCAACTCACGTCACGTCATGTCACAACACAGCAACGTCGCATCAGCAACGCGTCGACTCTCAGCCGGAAGTGACGTCACTCTACAGGAAGTTGTTGATGATCTCGACAACTTCGGCAACCGCATCAGCTAACGACTCCGTGACGTCGTTAAGTTGTGTTTACGCGCGCGGTAACGTGGGTTATCTGGATGCCTGGGAGGAGGTCGACATAAATCACGCGCCGGAATGTTCCACAACACGTCCAAACAATGGAGATCAAAGCGCGCATTGTTGCCATGTTTACACAGCGAGGTCGGAGAGCTCATTATGCGGCTGATGTATGGAGGTTAGAGAATTAATGTCATGTGAGAAGTCCGAGGTTCGAGACCAGGGAGTGGGGTCTGTTGGATTGTTGCAGGATTTCAATCGACCAGGGGTAGGATTTCATTGTGTGTAAACTAATTAATTACAACAATGCGAGTCAGATGTCTTTTGCCGATGTACATAATTCAAATACTCAAACGTCAAAAACATTTTAAAAAACGTCAAAACGTGTCAGAATGTAGAGTCATACAGAGCTATGAATAAGAACGTAAAACTCTTATAAATAACATTTTTCATGACCGACAAAAGTCAGATAAAGCGGTTTATTTGAATCTCAGAATGTCGCACAGGAGTTCTATTTTAATTCTACTCCCTCAACTGAGTATTCTTCTTCGTGCTCTTGTCACAGCGACATGTCAGAGCCTCATGGATCGCTCTCACTTCACCTGTCAGAGCCTCATGGATGGCTCTCACTTCATCTGTCAGAGCCTCATGGATCGCTCTCACTTCATCTGTCAGAGCCTCATGGATCGCTCTCACTTCACCTGTCAGAGCCTCATGGATCGCTCTCACTTCACCTGTCAGAGCCTCATGGATGGCTCTCACTTCATCTGTCAGAGCCTCATGGATCGCTCTCACTTCATCTGTCAGAGCCTCATGGATCGCTCTCACTTCACCTGTCAGAGCCTCATGGATCGCTCTCACTTCACTTGTCAGAGCCTCATGGATGGCTCTCACTTCACCTGTCAGAGCCTCATGGATCGCTCTCACTTCACCTGTCAGAGCCTCATGGATCGCTCTCACTTCACCTGTCAGAGCCTCATGGATCGCTCTCACTTCACCTGTCTGAGCCTCATGGATCGCTCTCACTTCACCTGTCAGAGCCTCATGGATCGCTCTCACTTCATCTGTCAGAGCCTCATGGATCGCTCTCACTTCACCTGTCAGAGCCTCATGGATCGCTCTCACTTCACCTGTCAGAGCCTCATGGATCGCTCTCACTTCACCTGCCAGAGCCTCATGGATCGCTCTCACTTCACCTGTCAGAGCCTCATGGATCGCTCTCACTTCACTTGTCAGAGCCTCATGGATCGCTCTCACTTCACCTGTCAGAGCCTCATGGATCGCTCTCACTTCACCTGTCAGAGCCTCATGGATCGCTCTCACTTCACCTGTCAGAGCCTCATGGATCGCTCTCACTTCACTTGTCAGAGCCTCATGGATCGCTCTCACTTCACCTGTCAGAGCCTCATGGATCGCTCTCACTTCACCTGTCAGAGCCTCATGGATCGCTCTCACTTCACCTGTCAGAGTCTCATGGATCGCTCTCACTTCACTTGTCAGAGCCTCATGGATCGCTCTCACTTCACCTGTCAGAGCCTCATGGATCGCTCTCACTTCACCTGTCAGAGCCTCATGGATCGCTCTCACTTCACCTGTCAGAGTCTCATGGATCGCTCTCACTTCACTTGTCAGAGCCTCATGGATCGCTCTCACTTCACCTGTCAGAGCCTCATGGATCGCTCTCACTTCACTTGTCAGAGCCTCATGGATGGCTCTCACTTCACCTGTCAGAGCCTCATGGATCGCTCTCACTTCACCTGTCAGAGCCTCATGGATCGCTCTCACTTCACTTGTCATAGCCTCATGGATCGCTCTGACTTCACCTGTCAGAACCTCATGGATCGCTCTCACTTCACTTGTCAGAGCCTCATGGATCGCTCTCACTTCACCTGTCAGAGCCTCATGGATCGCTCTGACTTCACCTGTCAGAGCCTCATGGATCGCTCTCACTTCACTTGTCAGAGCCTCATGGATCGCTCTCACTTCACCTGTCAGAGCCTCATGGATCGCTCTCACTTCACTTGTCAGAGCCTCATGGATCGCTCTCACTTCACCTGTCAGAGCCTCATGGATCGCTCTCACTTCACTTGTCATAGCCTCATGGATCGCTCTGACTTCACCTGTCAGAACCTCATGGATCGCTCTCACTTCACTTGTCAGAGCCTCATGGATCGCTCTCACTTCACCTGTCAGAGCCTCATGGATCGCTCTGACTTCACCTGTCAGAGCCTCATGGATCGCTCTCACTTCACTTGTCATAGCCTCATGGATCGCTCTGACTTCACCTGTCAGAACCTCATGGATCGCTCTCACTTCACTTGTCAGAGCCTCATGGATCGCTCTCACTTCACCTGTCAGAGCCTCATGGATCGCTCTGACTTCACCTGTCAGAGCCTCATGGATCGCTCTCACTTCACCTGTCAGAGCCTCATAGATCGCTCTTACTTCACTTGTCAGAGCCTCATGGATCGCTCTCACTTCACTTGTCAGAGCCTCATGGATCGCTCTCACTTCACTTGTCAGAGCCTCATGGATGGCTCTCACTTCACCTGTCAGAGCCTCATGGATCGCTCTCACTTCACTTGTCAGAGCCTCATGGATGGCTCTCACTTCACCTGTCAGAGCCTCATGGATCGCTCTCACTTCACCTGTCAGAGCCTCATGGATCGCTCTCACTTCACCTGTCAGAGCCTCATGGATCGCTCTCACTTCACCTGTCAGAGCCTCATGGATCGCTCTCACTTCACCTGTCAGAGCCTCATGGATCGCTCTCACTTCACCTGTCAGAGCCTCATGGATCGCTCTCACTTCACTTGTCAGAGCCTCATGGATCGCTCTCACTTCACTTGTCATAGCCTCATGGATCGCTTCATCACCACGTGTTCAAGTGCCTCTCAGCTTCCCGTGTCGAGTAATCCGGTTTACATCTTTCATCCTCGTGAGCGATGTTTGCTGAATGGTCTTTCCTGGTCCCATCTCTGCCACCAGATGTAATCCTGCTCGTGACGTCACAGGCCTAGCGTGTTATTGCGCTTGACGATTGATACACAAAACAACATATTATATCCAATTACCAAGATGCCCTCAAAATAGAACCGTCAAACCACATTAACTTGGTTGCTTATTTTTAACAGCCTAACATTTCTTTTAGATTTTTAGTCGTGAAGAGTATAAATAAGTTCTCAATCAAATAAATTGATTTTGTTGGTAAAAGTTTGGTTATAAATTACAAATTTGCTATCAATACAATCTAATAATTTCAACTTATATATGATAACAACAAGACTTCAATAAATTTAAAAACAAATTGAAAAAATGTGATTTATGTAGGTACCTAATTCTTAATACTACTCATGCAAATAATGTATCCAACATTCTACTAATACATTTAAAATAGGTATACATTCATCTGTCAAACACGTAGGTACCGAATAATCCCAATCCCGCCAATAGGGAAGTCTCATGAAATTTTATTCTAGTAAATTTCTATAAATAAACACAAATAATGATGACAAATACACTTATTACCTATGAAATCTTAAATTTTCATTCATAAAAATCGAGTTCAAATATCATAGGATTTTTGGCGGGAAAAACGGCCTGTAACAAGAATCAGAACTGTGATGTCATTTCCAAGTCATTAACATTGTGTTGACATGGGGATTCCCTTGTTGCCATGGCAATATAGCAAACTGTGATGTCATTGACAATTTTCCTGTTTTTAAATGAGAGGAGATCTATCAAACTTTGTAAATTAATTACATGAGAACTATTCGTCCAACAACAAAAATAATACCACATCTGTGTTCAGCAACATCTCAACTTTCATAAAATAAATATTATTCTGAATTCAAATCTTCACGAGACTTCCCTATGGTAATGAAAAGACATGGAATCAGCATGAATGATGACGTACGATGGCGTACGATGCGTGTCGAGCACTCTCGGGATCGATCTACTCTGATTCATTCATGGAACCAAAGCGAGTCCACACGACATCTGTGACGTCACAAGTCACAACACACACGTCATGGAGTATTGATAAGACCAAGTCGAGCACATAGAAGTCAAGACTGAAGCTTGTTGGCGAGGGATAAACAAGTTATTGTTTTGATGTACAAGCCTGGAAACAAGTAGCTGTGCTGGTTGTCTCTCTCTGCTCCATATAAAAACATGTTTATGTTATGAGTCAAAGAGAGGCAGAATAACACGGTCTTCTTTCCACCACTGTATACACCTGGTTTCGGATTTCCAAGATTTCAGACGATTTCCAAGATTTCATAAGATTTCATAAGATTTCCGAGATTTTAAAGATTTCCAAAGATTTCCGCAGATTTTACAAGATATCCGAGATTTCACGAGATTCCCATGATTTCATGAGATTCTAAAGATTTCCAAAATTTCATGGATTTTCAATGATTTTAAATATATCCTAAGATTTTTTAAGATTTCAAAAATTTCAGAAGATTCCAAGATTCCAAGATTTACAAGATTTCCTAAGATGTCCAATATTTCCAAAGATTTAGGCTTCACCTGCACCAGATTTCCGGAGTTGTTAACCCCTCGCTTGTTGGTTGATCTTTACATGTTGGTTTCGCTCTTGAAATGAATTGTGTAACGCTTCACATCACTTCTCGACACTCATTTCATCGTTACAAGAAAACTACTCAAGAACAACTCAACTACTCTTTTAGCTTTCATGTCTTTCAGTTTATAATTTCACTCGTTCCGTTGTTTGTATTTTTAATTGTTTTTTCTCTATTCCACAGTTCGGTTGTCTTTCATTAGTTGGTATTGTTTGTACATTTAGAGATGTTTGTATGAGACGGCGCCTTTTTAATTATTCGTGTGCTTTTAGAAGGCAGAAAAAACTCAATGTTGGTTTTGTGGTGATGGATAATTTACATAGTACATTTTCTTCTCTATAATAATATTTCTTCGCTGAAGACAAAACAAATTTAAATATAGAACATCAAGTTATATTTTGATATTTCGCTTTTCTCACAAACGTCGACATTATAATTTGTGTACTGTTCGACGTAAAGAGAGAATGTTATTTAGCTTGAAGTATTAATACAAGGAATCATAACAATTATCTAAAGACTCTCTTCCAAGTTTTGCATTTTCCCCCCCAAAAAATTCGATAAACTGGCCTGGAAAAAGGGGGCCATATTACAACTGGTGGCAGAAGTGGGCCAAGAAAAAAATGTATGTTTAAGCAAATAATTACTAGTATTGTAAGATTAGGATTGTTATAAGATTAGGGGCAGCTTTAAGAACGTAGAAAGTTTCAGCCAAATCCTACAGTTGGTTAAAATTTTAAATAAAATCTTCCGATAGGTCGAAAATCAAAATGTTCCGATTAAGTTCAAAATTTGCATGGTGATCAAGACCAGCATTATCTCTTATTTTGCACATATTTAGTAAAATTAGTCAAGTGTTTACATACTTGTTGCCATTTTAAGAGTTTTGAAAGCTCCAGGGCGCGCCAAAGATAGGACGATTATTTTGTCCGCCGTAAGCGCCACGATCGTTTTGAGGGCAAGTGTTTCATCTTTACTGAAATTCTTTGGTTTCAGTATCTTTGGAATTTCACAACAGCTGATTTTGTTGACAGCTTGACAGCTGACAATTCAGACCTGTGTAGTTAAAAATAGTCGTTCAAAAGTAATTCCACACCTAGTAAATAATCATTTAAAGTTCCATTGTTACCCTAAAGTAATTGGAAATCATCAGTGTAAGTAGAAAACTATTATTAACAAGGAATGTGTGGTTATTAGACTAAAGCCGCCATTTTTAAAATGAAAGTCACCGCCGCCGATAATTGACTGACAAACAGCCAATCTTACTTACTAATCTAATCTTACGAACTTGCTTTTGCCCTCAAAATGCATGTGCTGCCATCTGCTGGTTGTTTCGCTTTGCACATGCCCTGATCGAAAAGTTTCAAAATCACAGCTCATGGATTTGTTGGATTCGAGAGAGTAAAATCGGAAAGTTTCAATGCAAATCATAAATATTGTGGATATGTTTTATTGAGTGGATCGTGTTTGGTTTCTAGATGTTTCACGTATCGGGGATATTATTGAGGTCTGAAATATGTAGACATTTATCCCCATTAATATTACAAATAATTTAGTGACCGCGACTTTTCAAAATATTCAATTTCCTATCAATCTCTTTATATAAATAGATATCGATATCAACGAACTGCATGTGAATTTGTGTAACCAAAAGAGCTCAGTAGAATGTAAAATGCGGTCTAGACTGCATTCGAATTCAGTCACCGCAGCCACCCACATCATTTCCGGATCTGTCTATTCCTGAATCGTTGATGAGCTTTCTGTCCGTGACGTGTATTGTGATGACAAACAACTGGGGGAACAGAATGTCGTGTTGTTAGCTTGTTAGCCCGCAGTTACAATCTGTGGTTAAACCACTTTGCAGCTCCTCGGAGTGTTTTGTGTGTGTTTTTGCAGGCAATGTCCAGGTCACACCGATTAAAGGGGGGCAACGGGCAAAAACTAAAAATTTACCATAATTCCTAAATATATTAAATATATCTTTAAGACATACGCGAAGGAATTAATTCTATTAATGATAGTGAAAGCAGGAGACCGAAAAACGTGATTTTAATCGCAACTATGCAAAGGATTTTAGTCCCATAAGGAATAAGCTGGGCACAAAATGTCCGTTGGGAACGTAGGAGAACCAAAATAGAAAGAAAAAAAACGAAGCCCTGATATATATTAAGCGGAATGTTTTCTTTATTTTACCTTTTCTCAAAATTTCTGTAGCTCTGACCATTGAGCTGTAATTAAATAATTACTAGGTTGATTAACCGAGAATGCTGCACTTTTTATGGTACAGATTCAGCGCTGAGTAATCTCCCCGCCTCCTCGATACACGATGCCTTGTTTTGACTGCGCACTCAGCGATAAAACGTCGTTGGGTCGTGGATACTTGAAACTTTAAATGTCCTAATATAAATATTTCAATGGTTGTGTTGAATGTGTCATTCGTCAGTCATTCATAACTCGACTACTAAGGAATGTAAGAGAGAGAGATGCATCTGCAAAATCCGCCTACTTGCTTGCACGCTTACTCGCTCGCTCTACAGCACCGCTCAAGAAAAGCTCATCGTATAAGCGAAAATTCTCAGCGCTTTAGATGAAGTCTACTCAACAATTATTATTGTTTATTGAAATACCTTAGGCACATTTACACTTATGTATTACCTATTAACATGGTGTTATGGAAATGTAATCTTTTTTAAGATTCTGACCGTTGCCGCCCTTTAACCAATCATCTGAAAGTTTGCACACTCACTAATGTCATATGAGCGGTCACGTGTATAGATTTTTAATAAAATCCTGGGATTGGTTGAAAATTGAAAATGGAACCGTTTGTCCGATCAACTTCAAGTCATTGGGACTCACATTTGAGGTGATTTTGACAATTTTCAGAGAAATTAACGAAGGACTGCAAGAGTTATTGACATTGTTTTGAACAATGTTTTGAACAGTTGTCAAATTATTCAATAATTTTCAAAGAAATTTCACTGCTCCTTCGACGTATTTCATCAAAGTTAAGATTATCTTCAAATCCGTTAACAAACCTGAATAATATGAAGTCGCAATGCATACGAAAGCTCGCTTATCAACGCGTTTCACAGCGCGTTTTCCTGTAAACTTGTATATTCTCTTGACACCGAGTTATTTATGATCCGCTAACAACGTGTTGAAATAACACGACGTCTCGCGCCAGAGTTTTCTCCAGTAATTGAGTTGATCTAGACGACGCAGAAACTTCGCTGCTTCGTTAGAACTGTTTGCGCGTTTCTTCCAGACAAACTTTACTACTTATGAGTTCGAAGGAGGCTTTTAGACAAACAATAACAAGTTTACTTGTGCTCTTTACGGCCTTCTTCGAGTTCACTTAATCATTGTTTCTGCGACACCTACGTCACGAATGCTGCAAGATCATCTTGAGAGTTGACTCGCGAGTCATTTTCATAATGAATCAAGCTTTGGAAATATGAAAGCTCGTAGATTGAACAGTTCTTTCTTATTCCTTATATCTATTTCTTTTCTTATTATTTTTTCAAGACATTTTTGTAATTTTTTAAAGTGCAGTGGCGCATTAAACTGAAATAAAATATTATACTCAATACTCGAAAATCAAGGCTTTATGATGAGAAAAGAGATTGAAACTGGTTTTCATTAAAACACAATTATATTTTGTATACTTGTATTTATTGAGTGTCAACAATCAATAGCAACTCCGTGTGGCTGACTGTATGTGCTCATGTACAACTTGGTATGAGACTACAAACAGTGATGCTTACACGTCGGAGGCAAAAGGACAACTGACGAGAATGCATGCACGCTCCAGTATCTTTCCTATCATTGCGTCATCGTGCACGCGCCCCAAATATTACGTCGCATCACACGCGCTATTAAAACACAAGATCCACTGTTCTTGGATGCACGTGCTACATTACACACTCAGCAATCTTAAAACATAACGTGCATTATGCGTCATCAAACTAGCACACATGTGGACCCATCGGCACGTGTCCGATACCGCACGCAATAAACTGTGATCAATCAATTCCGTTACAAGATCAAAAGAGATCTAAACACTTCACCTAGCCAAAACAACAATTTTCCTCGCCTAGACGTTTTGACATGTTTGTAGCTGGATGTCATTTTGTACTGTGTGTCAAACATTTGCAACGAGCATCAGTATCAAATTAGAACATCTCTACATTTTCTATTCCACAAACCGACGTATTTTGTGACAGCAGCTGCAACTTCGAGAGTGGGTAGAAACGTCCCATTTCAGAGCTAAGATAACAAAGACTTATTAGTGACATATATAAATTAGTAACCAGACCAGACCTCTAGAAACACTCTCAGATATCCAGAAATACTTCAAAGCTTTGACAATGCAATGAAATTATACAAGCTCCGCCTTTGGCTCTGCATCTCTCTTTGTAATGAACCTGAGATGCATTGGTTCGAATCCCAGACGGAGTTAACAATTAATTCAGAGCATTTCTCTGCTCGAGAGGAAGTTCTGTGCAACCCACACGGATAATTGAACCGTTTCTAACTTGAAACACTAAGCTAATCTTGATCGATCAATCCAGGGGGTTTGCGATCTACTGGAATAGACTTGTCTAAGGAATAATAAGGTAGAGCGAACGAATTGCCACTTCACTTTGCATGAAGTACAAGACATATCGATTATTGAGGCCATACATGGCATAAAAGATACAGCTGTTCGAGCATAAATATTTGATTATAGCTTCTAAAGTGCGGTTGATATTTGATTACTTCCTATTGATCTGTAACATTTATTGAGAAATTCGTTTTGAACTCGACTTCTTAGCGGAATTGCGATATTCTAATTATCTTTGTTAATCCATCACTAATTTAATAGGTTTATTATATGAATCCATCTGATCATAAAGCCCTGTTGCAATAACTACGGATGAGTTAATCCATTATTTGTTACAGAATTACTTGATTATGATTCAGATTCCAACGAGATTTAATTGTTTACCGTAATTATGTTTCAATTTATATTTGACAATGGCTAATAAATATTACTAAAGCCTGATTTACACGGTACAGTTTCTTTAACAACTACTGTGCCACACTCACAATTTTCATACAATTTGGTGTTACACGAAGCAACTTTTTGTCACAGAACTTAAGCTCAACTTTTATATAATTTAGAACATGTTCTAATTTCCATCAAGACGTGTGGCACAGAAGTGTGACACAGAAGTGTGGCACAGAAGTGTGACACAGAAGTGTGGCAAGGAAGTTGAACAAGAAATTGCATCGTGTAAACAAGGCTTAACAAAATAATAGTAATGTAGTAATTTCCGATTATTTTCTGATCACTCGAACGTGGAAGTCTCGAATGATCTCTAGTTGTTGAGAGAGATTCTAACTTTATAATAACTAACAGTTACATGATTAGTTAAGTGATTAGTATAGAGCCTAGGGTATTTACAAATTCGTTCGAGTAGAGAAAGTCATGTTGATCGAATAGTTGGTCCCTCAGCTCAGTGAGTTCTGCAAACAAGTTCTGTTAGACCTCCAGACGCGATCATCAATAACAACTCGAGTGAAGACGAAGACAAATCGGTGTGTAGAAATTATCTGTTTAACAAGAATGATGTACAAGGCCCGAGGTGCAATTTATCGATGATCAGTTGCACACATTTAGAATCATGCATCAATCAATTGAAAATGATAGATGTCACTATTAGTCTATTACGAATAAAGATTGGATGAAGATAGAAGACTGGTGTTCAGCTCACTTCAAGAATCATTGAAATTGACTTCGGTGCTTCCGCATTGAAAACGATCACATATCTGTACATATTTGTATTATCCTTCCGAAATAAGGCAAACATAAATAAAATCAATTCCGATAACAACAAACTCCGCGCCCATGGCCCAACTGTTTTGCTTTCAGGTGGGATGAGTCGAACTTTTATCATAGCGCACCTGACGGCGGATGTAGAAATGTCTCCGAAATATTGCGCAGAGTTTTTATTTAATCTATCGTGCTTTTACAGTACTGACGTTTGGTTATAACTTCTTCTCCCATAACTTCTATAACGTACTTTTCTACCCAGTACATGATCTCCTTTATATTTAAAACTCCATTGGGGTAGTCAATAAATTGCTGCTGGTATTATTGTAGCTATGGTGATTCTATCGAGAAATACCAATAAGAATAACCAATGCTGTGTTGGTATAACATGGTAAGTACATGTGTCTTGTTCGAGTGACGAGGTTGAGTTAGTTGCTTCAAGTCTGTTTGAATGTTCAATAATTCAGGCACCATTTTGTCGACCGAGGACTCAAGAAGGCGGTGTGTTGAATAAGTCAAATGTCTCGACATACGAGGACAAATTCAACTCAACCAGCCACGTACTTAACTGTCTTGCTGTTCGCTTGTAGTGAAAGAGTGCCTTTCTAATCTTCTGCGTATCGCATAGATTCATATTACACCTTCATAACATCTTACCTACCTACCTAAAACTAATATTATGTCTGTTATGTCTGTTTTTGTGTCCAACATTTCAGCTACAGCTGAAATTTTGCTGTAGCTGAAAAAATTTCAGCTTAATTTCAAGCTTTTTTAATTTCAAGCTTTTCAGCTTTTTCAAAAAATTTTAGCTACAGCTGAAATTTTGGACACAAACAAAATTTCCTAAATAACATTGTATAACTTTTAAACCATTCAAATAATGAAAATTTGAAAAACAATTAACTTAGCTAATGTTTAGCAATATAAACACCAACTATAATATTTGTGCCCAAACTTGTGCCGGAGCCTACTTATATTTCAAATATTTCATCATCACACCGATATTTAGTTAATATTATCTCCAATAGTTGTCAAAGAAACTTGTGAGTGACGTAATCCAGTTTGAGGCTATGATTAGCGATACAAAGTCACTTTGATCGAATTCGATGCCTCTAATTCACCATGACGATCAATAACATCGCGTCATAACTTCTCCGGAGGTAATCTCTTATAATTAGTATATAACATGGCAGATGTAGGCTAATTGCCTAGACGAGCTTGCGCTCTGTTTCCCTGAGCCTTCTTTACTCGACGTTCCAAGGGTGAAACCATTCTGTAGCGTTTGAAGCATACACTAATCATTACAAGTACAAACTGACGTCTGGAGGCAAATGTATTACAAAGGTAAATGTGAAATGAGAAAATTACAAATAAACTGCTCACACTCTTTTAAATTTGTTATGATGTATAACGCTTGCAAATATGATTAGCTAATATTTCTGAGCTCATACGATAGCCAAAGTATAATTACGTTACCGTTGGGAAAGCTACCGAAAAGCTTTCACATTCATTTTATTAAATTTCATCAAAATAATAATTAAAATTTTACAAACATAAGATTTTTTTATGTGTAAATGAATTGCTATGTCCAAATGTTCTGTTTGATCGTTTACATCGTGAGTTGTACAGACGTACTTTCTAGGTAATTACCATTCAGTGCATTTTGCTAGAGGAGAAAATACATTATGTGTCATGCCCTGAATACGTATAATAAATATGATACAGCATTTATGAAGTTGTAGTTGTAGACAAAGTGAACAAAATCAACCAACCCTTTACCTCTTCCACCTGAACGTAGCCAGCAGCAATCAAATGGTCGAGTGACACCGCCATTGCCATGTTCGATCCAGAGAGGACGTAAAAGGTTTGATCTTCCAACGACTCGTCAACTCCAGCTTCCACTTCATGCTCACTCGAGATCTTCCTCGACTCAAAACAGAATCACTAAAGCTTGTTTACTTACATTCACATCACGGAAAGTACATGAAATAGTAAATACGCGATTTGATTTTCCAAGTGTTTTACACACGTGCGGCCCAAGTTGTTACATTCATCATAAGATGTATAGATACCTACATCTCCTACATGAAGTCTTTCAATCATACCTAAAAGTTGATTGTGTTACTCACTTTTAAGATCAAGTTCTATATTTCAGCCGTGATATAAAGTTAATCATACAGCAGCCATTTTCAGTTTCTACTGCACATAGTTGGGAGATATACGAATAGGAAAGTAATATTTCCTATAAAAATAGCCGCTGGAATCAGTTTCCAATCCACGTTTTGGAAGGGAAGAAATGTCTTGAACTTAACATTGAATGGAGAATCAAACTCAAAAATGTTTTTTGCGGATTTTCATTTAGTATTTACTTATTTTCGTACTAGGAGAGATGTATTCATCCATGCTAGGAGTGACATATAATGTCTTCAAATGTGCGTACGTCAAAATTACGTAAAAACGACGTATTCAATAAAAATTATTCATTACCAACACACTAAATCATGTAGTTTTATAGGTCTGCAAGAAAAACAGATTTAAAGATATATGTAGTACCATTATCTCATGAGTTTAACGATCACTCTGCTGGTAATGTGCTATAAAGATCTGTTACAAGATCAGTTATTTAGAGTGTATCACTTACCAGAAGAAAGCACGGCAGGTGTTTGTATAAGTTGTATAAGAAGACATTAAGGCTTGAGAGAGTATCAAGCAGCATGGCGTGGGCAAAGCAGGTTCTAAAAGTAACTATCTGGGTATATCCTGGATCAGCGTAATACCTGGAGCGGGAATACACAGGTTCCCGAGGGTGCGATAAACCCCTGGCAAGATCGATGGCTGTTCGGTCTCAATCTATGACGTGATCGCATTGAAACCAGCACCATGCAGTCGATAAGCCACGGAACTGTGTCAGCGCCGGATGCAGAGAAGAGAATACTAACTGTACGGGCAGCGGTGAAGATTTACCTATCCGCGGGAGGCGAGAATTTTTCTGGCAAATACTTCGTAAATGGGACGTAAATTTACTGTGACAAAAACTCGAATAACTTACTTATTTATACAAATAGAACTCTGATTTAGAAGTATAGTACATACTGTGTTCTGACAGCTATTGCATCAGTAAAATGAATGATATTAACAAAATATGCTCTATTTCGAATTAAAAAATCGAACATTTTTTACTCTAGAGGGTTTTCACGACCCCATTTTATCCTAGAACTATCGTGAGTTACAGTTGAAAACATAACCTAGTTGTATCAACCATTTATTTCACATCAAAAATGTTAAAACTGGAATTTTCTAAAAATAATTTTTTCTCCCATTTACGAAGTCTTTGCCAGGAAAATATTCGCATCCGGGAGGAGTCTATCAAAATATCTTAAATATTCATCCCATATCACATCGTGATCACCTCATCTGTTTAGGTTTTTGACAACTGAAGTCACTTGAAAGTCAGGTAAAGTCGATTTGAGCGTTTCACTTGACTTATTCCAAGAAATGGTGTCTCTTGGTCCTACATTTTCCTTTATGTCGCATTTCAAACTCTAAATATACGAATTAGGGAATTAAACTTGTATTAAAGTCATCCGCAGTCGATCTGTGGATTGGAAAAGGGTCTTTTTACTTTCCCGTCCCCTACTTTACCTGCGTGCGCACCATGCCCCATTGTTCATGCCGTGCCTTCTCTTGGGTTGAGCTCGCTAAGGGGTTCGTAAAATACCTGTTTTTCAAGAAAATCCCGATCCACAGATCGACTGCGGGTCACTTTAGATACAATTGTAATACAATTGTAACTTTGAACAAATTATTTATCTAATTGGAGGAATTGCAAAATAAAGTGGAGTTAAAAATCAATGTAACGATAAGTTAAACAATACGTATTTCATGAAGTATAAAAGTATATTCCACAGGTCAACCAAAATCAAAGTTAAGTCAAAAATAAAAATATAACACTTTTCACATGCCGAAGGATCGCACAATAATTAAAATATTAAAACCCGGCACGTCCAAACATAAATTATGAGCAACAAAATTAAATCAGACAGAGTTCAAAAAGTTTTCTGAGAACTATAAAATCCCATTGTCAAGATTTTACAAAATGCCTACTCCTTATTCAATCTTTTGATAAATGTCATTTGCCGTTAACAATCTAATTAAAAAATGTAATTGGATTTGTCACAAGTTTGAATCTTTTTGAGTCTGAATGTCAGAGCAAGGCGTCTGTTTTATCTCTTGTGACAGACAGAGGAAGAATATCAGATGTCAAAGTTCAAAGTAATTAACTGACCCGTCTGCTGCTCCTTGTTAGTCTCTCAGATGGCATCTCTGAAGGTCTTGGAATCATCCTTTGAAATGGAATCAGACGTCTGGTTTCATTTGAAAATATAGTTGAAACCGTTTCAAGGATCTATTGCACTCGTTATCGTCCAGGGACAGGATTATCCACGCTACAGAGGACTCCAGACCGCTCCGGACTGTATGGAATGAAGTTTATACGCTCACTGATGGAGCAGACAGCGCCATTTCTACGTGTTCAGGACCGGGTGAACTAAAATGTTTCGTTAGTAATGGCGGCAATGGATGTATTTGACAGTTTAGTAATAAGCATTTCTTTTTAATTGTTAACTGGTTATAGGAACGAAAGAAATATTGTATTTGTAGTGAAAATATCTTGTCTCTTGTATATATCTCAGCTTACTGCTTCAATTTTAACAGTGCCAGTGAAAAACACTGAAAAACTTAGGCATGACAATCAACTCGGAAGTACCTATGTTTTCAAATAAATACCAACTTCATACCTTTAGCAAACAATCCCAACTCATCGCGAAACAAAATTCTTTAAAAAAACACTTGAAAAATGGGGGAATAAAAGCCAATTTCGGCCGGTATGTTGCGCGTCCTGCACTGTTTTCGGCGACTTCACCGGTCAAACTCGTTGCCTATACATCTATAATCTATCTAATCTAAATCTTGTAGAAACTACATGCACATGGACTCAATTTCTTGGAATGTATACATGGTGTTTCACGGCTATAAAGCTGTCTTTTGAAGTCTAGTAAGCAACTTTCATAGTATATTCAACTTCTAAGCACACAGTGGAATGCACCCCTGTAAACTGCCTATAAACTTTATTGACAAATATGAGGTTAAGGAGATTAAAATAACCTACGTCTGCGTACGACTGGTGCGGTCGCTATGGGCTTGTTTTAACTCAACATATTATTGAGGCGGCTATACATTTAACAAACGTCCCTAGAAAATATTCTTACCATTTTCAAAATAATAAATGCAAAACTGAATTCATTGGTTAACTGCTCACTAACTATCGATAGTTAGATAATCCAAAGTTGGTCCTACCCGGCCTAAATCCACCCATTTTATAATGATCTGTGTTTGCTAGTTCAGATATCTGTTGACGTCTTAGTGAGGAGTAAAGATTATTGGAGAGGGGCTTTAGAACTTTGGTGTTTTTCCTCATTACATCGGTTCACCTCAATTCAATCCCTTGAAGTAAACTTGAACCGTCTTATTTCAGCTCAAAACTGCCGCGAGAATCGAACCTACGGAGTTCACGTAACCGCCTGAACCATCTTGCTCGCATTATAAAGCCTGTGGGGTCCAACGATATTCGACCCATTCAATAGGGAGTTCATCTGAAGTCATAATGTTAACTAAATGGCAGATGTTTCCTGGCTAAATCATTTTCATCAGTTTACTGATTGATCAATATTGCTTCTTTATTATTATCAATTATTATCATCATCTCTTTCCTACTTACTTAAATATCTGTCTGCCCCACAAACACAAATATACGTACCTGTCCTTCTGTCAGATTTGTATGTTCATCGTTCGTTACAATGCGTTGCTATATTTTATCATGGCAACAAGGGGCATTGAAACAAGCCTGTCCCATGTCCTCATGGGTCCTCATGGATCATGGGTCATGGATCATGGATCACGGGTCAGGTTCCTTACAATCAATCCTTGTTATTATCAATGAAATCAGAGCTCACAAACAAGAGTTAGAAGACGAGTTAAACCTTTATTAGCCAATCCGTTTCTTTCAAATACCGCTGTATCATTTGTTGAGTGTACAACCTGCTCAAGCACAATCGGATGTGGTCTGGAAGTGAAGTGCGAATGTAGTTGTGACTGCGCTGGCGTTGTGATGGCTCATTAGGGATGACTACGCACGGCCAGACAAGACACAACAAGCTCGTTAACCCTCAGATAAATCTCAACTTTCATGCGGTCTTGTGTTACATCCTGTGAGCTTTTCACCTCTCTCTATTCATCATGTGGAGTCTAGACCCAGGATTCACATTCACAAAGAAGTATCTTTATGAACGAAAAAACGAATATCAATACTAGCTATTACCATGTTTTACCTACCTGCTATCTTTATGAATTTTATTGTAAAAATCGCAATTTATAATGATAAAATACGAAGTTTTAACAGGGTAATATCATGGTAATAAAGATATTTGTAGTTATAACGAGGCCCAGGGTGGAGAGTGAATACAATACAAACAGGGTTCTATTTCTTCGGTAAATTACAAGCTTTTTAAAATGTATAATTTATTTATAGACAAAGAGTAGATCTGGGTTCCCCTGGCCGAAAAATTTTTGATTTTAGTTTTGCTTTTCGCGGGGAAGGGCAAAAGTCACATAAATTACTCCAGTTTAACCCTCTGCAACAAGAATAAAAACAATTTGTTAATTTTTCAAATCATGGAACAGATTTGCCTTTATCTAAAACCAGTCAAATTTTGAAGACAATCAATCATTGGACAAGTCGTTTTTAAAAAGTAAGGTTCGCCTTTTTATGTTTTTTTTGGTTGGGGTTTTCATATTAAAATTACTTACTAATAGAACACGTGTTCTACATATTTCACAGCAGTAAAATATGCAACATGCAACAAGCGAGTAAATGTCACAAATGTCGCGTACAACTCATAGCTAAAGCATTTGCAACTTGATACATCCGAATCGCACATTTCTGTGAGTATTGAACTCCATTCTGTTACTCTCTTTGACTTGAATCGTCTCGTATTCTCTCTCTCTGTCTGTAACACAACACGTGTTCTATTAGTGTTGTCTTCTGCCGCATGCAGCGCTCTTGTTCGCCGAGGAAATTGAACTCAAAGCGACGGCGACGCTCGCCCGACGCCTCCAGCGACGCCGTTTAGAAACACCACACGCAAGCCGGTTGGAAGGGAAATTGACTTTGGCGACGCGGTAATTGCGTACCTGGGACTAAGGAAATTAATTGACATCGCATTACATTTTCCTTTTTGATTTTCCAGCTTTATAGAAAGGGCTTTGAGCTCAATCGATATTGACGGATTCATAAATGACGTTCTGAGATTTGTAAAATGAGGATAACATAAAGGAAATTGGGGCTTAAAGAGACATTTTAACAGTACTCAAAACCTTGGATTACACTGTTTAATGATATAATCAACCGCAAGATGACAAAATATTAAAACTACTGTCGTTTGATTATTTAAAGTAACCTATTAACGTTCAAATAAGAAATGAAAATAGTAAAATGTTATGAATACAGTAAAACTGGCAACACTGCACTTCAAATAAGAGATGATTAAAGTTCATTCACGATTAGAATAGCAAGCCGTAATGGCGGCGTGTACTACCGTAGTCAAGTGAACGTATACCTAAACATGTACATATCAATATAATAATCAAAAAATGTGTATAATACGGCTGTAGATACAAATCAATCAATTTTATTGAATTTTTATAATATTAACTACTATTAAAAATTGTCTATTTGACATAATTTATACAATTTCAATAATACAAAGAAGAAAGTCTTGCCATTGACAGGGCAGTGTTCAATTGTGACTGACCAATGAACGACGTGATCGACTAAAACGTCAGTGATATTCTTATCGTGAACGAACTTTAGGTATGGTATAAGTGAAACTTTAATCAAGAATATATTCTATTTGTATCACACTGGAAGGGGCAATGCTGTATGTGGTATGGTTTCATTAAAATTGGTGGGAATTACAAAATATTTCTTTCAACTTAGTAACAGGACAACAAAGTGAAATCATTGTTGAATATCGCAAATTGAAGAAAACAAAGTGAAAAGAACATTTGGATGAAGACTCTGGAGTCAAGAGGTTCAAGAGATTCACGGAGACTCAAAAAGCTCGATTTCCACTCGATCAAGAAGTGATCAGTGTGAATCATGCTTCGAAGCCTCGACCTCTTCAAGTTCTAATTCATCAAGTTGTGAAAACGTTGCCGACAAATTGGTCATAACGAATAGCGTCGTTAACTATAGCGCGACATGTAATTACGCCACAATCCAGTATTGGAAATGAGTTTTTGAAATGGAACAAAAACGGATTATCTATTTCTAAAAACAACGATGCAGGTCGTGCCCAATTAGACAACGGATTTCGCCGATTACATGTTGTCAACTCGCATTTAGGTCCTCTCGAAGAGATGAAAGAAGTGAAACCCCTCTGAAGTTAGACTCTTCGCTGTCGCACCTGAATTGGCATGATAATGACAACTCATGACAACTCTTTTATAGAGTTGTTGTGAAGAACATTTATTCAAATGGTTCCTTCAAACTTTGTCGTTATACAAAACGAACTTCGACGAACCGTTTGTCTTTTCCATGACTGCTGTTTCGATGTTTAGTTATGGTTGAAGACATAGACGTATTATTCTAGCTCATTAATTACTATAGATCAATGATTTTACTTGATATCGAACCTCAAACAAGTAATTTAGAAGACATCATTCTTTATACACCGGTGAACGGTGATAGAAAGTTGAACCCACTTCTTTCTTTCCTTCTCAAAGTAAAGCGAAGCAAAAGATCGGATAAAGAAGTACATTCTCGACGCAAGATGCGTGGTTTTCTTTGTCGGCTCTGATTGGTTGAATCGGATCATGTGACACAAGAAGAAGACGGAACGAAGTGAATATCTCAGAGTTCTGTTTCCTCTCCGTGACCAGTGAATGGCGAATCTCAGATAGAAATGAGAAGTTCACACGTGTTGGTTGACTCTTCTTTAAAACCCACTCCCTCCATCCCGATTTCAAATCAACTTTGTTTACTCTGGTGCATGCGCAAAACTCTGCTAGGGATTTCTGATTCCATTGTCAACAAGCAATTCCTGTTCGACCATTCGCGCTAGATTGAACTGCTTCCAAAACTATTTACTATGTTATTTCCATTTGTTACATTGGCGATTTCATTCTCTCATATTTTATTTTTCACATATCTCATATCCGGTTAGTCCTACATTTTCATTTTGTGCTATTCATACTTTCAACGATAAATTGACAAATATCCAATTCATTGATTTAGAAACCGTTCTATGCAATGTATTGAAGCCAACAATTAACTCAATGGTTATTTTGCTTCAATTTTGCGTCTCCACGGTTACATTCATTGAACCAAAAGGTTTCTCAATGGATTGAATGAAACATTGATCCGTGTAAACTAGGCGTTAGGTTATCTGATTCTGGACGACAACAACAACCTATTTGTTCATGATGTCCCCAACTATCCGTGTAAGACGCACCGGTTTTAGAAGGATTGGCCGACAAAGTCGCTTCCTGAGGACGCTCAATTGCTTTTATCTCTCTCTCTTATCACTCTTTTATCACATTCGTTCGTAGGCGTCTCTGATTTTACCACTAGACTTGGTTATAGGCGCTGTACCTTGTTTTCTCTTCGAGCACTTTTGGTACTAAATTGCAGAATTATTACTCTGTTAGGTGCAGTGAAGCACTTGTAGTATTCGAACACATTTGGTAAAAATATCATCTCCAGGTTATCTCTCTGATTGGTCGAGGCGAGCACCTGGATGTGATGTCACGCCGCGCCAGATCGGCGTGACCCGGTTTGACCTCAGCGAGCTGTGTCGACGAAAACTCGCCTCATTGCGAGGTCATCGATTGTGCATTGTCCTCCCTCGCACCACGTGACATCCCACTGTCACGTGATAGGACCGCTCACATGATGGACGATGATTATGCATGTGTATCTACAGAGAGCATTTCATGGATGGATTACTGCATTTAATGTGCAAGGTCCATTAGCGTGATGGGCATTGCAATGAATCAGAGTTTATCGCATTGTTAGGTCGTATCGGATGCGACGGAATTACAGCATTTACAGCACTCAGTTCACCTACATACAGAAAGTATTATCTGATAATACGTATTACTATTGTGTTTTCTTTATTTAACGGTGATTTGGTACTCCATTTTTGTTATATTGGTAATACGTAGCAGACAATTCTTTTTGTGAATCTAGCTCTAGGGGAAGAGAAGAGAATTTACACAAATTAAAGCTCAATTACTTCGGAAATGTAAAAAAAACATTTAAGTTCAAATAAGACTACTAATTCCACTACCAATTAGCTTAGCTTAACACCGTATAAAGATAATCCTATAATTCATGGAGCGTCCTTTTAAATTAATTGTTAGAAATTAGTATTATGTCTACCTGTCTCGAAGCAACAATTATAATTGTATCTCTTTCTGGAAGCATCCAATTGTAAATAGCTGTTTAAACAGAAACCAGTGTTTTAATACTATGTTAATCAGTTGTTTAACATAACATTACACACCGCCCAATCACAGATATGCCTAGAATACGTGACAATTGGCATATGCTTTGTTTTGTTTTGGTGTAACAAAACAAAGTGTCATTTGCCAGAATACAACAAATAAATACAAACACTTGAACAGTCCGTTAGTATATCAATAAACCGGTACGTAAAACCGGCCATTACTAATGAAACCTTTCATTAGCACTCTCAAGGACTCTCAAGGACGAATATGTGAACGCATTAGGAGATAATGCATTTTACTTAGTTGATTAAGAAGTGTAATCACTTGCAATGAATAATTGAAACTAATGCACCGGTCTGGCTGGCAGGGGTATTAGCGTAGCGTGTAATGTTGGCAACTGCTGTGTTAATGCAGCATCTTGCATCTTGTCTCGGGAGGTAATGGACCACGGTGTGATTGTAGCGTCTAGAGTGGTCGTAACGCCGCCGCCACGGCTCACGAGATTCAATAGCTGCCGTAAAACACGGGATCTCGTGCTTGGCGATATAACAGAACATTTCTCACGGCGACTGCGAGATTGTGAACATCTTTCTACGAGAAGACGCAACTTAATTTGTGTTGTTTTGAGAAATTGAGATGTTACTGGTACTTAACTTTGAAAGATTAATATATCCCTTTAGTTTGATCACTTTATAATACGTACCTTAATTAGCATAGTGCAAAGAAGACAAGATGTACTAATAGGCTCGATATTGCCAACTGAAAGTTCTTCTGGTTAAACCAGGTTAAATTTAACAGTTACAACTTCCATGATTGGCCGTGCCCAAACTTTAGTACTAAATTATTAATCCCCCTTGGCTTTTAGTTGGTTATACCAGTCAATTTAGTTTCGCTTAAATTGGCACTTGTAGAGTTATGTAAAAACTGGAAATTGACTGTATAGTTTTGGATACTGTTTGGCAGATTACAGAATGGAAACACTACTATCTCAATCTTCACAGAAACAACATTTTTCGATGTTCCCAAAACCTGCAGCTACCGTGTGAACTAGGTTTTAAGTATTGAGTTTTGTCACCACGACGACGTAAATGTGTTTCAACATTGACGTGAAGCTGCAGCATTCGATTTCTCACTTTGTCAGCTCTTTGTCTTTGAAACTAATCGAAATGTCTGGAGCATAGGCACTAGCTGTCATTCCACATGACGTTGTCTATCGTGGAGAAGGCAAATACATATTATTTAACTCATTTCGAATTTCAGCAGTGGAACATCTAGCTGACAACTGCCAAGTAAGATCACATCTTATGGGAACCAACTACATGTTTATACGAATAGAATATGAAACTGGTACAGACTCATATATAAAATACAATTTGTACCTAGCAGAGAAGATGCGTTACGATGCGCTACGATGCGGAGATTAATTAAGCTGCAAGCGCGAACGATTTTGCCGCTTGTTGCAGGCATTTTTTTTTTGATACGATTGGAGACAAAATGGGTTGACGAAATGATTTGAAATTTGAATCATGATTAGATATAATACAAACTTATGGTTATCACTTGGTACATTTTACATTTTTTGCTTGGTTACTTAGAAATAATTAGTGGATTTTTGTTCTCGCTGGGTGCCGTAAGAAAATTAATTTAAAAAATGTGCCAAATGATAACCCTAAGTTTGTCTTTTATCTAATCATGATTAAAATTTGAGATCAATTTGTTAACGGGTTTGGTCTCCAATCGTATCGGAAATGTCATAGTTTTTCGCGGTTTTGTTGAATAACCGGCGCCTTATTAACAAGGTACGAAGCAAAAATGAAAAAGTGCTACTAATATACAATCAGACTGATCATGTGAACATTATATCAAAGTTACACCCACTTATGAAACATTTTTTTCTCTCTCAATTTTCTAAAAACGGCCGAGATCTCTTTGACGATCTCAAAACCTAAATGAATGCACTTTTTCAAATCGATGTGGATTTTGACAATTTGTGGATTTTGGGTCATTCTTTATCTGCTGCACAACAATTAAAACTTCTGCTGAAAGTGTTGAATGTATCAATTTCTTTGCGTCGGAATAAATTCCCCGCGTTCCTCTTCTAACGCCAGCGGGTGTTAAGTGACGTCACCGAGCAATGAAACACCCCGCGTGACGTAATCCCTGTAATCTCTCTCAGCAATTGCACCAACTGCTGGGGGAATTAATTCCGCACCTCCTAGCGACCGCCGGCTCAGACGAGCCCGCGAGATTAAAACATAATCGCGTTACTTGGTGGCTGATGGCGGGACGACGTATGACGCCATTCAACTTATATTGATCCTCATTACCAGACATTACTTCACACGAGTTGTTCGAACGACACGCCCATTCGTTTTATTAATATTCGCGCGTAAAGAGCTGCAGTGGGAACTCTAGGGGATGTAGATGTTCGATTTTACCCGTTTGACAAGTGGCAAGTGCTTGTAGTTTGCAATGTAGGCGGCTTTCATTCTTATCTATCATCAGAATACACCTAAATCGCTTTGTGCTTAGGCCAAGTATTGAATAGTGCACAAGATAAGAATTCGATCATAAGAAATTCTGATGTATGTAAAATTATTTGTATTGAGAATTGGATGATCCAATGTAAAAAATAAGTTATATTTTGGCAGTGTTGAGTAAGGAGCATTTATAGAACTATAATTCCGATATTTTAAAAAATCCGTATATTATATTTTCAAAGTGAGTACCTAACTGATGAGTTCCCCGTCTTCTTCAATATAAATGTAAATGTTCAACGTCGAACATCTCATAACTAGAAAAAGAACTTCGAGCTTTCATACAATCGGTCCTTCATTCCAATGTAAAGTGAGTTTATTTTACGAGTATGATGATTCTTGCGCACGCAACACATGAGAATATGTTATTTTCGAGACAGAGAAACAGAACCAAAAGTCATCAAAACTCTTTTCAGTTTTCACGCACAAGGCAGAAGAATTTTCGCCCTATCTGCGCTATTACTCCAGTCACTTTATCATTTGACCACAAACTAATTATTTCTAAAAATGTTTTTTTTACGATATTATTCAGGTTTACCCACACAACTCATAAACGAAAGTTTGCCAAAGCTATAAAATTTGGTAAACTTTCGTTTATGAGTTATGTGGGTAGACCTCAACAATACTGTCAAAAAAACATTTTTATAAACAATTAGTTTGGGGTTGGACCCTTTTTTTCAGTAAAGTGACTGGAGTATCCCTACAACACGGGTTCTGTTATCAGGCGCAGGTGCCAACAATCATGATTGACGGACAAAACTATCCGTAACTTAGAACGTAAAAACTGATTTTGTATCTTTACAGACATTAAAGAAAGCTGTGTTTCTCATGTGGTTGAAGTTTGGACAAATTGCGTTTCGAGCCCGCTGAGAAGGCAGAGTAATCGTCTCATCGCTTCATGCAGATTGCACAGCAGTGGATCCAGCTAAATATTTATGCGCTCCATTGCTGCCAACTTGAGCGCGTAATGAACTTGATAGCCGAGATCTAATTGTTAGCGGTGTGAACATAGCTCCTGCCAACCAGGAGATAAAGTGGTGTTAGACTCCATTCTCTTCTAAATTACAACTGTGATGAAGACTTGACTTACTCTCGTGGTCGGAGCGCAGGCTGTTTCATTCTGTAGGCGACTTAGAGGTAGAAGGCCCGATGTCATTGGCACGATTTGTCTTGCACACTTACACAATGAGAATGAGTCATTGCAATTTTAGAAATGTTATTGGATTGACGCAGAATACCTGGTATTTGAGCTCACCTCAAGAATCATTTAAATGGACTTCCGCTCTTCTGCCATTGAGGTATTGTTCAAGCATACACCCGACTGACAGTTCACAATGAATTTCATTCACAGAACAGTACTATCTGAAGAGAAAGGTAACAGATTCCACATACAAAGTTTTGATTCTTATGGGATACGTATACGATACAAAAGTGTTAAAATTGTTCTATCTATAAGATGCACAGAAGGCTAAAGCTGAATCGACATAAATGGGCTCCATGCTTTAAGGGGGTTACATTGGGGGGATACTTATAACCTATAACTTGTCAAAAGTCCAATTCGAAGTTTGGTATGATTTTGAAAGGAATTGAACTTTTTGTCTGCTAAAGTTGACTTGAAAACTTATAAACTGCTTGAAACTATAAAACCTCCAATAAACGAACTTTGTAATATGATTTCCCTTCTCTCGGAGTAGGTAGTACGGTAGACAGCGCCCCCCCCCCCCCCCCCCAACTACCACCCACATACCTCCTACCCCTTACCAACAGTACCCTAAGATATAAGGGAATGGCACACTTGTACGTCTTCCTTCTTAATATTCTGAGAATTGTGAAATTGTGATGTGAAATAACAAAGCTGTTGGCATTTTGCTTTACGGAATCTGGACACATTTTATCCGGAGGTAGAATTTGCATAAATTATCTTTCCCGGGTTTTTGAAAGTTACTTCTGTAATGGATAGATATGAGACGCACGAATGTGGAAAATTAAAGGTTTGATCAAAGGCTGAGTTTACGGTTTCATTTTCTTCAACTAATTTATTACTTTTTTAAATGAAACAAGATATAAAGTTGTAACTTTCTTCTACTTTCGCTTGCCCGTAGCAACACAAACCTTGTGGTTTCCTGGCGTTAATCGATTTCAATCTATATCTCAAATTTCAATTACATTTTTTATTTAATTTGATAATAGTGTTGATATTTTATCTGACTGTAGGTATTCAATCAATTTCTCAAATTTCAATTAAAAATCAATTGAAAAGTTTATTAGGTGAGATATTTATAATCTTGTCAGATTGTAGGTAGATTTAACAATATTCAAATGTCTTTTTTAAATGAAAATTATATTTTCTTCTATATCGTATTATAATACAACGTATTCTAACCACAAATGTCTGCTTTGTTCTATGTCGTTAGAAATTGCTAATCAACGCGTTAAGGCGAAGTTCCATTAGCTGAGTGAATAGCTAATTAATTGGTTGTTGAAGTGACACATCTGTGAAACAACTTAGACGTAGCAGAATGCATCGTGTCGTGTGCATATTGCACTTCCCATGCACGAGGAAGCATAAAGCATAATCACGTGTAAGACCGAGATTATGTGAAGACAACGTATGTGAATCAGTTGAAGACGCGAGCTCACAAGCAGTGGGTAATGTCATGTGAATCTATACACAGGGGAGCTTAATTTAGTGAGATGTACATGAGTTTGAACAGATTTTAAGATTTTAAAGTCAAATTTGAAATCCGGTGATTGGCAATGGTAGAGTTTCTTTTTCTGCAGATTAAAGTTTGTTAACCTAAAGGTTGTAAGAAAGCATGGATATCACAAAACATGGAGTTTCTCCATACACACTAAATAGTGAACTTTCCCACATCTAATTTATTAGATTTCAACAATTACTAGAGTTTTCTTTGTTTTGGTTCCAAAAGTTTCTAAATTAAATCGGCAACTGTAGAAACCAAATACTTACAAAGATAGTTTGTGGAAACTTGCAGACTTTTAGCTGTCAAAAGTTCGGTCCGTGTGTCATCAAGTAACTTCAACTTCGTGCGCTATAAGCTTTATTAGTTCTTAAATGTTCAATTTCTATTCTTCACATTCATCTGTATAATTGTGTATAGCTTAGGTATATCCTTTACCAGATTTTTGAGATTTGCATTTATTAATTTATTCACATTGTATACACATAGTAAGTAATTTAAATTAATTTAAATTTAATTGTTATTTATTATTGATTAGTAAGCATGATTTTATAGACAACCATGTTTATGGACAGCCGACAATAAATTGTTTTTTTCTCACCGCAAACGATCATAAAATTAAAAACTAACCACAATAAGGCAAACTGTAGGCACCAAACGGAAGTTAGTGACATGCAGTTTTCTCAATGATATATTTAACTTCGAAATGTGTTACATCCCTCCTTAGTTCTTCTACGGTGATCTTACGGCACTTTCTGTTTTGTATGTCTGTAAAGTTATAAATCATGTGAGTGGTTAAAACTTTGCATGGTCATTGGGACCAACATTTGAGTGTTTTTTTAAATGTTCAGACAAATCTGTCGGGAACTTTTATGCTTGTTTTAAAAAGTTAGTCAACTTATTCAAAGAAATACAAAAACAACATTAACTGTTCGTTTGAAGCATTCTGTCTGCAGTTGGCTTTCTCTATTTCCACGCAATGTCTGTCATAGAGCAGGAACTTCACGGGCAAATAAATCGCATGCAATTTCGCTAATCAACGCGTTACATAGAGCGTTTTCCTAGTATTAACTTTTCTTTTAGTAAAACTAAACGCATTTCACGTGTTTTGCCACCTCTAACTCAATTTGTATAGCTATAACTACCTTTCCTTCTTTCTCATACCTTCCTTTTGAATCTTCAATTCCACCGAGACAATTCTAAATTATAATAGCTTTTTAAGCCGAGAAACGAGTTTATATATCTCGTCTAGGTTCTTTGTAATCCAATAATCAGATAATCTACCTCAACCTTTATACTTTGGTCGAGTAAAAGATAACGGTAAAGTGTCTGGAACAATCATGACAGAGATAAATCCAGCGTCAACACAGACGCTTGTCTTTTTTCCCTTGTCTTTGAGACAGCGAGAAGCAATGAAGTCGGCAGAACAAGATTACCACGTCAATCCAGACTGATGCGGAACAGCGGGCGCCATCTTGATTACACTTGCGACCTGTTGAACTTTTACCTCGTGCCCGCGGCGCGTGGACACAGACAAGCAAGAGAGGAGGGGCCCTATTCTATAACTTTACAGTTCACGATTCTGCTGGAATCCGATTCACGGCCATATGGATTAACATTGCACCGAATCGGATTCCAGCAAAATCGGCATTTTGAAAGTTAGATAATACCATAGTGAAGCAATATCAGACAAAAGGAATATGACTACTGACTCTGGTATAAACATAACTCATTACGTTTTCATGTGGTTTCCTTGAAGCTCTGGAGTCTGGAAAAACTGGTGATAGTTCCAGGTGAATATTTCATCCAGACAACAAGACCCGGAGAGTTTTATTCCCCAGGGAATATCGGGGACTCCGTGCATGATCACGAGCTGGAACGAAATAACAGGCGCCAGATTCACTTCGTGCAATTTGCATACATCTCTCGCCTCTACTTTCTGTAAGAGCGAAGAAACCGACTAACTTGAAAACTTACTTGTTTAGGAAAGTGTTCCTTCAGCTTCATCCATGATTCAATATTGTTTCATTAAGGTTTTAAAAGAAAAGTTTTCATTCACAAGAAATGTGCAGCGGAGGTTTTAAAAGATATTCAATTTTACGAAACGTTTCCATATAGGTAGGTCTACTGTAGAAGCTAAAATATGTGAGAATTAAATTAAATTGGAATAGGTAGCTAAGTTATTTTTATTGCACTATAATTAATGTTATTGAGTGAAAACCATTTAAAATGAAAGTATAAGCGCAATGTCGTACGGTTTAGTCCGGTTTTCTTTAGTTTTCGGCTATTTTTAAATGGTTTTTGCGAGCGTGACCATGGTACTCTTATGCCAATTTACTCAATATGTTTTTGTCTATGTTATTGTATAGGCAACCCAGGTCAAACAGTTCAAACAACAGTTTTTGAAACAGATAAGTTTAATTGGGTTAAAATTAAAAATAGACCCATTTAACGAACCGTTTTGACGAACATTTTAGTTGCTTTTGAAATTTTTCGAACATTTGGTTCTCGTATTGAAATATTTGTCAAATATGTTCAAAGAATATTCAATCATATATCTTCCACTGTTTCCAATGTCTATTAGAACAGCACATTTACACTAATATTAATTCGCATGCAGTACGAATGCTCGCTTATCAACGCGTTACACAAAGCATGTTCCTAGTAAACTTGATTTTCTCAACATTTAAGAAACGACCGGGTTAATATAAGAAATTTAAAAATCACTTTTTTTTAATCAAGATCGCATGAAACGCGTGGGTGGTGAAAGCATGATGAAAGCTTTGGAACCACAAAATATGAACCCTGGACGGAGACACAAAGGCATCTCAGATGAATGGCACCAGGAGGAGGTCCTTGAAAGCCTAGTCAAATGAACACTAATCAAAGCCAGCATCCGAACATCCGCCCACGTAGAAAACATCTCGTCTCATCCGCTCGTCTTTGTATGTCGAAGAGAAAGCAAAGACGAGCGCGAGATCGATGCATAACCCAATCATCCCTGCGGGACGCTGCTAGACGTCGCGGCGTCCTGCACAAGGCGTCGCGGCGCCCTGAACAAGGCGTCGTGTCGTGTGGGAGGTTTCAAGGCACAGATAAAATAAATTGCTTTGTCTGAGGGAGAAAAGTGTCAAAGAGAAGCGAGGGAAATAATATTTTTATGAACTAGATCTCATCATATCAGATTGAATTGCATGTTCACAAAGGAGTATAATGTAATACTAGAATCTTCGGATGTAGGGAAAATTACGTTATGTAAAAAAATAAAAATACTAATGTGAAAATCCTACACCTGCCACCATTTGTAGTTATAATAAAATAAAATAAAAAATAAAAATAAAAATAAGCCTAATATTACTAACCGATATTATAATTGCCTGAATGAAAAATTTTGCCCATACTGTCTTCCAATAAATGCTATTGTTAATTTGGTTTGTTATGTTATTACTGGAACCGAATTGCTTGGCAGTCATCAATAGGCGAGGCCCATGACTCTAAATAGGTTGAGCATGTATTAATAAACCAACGATACAATTTAAATGTTAATCAAATTTCGTATAGTAACAGCAAGATTCATGGACATCATTACTACATTCATACTACTAAGGCAAGGTTTGTTTACTCCTATACCGATAACATTGGCTGAAGTGAAGCCTTTTCAGACCCTGAAATTCGTTTTTCTGACGGCGCACTCCGTCTTTTATCTCCATAGTGAACTACTTTATCAATGGGTAAATGTTCATATTAGTTCATATTTTTACCACCAGTAGCTGATATAAGCGTTATTCCGTCAGAATGACGAAAATTCTGGTACCTGGAAAGGCTTCACTTTCATTGGTCAAGTGAGATAACCGTGTCTTACTAGTGTGAACTAAGCTATGATCCATGAATCTTGGTAACAGTTCAAAATCAAACCAAAATTCAATTGTCAAGAAATTTAAATTTTCCATATGAAACTGACAAATAAGAATAACCTACATAATGTATCATTTCTTCTCCAAAAAAGATTCCCAGCAATGAAATCGAATTTACTTCATTTAAAGCCTCGTTGCAGGTACAACATTTCATACAGCAATAAAATAAATGTCACAGCCGGTTTTTCCACTTGGAATCTCATATCTTCTTGCCGAGATGCGCGCAGCCCGCGGCAAAGTTATATTTACTGCGCTGGTACGACTTCCTGATCCTCCGCTACAAGTTCGGACTCGAACCAGCAAATTGCATCGTGATATGCAAATTGTATTTCCGTCTGCCGGCTCGAGGCCCAGATCAGAGTAAACTTCGAGATTAAAAGTTCGTGGGCATTGGAGAAACGATGTCGAGACTGAAACTAAAACTAGTTACCCCAAGAGAGCGCATGGAATATGCAGGACGCTGGGTAAGAGAGAGGAACTGAATGGGGCCTTGGGGATTGCGTCATTTCAACGACTATTCTCTCGAAAAAATGTACAATTTCTTGTCGTAATCGTTTTCATATTTCCACTTTGACCTTCACATTGGAACTCGATATCAGAGATTGTGTCTAGAATTCTGTGTTCGACAGGATAAAATTTATTCGCATTCGCTGGTTTTTATGTTCTACATTATTTACAATTGGCTTCATACTTAGATTTATGAACAATAATAATATCGTATATCCACCAACCAAGAAGTTATAAAACGTCCGTACTATAAATAACTACATGGTTTCACGCCTCACTTGTTAAATGACCATGTATTTGACCACGTGTTGAGTGCCGAGCACGTGTAATACCACGTGTAATGACCTAGCTGCGTGAATGCCCACGTGTTAAGCACGTGTCTAAATCGCTATCCGAGACGCTTGTTCCGTACATAAATGTAGGCCACGTGATGTGATGAGGTGATATTGCCCAGGGGCAGTCCGCTTATTGACCGCGTTGTGTCCATGTGTTGTTCACTTGGTGACCACGAGTATTTTATATGTTGCCCACGTGTTTCCCACGTGTAGTCCGCTTATTGACCACATGTTACCCACGTGCAATCCACGTGTTGCCCACGTATGATCCACGTTTGACAGCGTGTTGGCCACGTCTGATCCAGGCGTTGTCCACGTGTTGACGCACGTGTATTTTATATGATGTCCACATGTTACCCACGTGTTGACCACGTATTGTTTACGTGCACTCCACGTGTTGGCCACGTGTTGACTACGTCATGATCCAGGTGTTGACCACGTCTGATCCAGGTGTTGTCCACGCATGTGTCTGACTGAATGTTCTTGTTGCAGCGCTATCCCAGCCCCGTGCTGCAGGAGCTGGGCGAGGGCGACGAGGAACCCTGCTACGGCAAGAAGTGCACCGCCAACGAGCACTGCTGTCCCGGCTCGGTCTGCGTGGACGTGGACGGAAGTAAGTGTATGTCGCTTCGCACTAGGCGTCGTGTTGTGACATTCATCATCTCATCATTTCATTTCACCGGGAAACGTAGCGGCAAACGTAGGCGAACGAGATGTTCAACAAGTTTGCCCGTTATTGACGGAACGTAAGAATGTTAAACTTGTGTAAACTTTAAATTATTTCAGCTCTTGAACTTGGATGATCATTAAAACTCTTCTTTTCGTTTAGACATTTATCACAAGTTCTTTTTAATTATTAAATACAATATTTCGGTTATTTTCATTAACCTTCATCAGGTAGCAAAGTGCTACCTGATGAAGTGCTGATGAATGCTGATGAGTGCTGATGAATGCTGATGAAGTGCTGATGAAGTACCTGATGAGTGCTTTGCTACCTGATGAAGGTTATTGAAAATAACCGAAATATTGTATTTAATAATTAAAAAGAACTTGTGATAAATGTCCAAACGAAAAGAAGAGTTTTAATTGTGTAAACTTAGTTTTGTGTAGCTGCTATGTTTACGTTACGTCGCTATTACGTCAATTTTCTTGAGGTTGAAATAACAATTACTCAAATTTAATACTGTTTATTCAACAAAAATATAATTGGTACTTTTTACGACACTGCAGCATTAATCACCTCAAAACATAGAATGGTATGAGCATGTATGAGTAAGAATTATATCTTAAAATACATATTCCCTCTACGAAAATTATTAAGGCTGCATTTCACCAAGATTCTAAACCCGGTTTAGAGTCGGTAAACCTGGTTACCTCAAAACATAGAATGGTATGAGCATGTATGAGTAAGAATTATATCTTAAAATACATATTCCCTCTACGAAAATTATTGAGCGAGCGAAGCGAGCGACTCCATTTGGCTCTTTTAGCACGGACCTCTGTTTTTTTTTTTGTTTTTTTTTTTGTTTTTGTTTTTGTATGCTAAAGGAAGCAATGGAAGTCGCACCGTTTCACCGATCGACCTGAAATTTTGCACACATGTAAAGACAACCTTCTCTGTTTGCAGACCCAATTTTTTTTTGAAATCCATCCATTGGTTCATTGTTAAAATAAGTATCTCCTGATAGCCTAAAAAATGAAAATGGTCTTCGAGAAATGTGATCAAACTCATATTTAGCATGGTCAGTAAGACCAACAATGTCACTTATTTTACAAATTTTCAGCCGAATCTGTCAAGAAAGTATGCACTTATTGACATTTTTAATAGCTGTCAGAAATGAAACATTGAAAATGAATGTCTTTCCAATGCAACTGAATCTGATTTGCTTTAGGTACAAGAGTGTTTTGATGGTATGTACAGTTTTTTAGTGAAAAGCAGATATTTTTATGTTTATTGAGTTGATCAAATTTGAATAATTCAATTTGGATCATAGTTTCCAACAAATCATTTCGAGTTTTTAAGGACCTTGATTGTCTTTTCGTCAATTCGTAGTTCTAATGGCCGTGCCTCCCGTGTTTCTACTTGGCTGATTTTGCATCCAGGAGGGATTAGAAACATAAGCTCACATTTCAATAATATCATTGAGTGGCGTTTGTTCTCTTCTAGCGTTCACACGTCATTCCAAATCTCTCCTGCATTTTGCTTCTTTTCGTTGATAATTTTGGCAATTTGGTGTACTTTGTGAAGGTATTAGTAAAATTGAATCGCTTTTAAAGCATAGATATTAGGTATCTACAGTTTTTGTCCAGGGGATTGATTATTTCAAATTATTTTCTTCTTGGAAACGTTGGATTTATTCCGTTTCTGAGCTTCTGTCTAGCCTGACATTTCCTTGAAGGTTGCTATTTTTTTTTGAAAGTTTTGATTCATTCAGTTCAAAACATTACGTTGTCTTATTTTAATTGTGGAACGTTGGATTCATTCCGTTTCTAAACTAGGTAGTTACTATTTTACCTGATCCGTTTTTTGTGTGGAACTTTGATTCCTTTCGCTTATTAGTTGAAAGGTGATTACTTTATTTTCATATTTGCGAAGTTTTGTTCAAGATTCATTTCGTAACATTACGACATTGAATACATTACGTCTTTGAGCACACATTTCGTGCATTTCAAACATTGATCACACAAATATTATTGTACTTTAATTAGGTAGGTACTCTACTTCTTACTTTTTCATTACCTATCTTATCCCTATTTAAACATGCCGAAAAATGGAAAGACTTCTGCTAGAATGAAAGCCATAAAGGCGAAAAAGCGTCTGCGTGAAATTGAAGATCAAGAAACTGACAAAGCTAAATCTAAAAGGTTGAAACAAAATGTCGTTAATAATAAAGCATCAAGGAGCAAAGAGACCCCCGACCAGACTGCTGCAAGGAGATACTCAAACAATCAACGCAATACCCGCTCTCGTGCAGCGGGTATTGCCGATTGACCGACCAACTAAAAACTTCGCATGGTAATTGGTAGCAACATTTAAGGTATTTTTGCCAATTTTCAGTCTAATTTGTAGTTATTTTCAAAAGTTTTTGTAATTTTAGGGACATTTTGTGTGTTGGCTGTCAAATTCACGGCGACATCGAATCTTTAGTTCAAGGCAAGGTAGTTAGAGCAGAAAGTTTCAAACGAAAAGAAACTAATAATGACCGTTTAACAGATTGATCTGATATTGTGTACACACACTACATATCATATCATATGGGTGGTCCCAGGTATATTGTTTGAAGGATATCATGTGATTTTTGAAACTTAACAAGGAACCGTTCAATCAAAGGTTTAATCGATCAACTTAAAACTTAGCAAGGTTATTGGGACCAATATTTTTGGAAATTTTGGAGATATTTATACAAGTCTGTGACGAAATTCAAGAATTATTGGCTTTTAATGACATTTTCGATAAACATAATTTCGGTTCGAGGTGTTGCGTGAATCCGTGCTCGCTCATCAACGCGTTACTCAGAGCGTTTTCCTAGTTAAGGCTGCATTTCACCAAGATTCTAAACCCGGTTTAGAGTCGGTAAACCTGGTTTAGGGACCTCTAAACCAGGTTTACCGCCTCTAACCCGGGTTTAGAATCTTGGTGAAATGTAGCCTAAGGGGTAAGACTTTGAGTAACAATCATTAGCCAGAATTTATGTATAGAATTATCTAAAGTAAAATATTATAAATTCGGTTTATATAGTCACAGTATTTTGGGGTTCACACTTTATTATTGTGATTGGGATCTATGCTTTTGATAATATGATCAGAATTAAGGCACTTCCGTGAAATATCGTATAGCTAGTATACTTCATCAATTCCGAAGAGTAGGTATTTATGTATTTTGGACGGGCTGACGACATGAATGTTATGCCTCAAGCAATTAGCTCCGTCTTGATGGGAAAGGGGTGAGCTTGTTAAAGCAATTAATGCGCTTGATTAGCAGCCAGTTAGCCACGCAATCACAGACCACGTGATCGTCACGTGACACTGTTGCGATGACGTCATGGACTCACAGCCCTCTTGAAGCAGCAATCTCGGTCTGATGGTGGAAGATGGAACGAATTCATTTAAAAGTGGGTCATTTGGGAGGTTCTCTTTTCATTTCCTCGGTTTTCAATGGCTCTTCAAGTGGTTTAAAATATCAAAGGTTAACAGGGAGAAGACAGGATTATCTGGATAAATACGAGTAACTTGATTAAAACATAATTTAAAGCGGGAATCTCAAGAAATTAAATCGTGAATCGGACCTTTATTGAATTAGAGTAGTGGAGTACTACCTACGCATAGGTATTAGGTAATGCCACCACCTACTAGAACAGGGAAGGGAGGGGAGGGGGAAAGATCTAGTAGGTGGTGGGTAATGCAATTAGTTTGTTCTGGGGGGAGGGGGGGGGGGGGGGACTTGCTACAATTGCTACATGATTGCTACAATCATAGGCGTTCAACAACTTTAGGCTGAAACGAACTATTTTGCCCGTTCTTTTAAATTTTTACACCTCTTTTCTGTTAGTAGTTAAAAATCAATCCTGCTTAGGTAACATTTCACCAGAACCTATTTTATGTTGTGTAGATGTAGTACTTATAGGCATGTATATCTGTATGTTGTATATTGTTGTATGTATTTTATTGTACGTGTTTCTAACGACATGATACCAAAAAGTGACGTCATTTCAGTCTCTCAAAATCGATTCTATTGTGCAACTTCAAAACGTACATTCAGGAGCAGGGTGTTAAATGATTTATTGTCTGGACAGCACTTTACCCTTTCATTGAATATCCTTACATATCAGCATTGCATTATAAATTATAAAATATTTGGGATTGCCTGATTCTAATTCAATTCCCATTGCTGCAGATTCGCAATCTGCATAAACAAAACGCAAGCTCGCATTGCTGTCGGATTGCAGGTGTATAGAATCAGGCAACCTGGGAAGCATCATCTTGAGAGTGTTGTGAGTGCGAGATAATGTGAGTGAACGAGAAGCTGGGCTGATCGCTGTACCATGCGTCACGCTGATCCCGCCTGCAGGCGTCGCGGCGTCTGCTGGCGTCGCGGTGCTGGGACAATAGCGGCGCCGGAAGCAGGGATCAAGCACAGAGCTCAAGCATTCTCACACACAGCGTACAATCCCAACAGTATTTCAGGGATTGCAAATCATGACAACAAGAAAACAAAATCCAACGCAAAAGTCAAAATCCTCATTCGTAAAATGAAATTATCCTGGAAAAATGTGTGGCAAGACGGTGTCCAGAGGCCTTATTTTATACTAACTTTAAAATTCCCAATCCCACTGGAATTCGATTCCATGCAATGTTATTCCTTATGGCCGTGACCGGATTCCATCAGAATGGAATTGGGAAAACGTTCTAGAATGGGGAGCCGAGGTCTATATTCTAGAACTAAATCCCCAAATCTGATGGAATTCTTCACGTCCATTTAATTAACAATGCATTGAATCGAATTCCATTAGAATTGGCTTTTAATTTAGGTGTCGTAGTCACTGATCTCTATAGGGCCTACTTCCACAGTGGGCGTTTACTGCCGACCGTAAGCAGTACTACAGATCATAAGCCTCCTAGACTCTAACACCGCATCAAAGGTTTCGTGAATTAGGCCATAAGGCATCGGGCATGGGATTCCGTCACACAGCAATAATGTTGTTAGAGGTTACAGCTTTGTAGTACACTTGGCCACCGACTAAGAGTTAGACCTAGGACGATTACTGGGGGGGATTGGCATCCCGTGTGACCATGAAAACCATGTGTGTGATAAAGGAAATGCCGCGCTTTTATAACAGTTGAAAATACCTCGAATCATTCAATAAAATGTCACATTATATATCACGCAATTCGTTCATCTTCAAGGAAGACAATGATGTATCTCAGACATCAACACGTTGCCTATGTGATACGTTGTGAATAAAGTGCTGAAGTGATATTTTACCGACGGCGCAGGTTTTAACATTTTGATCTAGTTCCTCAAGATATTAAACCTGTCAAAACAAGTATACTACACAACATAATGGATTTTAAAATACAATCTTACAATGCTCTGCATTGTAATGAAGACAATGATGCTACACACATATCTCTCCAATATTTATTGACGATGCAGCACGAAAAGGCAACATTTCCCTCGTCTGTATCATACATGTCCAAATGCGTACTGCATCAGCTAGCGTGGGTGACGTCATTAGGTTGCCAATCCCCCCCAAGCTATCGTCCTAGGTTAGACCTTAGACCAAACTCAATAAAATTTTGCACGCGTGTACCTCGTCAACCAGCCCACATTTCAGGTTACTCACCCCCTCCCCCAAACCACCCCTAATTGAAGAATGTACGAGAGATAATTTCACTTTTTGACATTATCAGGTATAATAAAACTTACGAAATAATATCCCGAATTTTCTACTCTCATTAAACCCCCCCCCCCCCCCATCCCCCCGGCACGAGCAACGCCGGGCAGATCAGCTATAGTATCAATATTATATTAGGCAAATAATACTACGTCTGCGTACGACTGGTAGTCGCTGTAAGGGGCAAGTTGTATCACGAGGATCACGTCGGCTGTACAACAAAACAAATGACATCTCTTGCCAGCTTGTATGTTTGTGCGATGTGTTCTATCTGTTGCATATGTGTGAGAGGTGACTGATGCAGGTGTTATGTTGCAGTAATCGGCTCGTGCTTGTTCGCGTACGGACTGAAACAAGGTGAACTGTGTCGCCGAGACAATGACTGCGAGACTGGACTCATCTGCTCTGTGATTGGAGACATACACACGTGCCAGCCGCCCATCACAAACAAGAAGCAATACAGTGAGTGCATCATCAGAAGCGTCATGCATTCACAGGATGTTTCACTCACAAAGAAAACTAACCAAAACTACTAGGGTAGAGCCATCGCGCTGGATTATGTGGTATTATATATATTATATTATATGCAAGATTATATGGTTTTATTTTTGCAATTATTTCGTTTTTTGTGGTTTTGTGAATTGAGGATTTCGCGAAAAAAAATTGTGAAAAATCACTGATTTTGTGGTCATTTTGCGATCAAGGTCAATTTCGCGAATGAAAGTGTACGTATTTCGTTTTATTTCGCGATTGGAAAATTACAGTTTTGGGGTTTAAATTTTATGAACAATGCACATTTCACACTAAAACCTGTTTATTCAAAATTTCGCAATATTTTCAACCACCATATTATTATAATCTTGGCTCTACTAATAGGTAGTACCTCATACGCTGAGAAAAACAGACAGATATTTAGTGCTTCCCTCGAAGGTAAACTTTGGAGATTTCATTTATTTATTTAATTGTGAGTTACAATTTACATTGATAGTACATTGATTTACATAGATAGTATTTACTAAATTCGTCATAAGTTTTCGAACCATACTTCATGAAAAATGTGAAAAATAATGATCTTTTGAGTCAAACTTGGCAAAAAAGAATTTCCATATTTTTCAGCTTTGAACCGAGCTTAGGCACAAATGTTGTATTTAAAAGTTGGTGCTAAGGTCGATTAAAAAATAGCTACCTATGTGATTGGTTCAAAAGTTATGATGATGTACCTATAGGAAATATTATTTTCATTTTTAACTTTTGACTTCAATGGAGAAGGCAAAGTAATCAATTCACCCCACTTGACTTTGAACTAACATGTGACTGTAGTGAAAGTTGCATAATTAACATGACATGTGTGCTGCAGGCGAGGACTGCATGAGTGAAAGTTGCATAATTAACATGCCATGTGTGTTGCAGGCGAGGACTGCATGATGAGTGGAGAATGCGACATCGGCAAGGGTCTGTGCTGTCAGCTGCAGAGGAGACATCGCCAAGCGCCGCGCAAGGTAGACCACGTGATCGTGATATTCATGTCATCCCCCCTCCCCCAATGGTGTTATGTTGGAATAAAAGCAGTATTCTGATTAGTGAATAGGACATTTTGTGCAGTGGTGTAGTCCTAATATTTTTGGGGGGTATACGCTACGATGGGCGTCCGCAGGATTTCTGCCCGGGGGGGGGGGGGGGGGGGGGGGCAAGGCAGGGAAAACAATTTTCCTCGGTATAAGGGGCGAGGGGCACCAAGCCCCGGAGGGCGATTTTTGATTTTTGGAAACTGTGAAATCAATTTTGAGACGTTACGAGGCGTATTTTGTTAAAATATTCAATATATTTTTTAATTTTACACTTTGGGGTGGTTGAGGGCACGGTACCACCTTGCCCCGCAGGGCGTTTTTTGGTTTTTGGACACTGGGAAATCAATTTTGAGACGTTATGAGGCGTATTTTGTTTTAAAATATTCAATATATTTTATAATTTGACTCTTTGGGGTGGTGGAGGGCATGGCACCACCATGCCCCGCAGGACTTTTTTTGGTGATTTCACACTTTGAAATTAACTTTTTTTAGTTTTTTGCTTACGAAATTAAACTAGACGTAAAACACCACAAAAATTTTAAGTTTTCCTGACATCTTCACTCTTCAGCAAAACTATTTTTTAGGTATACGGCGTATACCCGCGTATACCCCTTCTAAGTTTTTGGGTATACTCTCGAGTGAAAATACTTTTTTAGGTAAACGGCGTATACCCGCGTATACCCTCGACTACACCACTGATTTTATGAAAGGGAATGTGATTTTTCACTAAGTGGCACGCACTTTTGATTCAAATGGTGGTTTGTACACGTGTAAAATGAGTACCTACTACCTCTTGAAAATACTATACGTTTCAATTGAGTAGAAAACCTCTTTGCATGCCTGCCTACTCATAGGCGTACGCACGGGGGGGCCCCACCCCTAATGGGTCAGCCTCAAGTAAAAAATTATAAAATGTGGTCCTTATAGTGTCAAAATTTTGTTTTAAATAGGTTTAAACCAAAAAAATCTCCCTGCGGGGCAGACTGGAGTTGCTCAAATCAGTGGACTCAAGTACTAGGTTGATCAAAAACACAAAATTTTGGAAAACAATGCCTACAACGTACCTTCCAAAAAGCACGATTTTTCATGAATTTCTAGGTTTAAATTTCCCATAAAAATTTATTTTTAATATGACTCAAAATTGCTCTAATATGTATGACCTTCAGAGAATATTTTCTCAGGGTCTTCGCCCCTAAACACCCTTTCATATCAATTTATATTTTTATGTCGTGAAAAAAAGTTTTGGGAACAAAATGCACCTTAAAACGTCTCAAATTCATTTTGAAGTGCCCAAAATACTAAAAACGCTCTGCCGGACCAGGTTTTGGGGCATGCCCCCCTCACCTTATTGTAGTTAAAATTAAAATGTTAAAAATTAAAATGTGTAAAATTAAAGTAAATGTTTCTCAGAACGTCTCAAAATTGATTTCAAAGTGTCAAAAAAACAAAAAACGCCCTGCGGGGCAAGGTGGGGGGTGCGTCCCCCACACCCCCCTTGACAATATTTTTCCTTGTACTATACCCCCCTGTCATTAATCCTACCGGCGCCCATGTTGGCCCCTCCTAATGATTTCTCCTGCGCACGCCTACTGTAGATTCTAACTTGGCTGTCTTGAGCTGGGGTAACGTGACATTTTTTTTAACCATTTCAAGGAAAAATGCAAATGATGCTATATATTTTATTATTAACCTGGATATTGGCATCCACCCTCACAGCGCCCATGTCCCGGTCTGATAGATCTCATTATGCCATAAAATCTTTCTTGGTATTGAACTTGACAAAAAAAATCAATCAAAATGAAAAATAAGACACATACTACCTGTACATTTAAATTTTCCCGAAATCTGAGATCTTTCATTTTCAATTTAAAGTTAGAACCTGATTGGCAGTACCTACCTACAAAGTACCATGCTTGAAAATAATTAACTCTCAACTTTCAAGTATAAGTCTAGGCATATCAATATCATGGCTATGAAAGCTACGAACAGAAAGACTATAATTTTCCCTTTTCACTCACTAATTATTTGAACGTACTTGCAGGTGTGCTCATACTTCAAGGACCCCCTCATCTGCATCGGTCCTGTGGCAAGCGGCCAAATCAAGGACGACATTGAACACACTGCCGGAGAGAAAAGGCTCACAAGCAAAGCAGCAGCGTTCAATCACCTCAAGTAGACAACCACTCGAACATACTTCCTTACATACCTGACGTTTTGTAGTTTACTTATCCACTTCGGCTGTCAGCGTAGACCTAAAGGAGGTGCTCTCCTTTTATAGCACCGCTCAGTCTCGTTGAAATCTTTGACGTTTCTTATTCCAGTTGACTGGAGGAATGGAAATATTTTGTGTCTTCACCGCCTCAAAATCGACTTAATGGTACAGACTGAAAATTAATATTTGGGCTCGTAGTAAAAAAGCGAATTGTCGTGGAAAATGTTTAAACTAAGCGATAGTTTGTAACGTCACTCATTTCACATGTCTGAGCGCACAAGTAGAGCGCGATATTTTCAAACACAGATCAGTTAATCCCCCATTTTATAATATGAAGAGATTAATTTATAAATGTTATTGGATTTAACTACCTACTATGTATCGATGTGAAAATCATGAAAATAATTCTACTTACTGGCTGAGGCATAAATTCATTATCATAGCATTACGGTTTATGTATTCTATAAATGTAACTAGTGTTAACGAATACTATCATTGATAATTAACATTATCTATTTTGTCATTGATGTTCCTATGAAAAAATTATCTTGGTGTTGTTTATTCAATCACTAGCAGTAAAAAACCTCCAAGGTAGAAACCTTACACTTAGGTACCTTTGTGAAAACTAATGCATTTTCACAGTAACTGGATCCAAGAGTGTATGTGGCACTGAGTCTCTTATAATTTCAATATCCAAGTAGTTGTGAACTTTGCAGTTGTCATTTCACAAAACTCAACAGAATAGATAATAGTAACAACTACCTATTGTCTTTGGCACTTATGAAGGGTAATATCAAAACATATCAAATTGAAGGGAGAGCACAATTATCAAGACATATCAAGTACCTAAATAATGTTATGGTAAATCTTCTATTTTATAATATTATATAAAACAATTATTTAATAATACTCGTCATAATGATATTTTCTGTTACAATCTGTAAGGTTAGCCACTTGTTGGGCTTTCTACTTGTGATAGGCAAACTAAAGATATGCAATGTTACTTTTACCAAATATCAATCATTATAATTTGGTCTTCTTAATTTAGCTATCTTGTAAAAGCATTGAGAAATACACAAGTGTATTATGAAATGATTTGTTTGAAAAGCATTACCTAATCCCTGAGATATCCCAATGGTAAAGAAAAAATTAAACATTAAGTAGCCATGTTATTTTCTTTTTCTTTTGTTTCCATAACTATCAGAGCTGAGAGTACATATTATACTTATAGTTCCCCTGTTCTGTATGTCCTTCTGTGCGGAATGCCGTCGCGCGCACACGCTCAATTTATTAAAATGGACGGCGTTACATTGCCAATCATGTCAAATTTATGTCTTCTGCTTTTTGCGAACAATTAACCGAAACTCACCTAAATATCAATCCTTATCTTTTTGAGTTTGCAAGAGATTTATTTTAAAACAGAATAACTGTCCAAATCCGTACATTACATTGAAAATGTAAGTTTTCAAATTTGTATTTAATCCGATACAGTTATTTTATATTGTATGCATTTTATTTCCTTCCTACATCAAAATAAGCCCCAAAAAAAACCCAAAATAATACTTTTTTTTGCTAATAATTTGTATTCCTTTCTCATTTACATAGAGTGGTGAGCTCAAGTAATATTGATCCTGTTTAATACAACAGGCTGATAACCTCGCTGTTGAGCACTATAAACCATAATATCTATACATATCTGTTTAATCAATATTTAATCAATATTTAATTTTTACATTGTATACTAAATATCTGTTCTTTAGAGGTTGATGGGCGGAAGTCCATTTCAATGGTTCTAGAAAGGAGCTAAAAAAACAGTATTTCTGACTACATTTAATCATATTCGTTATTATGACATGACTCGTGGTGTAAGACATTACTTCAATATAACTTTATTTGTTAACATCAGTCAAATGGTACTTGATAAGAGTTTGATTAAATCATTACTCAAGTGTGCACCACAATGTCAAGATAATTGACTTCCACCTATTTACCTACCTCTGAGGAACAATATAATAAAACCCTACCGACACAAGAAGTTATCCCTCCATAAGGTAACAGATAGGTCCTATGTATCATTTATTAGTATCGCAAATGAAGAATAGGTAGTCACGTATACTTCGCAAGGCGCGATATCGCGATAATAGTTTAAGTTGTTCAGATAACCCTCTTTTTGCTCAATGTGCACGAGTCATGTAATTTGAAGTTCAAATATGTAAGAATTTATTCGCGAAATAAAACGAAATTAAAGAAAAATCAAGAATTAAAACGAAATAGGTCAATTTACTGCGAAATAAGGACGAAATCGCGCCATATTTTCCAAAATAACATTATAAATGCAACAAGAAAAAATAGCCCTTTCTGTCATTCAAAAATAATCAGAGGCGTACATAGTACATACTATAGTCTAGATAATGTTTCATTCAATCATATAATTATACCTCCGTCTGACATGACACATTATAAACTCAAGGCAATTAGTAACCTCTTTTATTTACTTGGACCTATCCTACCTTATAGACCAAAGTGACATAAATTTATAGGCCCAATTCCAACAATTTTTAACTTTTCAGGGCTGTGATAACAAAATGGAGGATTATTAAAATAACACCGCCAAAACGCGAAATTTCTTACTTTTAAAACGAATTTGTTAAAAAATAAAACCCCTTTTACGGGACTCTGAGAATAGGTCGACACAATGCTAGAGGGCTGCCGAGTTTTAACTGCCCACAATTTGAAAACGTTTTACATTTCTTAACATTAATTGCTTTAAATTATTAAATAATGCGGTAATATTCTGATGAGTTTATTGACAGCATTACCGCATATAATACCGCATTACCGCATATATTATTACATATATTACATATATATCACATATATTACATATATTACCGCATTATTTAATAATTTAATAAAATGGATTCTGAAAGCTTTCACGATTATATTAATTGCTTTCTACGATTTCATAGTATTCCTCCATTTCTACTAACATGTACTGGTGTGCATGGGGTAATAGGCACCGTGCGTACAAACCCCAGCGCCATGAGTGAAAGAAATTAGCAACATTTATGGGAGATGATCTTCAACTTTTTATTTCTCATTGGTCGTGACCTACCAACCGATCAAATGTCAAGAAATGACTAAAAATAGCGCGGAATTATAACCAAAGTGCACAAATTAATATTTTGAACAGTTTTACAGTGAAATTGTGTACACTGAATTATTATTTTCATTGCGTAAAAACTTTTAATAAACTTGTGTACATTTTAAGAAGTGTTAAATGCGTAATATGTGCAGCAACATAACGTATAACTGCAGCAACTTTGACGCCTTGCCAAAGGTAAGCTTTCCTTCCCACAGCCCAGGCGGCTCTGTCTGTACTTTTCGCAGCGCTATCTGTAAGTAATCTAAACACGCTGCCAATAGCGACAACGGCAGGTGTATAGATTTTAGCGGCGCACACACTGGAACACACTGGCACACACTGGCACACACTGGCACACACTGGCACACACTGGCACACACTGGCACACACTGGCACACACTGGCACACACTGGCACACACTGGAACTATAATTTTTCAAATTTTGTTACTTATGTACTCTGGTGAACATTTGGAAACTCATATGAAATAGTAAAGTAAAACCATAATAGTAACTATAATGATTAAATTGCTTTATTCCATATCTCATTTAAAGTGGTTCCAGGGTTACGGCATAGGAATGAGAATTTGCTGTAATTCACACCAAAGATTAATGAAACCATATTACATACAACTAGCAAAAAATATTTGCCCCTTACGGTATGATATAATTAGATATTCTTGATTGAAGATCATCTTTTCCCCCATAAGATAACACAGGGAGACATGAAATCGTCCCGGAAAATTGGCCTAAAATTGCTCCTAAAACCGCAAGAGGAATGACAAATTATTGAAAATAGTCTCAAATTAAAGATAATAATTTTTAGAATAAGACTGCCGTTTGAAAATATGGGGTCACGGGCCAAATAAGAAAGAAAATGTGTAAAATTTACCATAAATCTGGCAACATTGCACTACAAATATGAATTATTTTGGGATAGTTTAATTGGAACTTCAATTAAAAACATATAATTGGAGCGTAGGGTAAGATATAATTGTTTTATGCTGTTGTTTGAGGTATTATTTCATCAGAGATTTGTATGAATTACGGTGAATTCTAAGCACCTTGGCTGGAGCAGTGGGACCACTTTAAGAATTCTGTTGGTCATTGGGTCTTGCTAACGACGTCACGAGTGTATTAATGACGCACACACTGCTGACATATATTTCCATAGGTTATTATAAATACGTATATTCCACTGGTGCGCATTGGTCATGGTTTACATAACGGGTCCCTCTAGTGTACTTAGAATGTCATGAACACAATAATTACAACATTTTACTCCCATCGGCATAGCATAGCCAGATGTAATTCTTAATATCATAGTCATCAGTCTATGCTAAACAGCAGGAATAATGCAGTTGCACGAGTAACCATTTTGCTTTTAACTTAACCATTTATTTGAAACATTTGTTGAGTAAATATGTTTCATGTAAAAACAAATGCACATAAAATAAATCATTGAATTGTACACAACATCGAAGTAAGAAAAGACTAATCCTAAGAAGAATATAATGCAACAAAAGGTTGCAGGACCTGAGTTAAGCGACACTTCATTTGTATACTAATAGGTACAGGAATATAAGTATAATCAAGATTGACAAGGTGCATCACCAGCTTGTCAAAATGATGGCTTACAAGAAGTACAGCGAATCCTCCATCAAGGTCGACGGAGATCGGTGGAGGGATTGTCCGACCAGGAACGCCAACTTGTGGGCGTATTGCGTTGGTGCCGGCACACGCACCGTTCCCTGCAACACAATTAGACACAATGAGTCAGAAGATTACTTAATCCTCTACATTCTCTTCATTTCATTTCTTCATTTTCTTAATCCTCTTCATGCAGATTGATATGTTCTGCTGCAACAGACCAGCAATAGAGACGAGTCGGTTAAATAGTCACACCAGGGTACCTACCTATTCTATATCTCGTTTTTATCTCGTCGCGACCGCCTTCATTTCGGACAGGCGGCGTAATGCTATCCTAATGGCAGAGAGACGAAGGCGGTCGCGATGAGATCAAAAATGTTATAGAATAGGTCCCCAGGGGTTCTAAACCATTCCCACTTTTCACTGTTGTTCAGAATATCCCCTTCCCAATAGAGACTAACTACAATTCAAAAACAAAACAGCATTCCAAATATACAGTATTGAGAACCCTTAAATTTACTCTGTAGAGCCTATACTGGTATTCCAGGTAAAAGTCAATGGATCCGGCCACAAATGCCCAGGATATTAATTTTTGAATTCAAAAGTTAATTTGGAACATTTCAATACGCTTTGGACAATTAGTTCTAGTTGATTTGATATATTGTCACTTAAATACCCACCCACCTATTGTATTGTTTTACGTATTCTGCGGTTGAGAACCAAGTTCCACCATTTTGTTAGCATTTGAATAATTAATATACATTTTGACAAGAAGGCAAGGTAGGTTAGGAGTTAAAACTAAGGTAATAATAACAATCTTTCTCCCGGTTCCAAGAATTGCGTTGGGGGGTGGCGAGGCCACCATTTGCTAGGGCCTTGGACTCCTGAGCTAGCTGGCCAAGCTTGGCTCTTACTCTTCTTCTTTCTTCTCCACCATCTTCTTCCACTTCTCCCTGTCTTCCCACATCCTTTCTTCCTCCACTTCTTCCCACTTCTCCAGTCTCTCTTGTACATCTACTGCTACCAACTCTCTCCACTTCTCCCGTGGCCTTCCCACTCTTCTTCTATCACTACTTGCAACTTCAAACTTCCTATGTGGTAATCAACTCTTCTGCATTCTCTTCATGTGGCCAAACCACCATAGCCGCTCACTCCCCAGTTTGTACATCAACCTCAACTTAGATACCGTAGATAAATATAATCGGAAACACAGGACAGACCAGTGAGGGGAAATATTTCTAATTATTAGTATGTACTTCTATCATCAGTGAAACTTATGAATAAGAATAGCTTTGAGGGAGGTCAGCATCTTATCATCATCATACCTTCACACCTAAATATGTCACACATTATTTGTATTCCTGCTGTAGATGCCATTGTATCTACAGCTTGGCATTGGCGTTGTATTGCCAAGAAAGATGGATTTGAACCATTTGAACTAGGTAGTTCATGCGCTATTGTCAAATGTGTATTCCACAACTAAAGATTCCATTTGCACGAGAAGTAATCCCACCAGCAGCCGTTGGACTGAAGCATGCTGAATACTCACACTCCAGTTGAAGTACAAGTGAGTGAGCTTGTAGGTGAGCCGCTGCAGCTTGTCAATGTCCAGGCCGACGGTATCGAAGATGATGTTGTAGGACGTGGGAGACACGGTGCCTTGGCGCACGGACTGAGACACCAGGTAGAAGTCGTACCTTCCAGACAACACATCGGTTCATGAGAACAGTGGAACACAATGATGATGCATGCTCTGGAAAACTCTTATCGATACGGTCATCAATTAGATCAGCAGTACTCGACGGTATCGAAGATGATGTTGTAGGACGTGGGAGACACGGTGCCTTGGCGCACGGACTGAGACACCAGGTAGAAGTCGTACCTGCCAGACAACACATCGGTTCATGAGAACAGTGGAACACAATGATGATGCATGCTCTGGAAAACTCTTATCGATACGGTCATCAATTAGATCAGCAGTACTCGACGGTATCGAAGATGATGTTGTAGGACGTGGGAGACACGGTGCCTTGGCGCACGGACTGAGACACCAGGTAGAAGTCGTACCTGCCAGACAACACATCGGTTCATGAGAACAGTGGAACACAATGATGATTATCGATACGGTCATCAATTAGATCAGCAGTACTCGACGGTATCGAAGATGATGTTGTAGGACGTGGGAGACACGGTGCCTTGGCGCACGGACTGAGACACCAGGTAGAAGTCGTACCTGCCAGACAACACATCGGTTCATGAGACTTACTGAACAACGTCTACCAGACACCATATTGACGACTTTACAATAAACTTAGTACGTATTGCTATTTCACATACAAAGTATTTTTAAGGCAACAAAACATTTTGGTAGGTAGGTAACTAGGTATTAACTAAACAAATTTTTCAAGAACTGGCAAATATACTGCATTTAACTTAATGTCAACTTTCTTGATAAACAATTGTGCATAGATTTAATTTCTTCATGTATGTGAGCTGAAATAGTGTTCCTCGCATGTGCGGGGGCACCTTGGTATCTCACCGGTTCTCTAGCAACTCTTATAACATGCAGGCCACGAGGAGACCTGCACATGGTTTGAGATGCACGACACAAGTAAGTCGTAGAGCTGGGATTTGTTATCGATGCCAAACTGAATAGGACATTCTACAAAACTACTTAGATTCTATATAACTAGGGGTGTGCGAATCCATAATATTTCGAATCGAATCCGAATCCAAATTTGGATTCGGATTCGATTCGTCAGACGAATCCAGATTCTGAAATATCAAACCCATTCAAATCCTATCAAACCTAGATGTCAATCCTTGATTTTCCCGCGAAATTTGAATTTCAAAGTTCTTCAATGCTACCAACATTCCATAGCGGAACTCACTAAGAGGTAATACAGCGCTACCAACCACTGAAGCTGAAAATAACCAGCCCAACCCATCAATTGCCGCCATTTTCGTGATCATCAATTCGTAAATATTCATCAGTAACATGGTAAATAATCATCTCAGTTTTGTTTTTAAATTGATTCAAACTAATCTTCCACCATAAATATAATCTCCACATTTTATGTGACTGGTTGAGCGAGCGAAGCGAGCGTCTCCTTTTGGCTCTTTTGGCACGGACCTCTGTTTTTTTTTTGTATTTTTTTTTGTTTTTATTTTTGGCTGCTACCTGGAGCAATGGACGTCGCACCGTTTCACCGATCGATCTGAAATTTTGCACACATGTAGATTCATTGGTTAAAATTTAAATAAATATCTCCTGATAGGCTGAAAAATGAAAACAGTCTTCGATAATTCTGATCAAACTCATATTTTGCATGATCATTAAGACCAACATTGTCTCTTATTTTACAAAATTTCATCTCAATCGGTTAAGAACGTATGAACTTATTGACATTTTTAATATCTGTCAGTAATAGTCGTTTCAAGATGGCGGACGGTGTAGTGCTTCATTCTCAGAGACAAGTTAAAAATAAAGTGGATTCTGCAGTATGCCCACACTGCACGAAGATTGTAAAGAAAAGTGGTATAAAGTGTATGATGTGTGGTAAATGGAACCATTTTTCATGTGCTGGGCTGGCCAGCAAGAACTATAAAGCAGGCAGTGAAAGTACATGGACCTGTGAGGGGTGTAAAAGTAAGGTTAGGGTTGATGAAAACATTGGAGGAGATAAAGTGTTTGTTAAACAGAGGAGGCACAAGACTGTGGGAAAAACAGAGAAACTTGTTAAGTGGATACTTGAACAAATAAAGTATGAAGAACAGGGTGGAATGAAGAAGAAGATGAAACAAAATAGGCATCGAGTATTGAAGTCAGAAGTCGTCAAGGGAATAGTAGCAACGTTCATGTGGATGGAAGGTAGGCTGCAAGAGATGGAGAAACAACTAGAAGAAGTTCGGTCAAGTCAGTCAGACCAGGGCAGCAGCGACCTGAGTGGGCCGAACATCGCACCGAGTGACGTGGGCAGCAGTGACCTGAGTGGGCCGAACATCGCTCCGAGTGACGTGGGCAGCAGTGACCTGAGTGGGCCGAACATCGCACCGAGTGACCAGGGCAGCACCGACCTGAGTGAACCGAACATCGCACCGAGTGACCAGGGCAGCACCGACCTGAGTGAACCGAACATCGCACCGAGTGACCAGGGCAGCAGCGACCTGAGTGGGCCAAACATCGCACCGAGTGACGTGGGCAGCAGCGACCTGAGTGAACCGAACATCGCACCGAGTGACCAGGGCAGCAGCGACCTGAGTGGGCCGAACATCGCACCGAGTGACGTGGGCAGCAGCGACCTGAGTGAACCGAACATTGCACTGAGTGACCAGGGCAGCAGCAACCCGAGTGGGCCCAGCAATGACGGCAGAGAGTCGGGTGGCCGGAGCAACGGCGGGACTGAGTGCCACCTCTTGTTAGGGGACATCAGTGGCAGTATGGGGGTTGGGTTCTGCGCTGATCAGGCAGGTTTACGGGCGCATCAGCTGCCTGGAATTCGCATCCAGAAGCTGTCTAGTGAGATGGAAAACTACTGCATTAGAGAAGAACCAGTGACGGTTACGTTGTTTGTTGGCACTCGGGACTTGCTTGAGGGAAGGAGTAGGAATGACATTATGGATGATGTGAGGGAGTTACTGAAGGCAGTGAAGAGCAGATTTGGAGTGTCATGCAAAGTTTACATGGCTAGCATGCTGACGGGGAAAGGGAGTGGTCCCAGAGAGTTGAATAATTGTGTCAGAGCCGTGTGTAAGGAACAAGGTGTGTGGAACATTAGCTTGAGGGGAATGCAAAGGGGGTTGTTGGGGAAATGGGACTGGCATCGATCAATTGGTGAAGGATTACGAAATGTAATAGAAGAGAGAACAAGTGAGAGGAGTCATCAGGGTTTTTGGAGCCGCACAGTGTGGAGACGAGTGACGTAGTTCAGGAAACAGCCCCGGAAGCAGGATCTAACAGAGCAAAGAGAAGAACCAGGAAAGAAAGACAAATAGGAAGTAGAATTGAATTTACATTTGGTACGCTGAACATTGTTTCATTGAATGGAAAGGTAGAAGAAATGATAGATGTGATGGTTGAAAGGAAGTTATTGTTTCTAGGGCTAAGTGAAGCAAAGTGGAAAGGAAGTGGTTCGAAGGACTTGAGAAATGGCTTTAAGCTGTGGTGGTCTGGTGGCTTGGAGGGAAGGAATGGAGTGGCGGTAGTAGTGAGTCCGAAGGTTAGTGACTTTGTGGTGGATGTGAAGTGTCACAGCGACAGGTTGATGTCACTGATATTGAAGGCAAGTGACAAGATGACAGTGGAGGTTGTGCAGGTGTACGCACCACAGGCAGGTCGAGCAGTGGAAGAGAAAGAGAGTTTTAGTGAGGAAATAGAAAAGGTATTGGAGAGATCAAAGTATGAATTAATTGTGATGGGAGACTTTAATGCGAAGGTAGGGAGTGACAGAAAGGGCTATGAGGAGGTGCTGGGGAAGTATGGGGTAGACGAGAGAAACAGAGATGGGGAGAGGCTGCTGGATATGTGTAGAAGAAATCAACTGAAAATAGGCAACAGCTGGTTTCAGAAGAGAAGAAGCCATTGTATAACAAGATACGGCTACGGTGAGGACAGATCGGAGTCCGTGATAGATTACATCTGTGTGGGGGACAGCTTGAGGCAGAGCATCATAGACATCAAGGTATGCCCAGCCGTTTCACTCGACAGTGACCATCGACTGCTCGAGTGCACGCTCAGGATCGATGTGCAGAAACCAGTAGTGACTGTCTCACATAAGAGAATCAAAGGATGGAAACTACAGGACCCCGCGGTGAAGAACGAATTCAGAAATAAGATCAAGAACAGAGTGCCTGTTGGAGAGTTGAGGGATGTGGAAGAAGAATGGCAGGAGTTCAAGAATGCTATAGTAGCTGGGGCTGAACAATTGTGTGGAAGAGCAGGTGGAAGAAGGAAGGAGAAGGAGACAAGATGGTGGAACAACAGAGTAAAAGTTGCTGTGAAGGAGAAAAGACTAGCATGGCAGAAGTACGAATTAGACAGATCGTTAGAAAGTAAACATCAGTACAGAATATGCAGAAGAAATGTGGCATGCATTGTAGAAGAAGAGAAGGACAAATCAATGGAGGAGTTAGCAGACAAGTTGGTGGAAGATTTTAATGGCAACAAAAAGATGATCTATGGACTAGTCAAGGAAAAAAGGGGAACTCGAGACGATCTAAAGAGTATGAAGAATGACAAGGGTGATCTGATAAGTGATGTAATGAAGATAAACCAGATGTAGGGGAAGTATTTTGAGAATCTTTTAAATGTAAAAAAGGATCTTAATGTATCAATGGGTGAAGAAGAGCTGCAGATTGGAAGTGAAATGGAAGACAGTGAGATGGAGGAAGATCTTTGTGATGCAGAAGTAACTAGAGCCATGCGGGAAATGAAGAATGGTCGTGCGCCTGGTATTGATGAGGTTACCATAGAAATGGTAAAAGCTGCAGGGGAGGATGGTAGAAGATGGCTTTGTAGAGTGATCCGAGCAGCATGGGAACAGAAGAGAATTCCAGTTGATTGGGAAAAGGGGATTATTGTTCCCCTTTTTAAGAAAGGAGATCGAAGGAAATGTAATAATTACCGGGGTGTGACCTTACTCTGTCAGTGTGCGAAGTTGTTTGAGAAGATAGTGGAACGGAGATTGAAGAATTATGTTGAAGAGGGGTTGCGAGAAGAACAGTATGGATTTCGGAGAGGGCGATCGACAATAGACGCAATTTTCACAGTGCGACAGATGATGGAGCAGCAGTGGGAGAGGGGGCAGGAAATGCATATGGCTTTCTTGGACTTGGAGAAGGCGTATGACAGGTTGCCAAGGGAAATAGTTTGGGAGTGTTTGGTGAAGAGAGGAATAGGCAAGGACTTGGTTGAGCGGATCAAATGTATGTATCAGAACAGTGTGAGTTGTGTGCAGTCGGGAGTGGGGAGATCGGAATGGTTTAGTATTAGTGAAGGGCTTCGGCAAGGGAGTGTGTTGTCACCAACACTGTTCATCATAGTAATGGACGAGTTGTTGAAGAAAGCAGAGCCGAATGAGGGGATCGATACTCAAACGTTGATTTATGCGGATGATGTGGTGGTGTGGGGAGAAACTAGGGAGGAAGTGCAGTTAAAGATTGATAAGTGGAGTGAAGAGACAGAGAAGATGGGTTTGAGAATAAGCGAAGAGAAGAGTGAAGTAATGACAATGGAAAGAAAGAAGCTTAAACACGGTCATGCTAGGATCAAGCTTGGAGAGGGATGGTTGAAGGAGGTGGAAGAGTTTAAGTATCTGGGTAGCCTGCTCACCAACAAGGCTAAAGTAGACAGAGAAATACAAGAAAGAAGAAAGAAAGCAGAGGCATTTTATCAAGCAGTGAGGAAGTTGCTGTGGAATGAGAAGTTTCCACAAGTCTGCAAGATCATTATGTACAAGATGTATTTCCTGCCAATTCTAACATATGGGGCAGTGACGTGGTCAGCAGGTGGAAAGGAAATGAATCAGCTACAGGCAGCTGAGATGAAGTTTTTGAGGAGTGTGAAGGGGGTGACAAGAATGGATAGGATCCAAAGTAGGAAGATAAGAAAAGAGCTTGGGGTTGAAAGATTGGTGTTCAAGCTGGGAAGAGAGAGGCTTAGGTGGTTCGGCCACATGAAGAGGATGGGAACCGATAGAGTGCCAAGGCGGGTGTTTGAAGCGGCTACAGGGGGAACTCGGAGAGTGGGGCGACCAAGAGACAGGTGGATTGGACTGATCAAGGAGGATGTGTTGGAGAGAGGAGGAAGGTGGAGTGAGTTGGAGGCTGAGAGACAGTGGGAGGACAGAACATGGTGGAAGGAATTTGTGGAACAATTAGAAGTGGAAGAAGAAGAAGAGGAGGAAGAAGAGGAGGAAACGCCAGGCGTGGCCAGCCGGTTTCCAGGAGTCCTGCGGCCCTAGTGTTGGTGGGAATACCCACCCCCTGACCCATTAAATTGGAACCAGGGATGGATTATTATTATAATGAAGTAACGAAATGAATGTTTTCCAGTGCCAATTGAAATGTATCTGATTTGCTACCTATATTTACCACGGTGCTTAGATGCTATTTTCAAGTTTCGATAAAAAGCATACTTTTTTGATTCAATATGGATGTATATGTTTTCTGTGCGTTGTGTACGCATTTCCGGTTCGAGAATTTGCACGTACCCGTGCTCGCTCATCAACACGTTACACTGAGCGTTTTCCTAGTATAATAGAAATTGACAGCATTTTGATGTATGGGAGTCAACCATTTCACCTGAATGACCTACCTAACCATACTTTCATATTTCGATTTTTCCTTTCAGAGAAATTTGATTAAATAAAATAAGATTCGGATTTGGGTTCGGATTTGCGAACCTTTCAAGATTCGATTCGAGATTCGGATTCGAATGAAAAAACCTGGATTCGCACATCCCTATATATAACATTGAATTGATTTGGTAAATTGTATCCCCATAAAAAACACTCCGTGTAAAAATACCAGCCAAGTCTCTTCAATTAAAAAAAATATAAGAAATCTAAAAATTCAGCACTGAAAAGTAGTGATATCAAAAAATTGGCCAAGTCAAAACTTTTCAAAAAATACTTTGCGCATCGTGCATTATAAATAGTATAGAAGTAGGCCGGAAATCAAATATACTCATCTATTCATCTATAATAATGCACTAAAAAAACGATGCGCCAAGTATTTTTTGAAAAGTTTTGACTTGGCCAATTTTTTGATATCACTACTTTTCAGTGCTGAATTTTTAGATTTCTTATATTTTTTTAATTGAAGAGACTTGGCTTGTATTTTTACACGGAGTGTTTTTTATGGGGATATCACTCCTTTTTTCAGTTTATTCTTGCAACTTGTAACATATACCTATTGTGGCACCAAGACTTAAATTCCATTAAAAAATACGCCTTTGTGATTTGGTTTCTAAGAAAAGTTGCGCTTGTTACTATGTTTATGCTGATAATAATATGCTATGAAGTATAGCGAAAGTATCGTTCCAATCGGTCCAGTGGTTCTCGAGTTATGGCATCCCTTCCGGTTTTCAAAATGGCGGTTGACATCACAGCCACCTAAAATTTGTATCTATAAATGTTTTGAAACATTAAGCCTTCTGAATATGTAGATATTGTTATAAGAGATGATTTTAGACAGATTTGGCATTTTTATGACGTAATTTCCGGTTTCGATAATAGTACAGTTCTATTTCGACTATTGGTATTTTATATAGATGACCGTCCGAATCGTTTGGCGCTAATTTCGTCCTGATCGGGCCATCCGTTTTTGAGATATGACGTCACTTCCGGTTTCAAAATGGCGGCATAAAACCAGTTATAACAAAAGGCACCTAAGACGCCAAAAGTGCACATGTGGTAAAAATTTCAGATCAATCGGTTAACCCGTTTAGGCTGTGGCCCTGTCAACAGTGTTTCCTGATATCTGAATCAGATACCTTTTAAAAGTGATGTAATTTCACTGTTTTCACGGCCCTCTAGCTCGCAAATGGCATAAACTGTTGTTCCAAAATTTGGTATATGGTGTGGGGTGGGCCATAGCTCGAAATTAAGATATTTTGCAACAATGTGAGATTTTCCAATTTTAAGATCCAGTAGGCCGAAAATGCCATGTTGTTGCTTACAGTAAAAGTGTTTGGTCTGCTCCTCGGTTTATTAGGCATTTACGGTATGTTGAGTGAGTGTGAGTGTACAGTACGACTTGGCTGGGTGGAGCGACCGCTCCACTAGATAATCTTCATTATTAAATTGTTTTGATCTTGTATAGAAACCTAGGTACAACTTCTGAGCTTGTAGCTTGTTTGAAAACCTTCTGTCCTGGCATGACAGATCATCATGTGTCAGTTCAGTTTCATCTTGATCTGAATAGTATGCAAAATGTATTATGTAATATTTTTTATTGGAGCCATTAATTTCAATGTGAAAATTATTTTGATTTGAATTTGATGTAAAAGTTAGAACTTAAACTGAAATCCATGTAGCGGATGAAGTTGAATAGAATAAGACTCACTTCTCCGGCATGGTGATGACATCATCTGCGACGGTGCCCGGCGGCGGGTTGCGGTTGTCGAGGAACAAGCGCGTGTTGATGCGCTTCGTCACGATGATGAACGCCATCTTCAGGGAGCTGCCGATGTACGCCTTCTGCAGGTTCTCCTGTTAGCAGACGACAAGCCACAGTTTAAAACCAAGTACCAACACTTCAAACAAATGGCTGGACATTCAATAGGTCAATTCATAGGGATATTGTAAATGATTTGTAAACAAAAATAAAATGAAGACATCAACAGACTTAAACAAAAAAATCAATTCTCTTCTTAGGTCACTAAGAGATGGGTGAGCATTTTTAATATCCAAGGGTAAAATCTATTATGGTCGACATCCCTTTGGCAACCCTTATCTATAAATTATAAAATTAGCACCCAACAGAGAACTGAATTTTTCATCCAAACTTCTATTCGAGAAAATAAGCAACTAGACTGACCTCTGGTGGATTCTTTGGTACTAGACATGACTTAGGATATCACGGGGGATATTTATATAAATAAATTATATTAAATTGTCTTTAGTTGTTTGTTTTGGCTGAAAAAGTAAACTTGTAACTAAATTTCAATTTCAATTGTTTCTCCTCTTTCACTGCCGTATGGAAACACGAACTTCAAAATAAAATAGTGCAGCTAAAAAGTTTCCTGCCAGAAGTGGGTCCATCACATATCGCTTATTTGTTCGAATAAAACCTCCATGAAAATGGTTTGAATAATTGAACGTTAGAATTCACCTGCAACCACACCACCTCGTGGTTGAATACGTAGGGCACTTGGCCCTCACCGACTCCGTCACGGTACATCACGATGCGCTGCGGCAGATTTCCCTGGTTGTACTCCTTGTACTTGTGCAGCGCCTTCAGCATGTTGACGCTCAGATCGTTGCTGAGTTCTTCTCCCGTGCTGTGATGGGAGACTGCGGAGAAGTAGCGAGTGCATGCCTTGTCCAACGAGCACACCAGAGCTCCGAAGCTCTTGCCCTTGGAGGCGGTATCGTGGCACACGTCGAAGCCGCACACCATCAGACCCTGCAAACATTCATCCAACATCAACTCTCTTCAAAAACTAACTATTATTTAGACCTGGAGGCCAAGTAATGAAACTTAAGCTGTCAGGACGCAAACGCTCTTGGACGTCAATCAGTACCGTTCACTCACTGTAAGAATGACGACCTTGAAATCTACTGTCAACTAGGGTTGGGATTCGATTTGATTTGCTAAATCGATGTCAAACTGAAGATTTCGACATCAAATCGAAATAATTTCGACATCGAAATAATTTTGACATCGTAATAATGGGCCACATCAAAATAATTACGGCGAAATGTGGCAACACTGCAATTGCGTCTGCCCAAGGCCATGTTCCAGCGCTAGAGATGTCCCTCTCACACCCCCCTCGCGGCAACAAATGACGAGGAAATGATTGAAATTAATAACTTTTTCATTTCAAATAACGTACAAGCATTTATTTATGTAAAAGGGAACAATTAATGAAAAAATTTCGTTGCAAATCCAGTTGCAAATTCATGGTTTTATTAGACTTGTTGCCGGAATATATCCCGTGAAGCATAGGTAACATTGTCTGCATTCAACATCCTTTAGCAATGTTGCCCGTAATGTTCACTTCAAACTCGAAAACTTTCCGCAATTCACTTCGTCTCCACGGCGGGATTATTATTTTTTTTGCGTGGAAACATTCTTTCACGAGAGAATAAAAACAACACGCGCTGAATGGCAAGAGACAGCTGACCAACCCACCCTCAACTGCACACGCGGTATGCAGGAAGGGCGGAAGCAGGCCACTCAGCTGATCTTGAGAGGCGCGTTGCACTGTTGCCAGCTCTACAATACTGCGCGCTGATTCTCGGAATTTTTTAAACGATGTCAAACGATTATTTGAGTAAACAATTCAAATCGATGTCGAATCGAAACTCAAAATATCATTCGACATCGATGTCAAATCGAAAAATCGATGTCAAGTCCCAACCCTACTGTCAACTGTTAAGCTTAATTTTGAATAAGGTTTTTTAATAATAATAATAATTATTATAATGATAATTAACTGTAATAATAATTATAATGTTAATAAATTGTTTCCAATACATTGCTGGATGGCAATCAAATACAGTGGAACCTCGTTAATATGTTTTTGAAGGGACCAGGTTAAAAAAACGTACCTACTAAAGTGAAAAACGTACTATAGAAATTTTATAAAAAAGGGGTCTAGTCGCGGGTCAATGTTTTTTGTTTAAGATCAATATTTTTAGATTGGGGTTTAATGTCTTATCTCCCGTTTGAAATGGAAAAAACTAGGGCTGTGCAAGTCTCGAAAGTTCTCGAATCTCGAATATGAAACTCCATCTCGATCTTGATCGTTTGTTCAAATTACCATCTCGAATTTTCAAGTCTCGAGCATATCAACTTAGAGCCATCAAGATTTCCAATTTTTTGTTATTTTTACAGGACTACGCACACTAACTTTCTTTGTATCGTCCATAAATTTGATTTGTATTGTTTTATATAGATAATGCAGACAGTTCTGCATACTTATCAAATGTTATTCTTGTGTGGCTGGACAATTTAAATTGTGTTTCTCTTCCACCAAAAAAAAACTTTTTAAAAAAGTATAATCTTGCTCGAATATTCTCGATCTCGAAGGTAAAATATCTCGCTCAATCTCGCTCGACTTTTATGAAATAATCTCGATCTCGCTCGACATGAAAAATTTCAATCTCGCACAGCCTTAGAAAAAACACTCAAGGGTGGGCCCCCCTCTACTTAGTCCCAAAGTGTTGATGGATGAATGGATGATAATGTTTCAATAAATTTTAAAAGACACACTATTCTTGTTTCCCCCTTCTCAAGAAAACAGCTGAGGCCAACCCATGTCAAGTACTCAAAGGACCTGTCACTCAACTCAAGTGTAAAATAGATAGAAGTATAGTCAGGTCCTGAGCAATGACTGTTCTTTTTCCCATATCCCCATGGTTTATTTTCACATACAAAGTGTTTTTCAAAAACAGACTTCCAAAAACTGAGGTGTGTTTTCTGACGTTAATTAATTATGTACGAAAATGGGTTGAAATTGGGATGAAAAACATACTATTCTTAGTAATTTGCTTCAAGGGACCAGAATTTTTAACATACTAACGCGAAAAACACACTAGTGTAATTAAAAACTCGAAACAACTCTAGGAACTACACCAGTACTGCGTTAAAATAAATACAACAAACTGCACAATATTTTGCAATATTTCACAATATTGTGAAATATTTCACAATATTTTTTTAACACTAGTGTAACATGTGTTCTTATAGGGGAATGCCAGGACCTTTTGAAAAAAACGTATTAGGGTGAAAAACGTATTAAAGTGGTCCCACTGCTCCAGCCAAGGTGCTTAGAATTCGCCGTAATTCATACAAATCTCTGATGAAATAATACCTCAAACAACAGCATAAAACAATTATATCTTACCGTGTGCTCCAATAATATGTTTTTAATTGAAGTTCCAATTAAACTATCCCAAAATAATTCATATTTGTAGTGCAATGTTGCCAGATTTATGGTAAATTTTACACATTGTACACATTTTCTTTCTTATTTGGCCCGTGACCCCATATTTTCAAACGGCAGTCTTATTCTAAAAATTATTATCTTTAATTTGAGACTATTTTCAATAATTTATCATTCCTCTTGCGGGTTTAGGAGCAATTTAAGGCCAATTTTCCGGGACGATTTCATGTCTCCCTGTGTTATCTTATGGGGGAAAAGATGATCTTCAATCAAGAATATCTAATTATATGATACCGTAAGGGGCAAATATTTTTTGCTAGTTGTAAGTAATATGGTTTCATTAATCTTTGGTGTGAATTACAGCAAATTCTCATTCCTATGCCGTAACCCTGGAACCCCCTTAAGGAGAAACATCTAAAGAGGTTCCACTGTAAGTGGTTTCAATGTTGATATTTTTTACAGTGAGAACGGTATTAATGAGGTCGGAGAGCGTTTGCGTCCTGAAAGCGTAAGTTTCAAGACTTGGCCTCCTGACTATTCTATGACCTCTATGAATCATTTGAAAACTTCCAATCGAGTCTGTGCAATAATGGATAGTGTCAAGAATTCCAGTAAAATTGGAGGTCAAATTGGACCGAGTATCGACAGAAGGAAGGAGAGTGATGAAAGATGACTCACTGCGAGTGGCACTTCAACGGTCCAGGGAGCTCCGCCGATCTTGCAACACAGCTGGATGGCGACCTTGGTTGCGATGGACATGACTCCCTTGGCATTGATGTTCTTGGCCAGCATGACCTGGGTGGGCACGGGGCGGTCCACGCAGCACTTCTTCTTGATGGCAGCGTAGCGGTCCGCGCGGTTGTTAGTGACCACGCACATGATCAGTTGCGGATTCTGCGAGCTGATGACCTGAGACAAGACAATAAAATGTCATTCTCAGTCAACTGCAGTCCAGTAGCCAATATAGCCAGAGGTTGTTTTTGTTCATTCAGGTGGTGCAAGCGCTCGGCCGTTTTAGTAAATTGAGAGATAATAATTGTCTCATAAGTGGGTGTAGGAATAGGTGGGATAAGTATAAGTGGGATGTTTACGTGAACCGTCTTATTGTATATTAGTAGCGCTTTTTCATTTTTGATTGGTGCCTTGTTAAGGTGCTACAAGCGCGACCGATTTCGCTGCTTTTTGTAGACACTTTTTGCGATACAATTGGAGACGAAACGGGTAGACCAAATTATTTGAAATTTTAATCGTGATTTGATTTTAAAGACAAACTTAGGGTTATCCCTTGGTACATTTTTTATTTTTTGTTTCGTTAATTAGTAATAATTAGTGGATTTTTGGTGAAAAAATAGCTATTTTCTCGTCTCCCTGGGCGCCGTATAAAATTAAATTTCAAAAATGTGCCAAGGGATAACCCTAAGTTTGTCTTTCATCTAATCATGATTAAAATTTGAGAACAATGGGTTTACGGGTTTGTTCTCCAATCGTATCGCAAATTTCATCGTTTTGCGCGGTTTTGTTGAATAACCGGCGCCTAATTAACGATGCAATAAGCAAAAATTAAAAAGGGCTACTAATATACAATCAGACTGATCATGTGAACATCCTGTAAAAGTTACACTCACTTATGAAACAATTTTTCTCTCTCAATTTTCTAAAACGGCCGAGCGCTAGTATCACCTTAATTAGGTGCCGGTTACTCAACAAAACCGTGCAAAACTATGAAATTTCCCATACCATTGGAGACCATACTCGTGAACCAATTTATCTCAAATTTTAATCATGACTATATAAAAGACAAACTTAGGGTTACTATCACTTGGCACATTCTTAAAATTAAATTTCACGGCGCACATTGAGAGAAGAAAATATGTAGACAATGTTTCACCAAATATCAACTAGTAATTACCTACAATTTATAAAAATAATAAACATCTGTCGTCCGTTTCCAACACAATGTCGGGTCAGGGGGGAGGGGGGGGGGGGTGGAATTTCACAGTCAATCTTGGGCCTTCGCTTCAGTGATGTCGGGTGGCCGGTCCTGACACATCACACTCTTCTTCTTCTTCCTCCTCCTTTATGTCTTCTGGCTGATGCCTCTCCAATTAACGAAGCAAAAAATTAAAAATTTAGGTACCGAGTGACAACCCTAATAAAGTTTTCTTTTTTCTAATCATGGTTAAAATTTCAAATCATTTCGTCAACCCATTTTGTCTCCAATCCCGTCCAAAAAAGTGCCTGCAACAAGTGGCAAAATCGCTCGCGCTTGCACTCACAAATAAATGTAGAACTGTTTTTGCGTCAAGTCCAGTTTTAAGTAGCAGAGGTAAATCATTGGTCTAACTTCTGGCTCAAAGCGGTGAGAGTGTATTCTAAAAGTGATTCCACAAGTCACGAAAACATTTCCCCTCCAATATTTTTGTTGATAAAAACACTGCCAGATTGTTTACCTGCTCCAGTGCCTCGACGTAAGTTCCAGCGCGATCGTCGGGGATCTCGTGGAAGTAGGGCTTTGGGATTTGGAAGCGCATGCCATTGCCAGACTGGGCCAACTTCTCAGTGAAACCTTGAGCGTCTCGCATGCATCGGTTGGGAGCAATCACCACCCAGTTCTCCAACTTCCCATTGGTCAGCATGCAGCTCACTGCGCACAAATACATTCTCCTATTCAACCTGCAGGTTCCAACTGCATTCTCAGGCTAACCATTGGCATTGCGACAACTGATATCAGGAGGGTACAGAAGCATGCTAATGCAAGGAACTAATTTGTAACAATTAATAAAGGCAATATAATAAATTACGTCCATTCAAATTCTCAAAATCTTGGCAAAAAATACTTTGGACTATAGGTAAATCTTGCTCAATTTAAGTTACTCACTATATTTCATTAGTCATTGCATAAATACATCACACAAATATATACGTCTAAATGGGTGCAATTAATATTACAGAATCACGATGTCTAAAGCACGACCTTCAATTGTCATGAACATTACAGCGATGTAAGACCACACAACACACGACCTTCAATTGTCATGTACATAACAGCGATGTAAGACCACACAACACACAAATTTAAATGTTCCGTCACCGTTGCGTCAATTGTAGATAGACTAATCGGCAATCGCACTTCTAATAATCAACATTCCCGTTCCGACCCTCAATTGTATGTAGCGCTTAACGTATAAAACCAACAAACAATTGTGAGAGAAAAAGATCATCAATTGGTCACAGAATGAGCAGCTGCAATACGTTGACAGGAGATAAAGTGACAATGAACTCACTGCGCAGTTCCCGAGTCCAATCAGTCTGTGGGCCGGCCATGTACCTGGCTCCATTGCCAGCCAGGATCTTCTCCTCCGGCAGGATACGTGCGTTGAACTTGATGAGGTCCGTGGCCAGCTTCAGGTTCCACTGCTTGTAGAGATCGATAATCTCCTGCGAGCTCATGAGACGCTGGTTGAACTTATTGAGCTTGTCGATGCGCTGATCGGGAGCGACGCGAGTGTGATCGGCCACGGCGCGCATCAGTTGAAAGTTGCCGCGCATCTCGTCGGTCAGTCCCGTGCAGCGACACAGCTCGGGCACCAGGAACACAAGCTCCGATTGCCCGGCGCGACGCTCGCGAGGCTTTGTGCGCGAGATAAGCAACGGCTGATCCTGCTGCGCGATGTTCAAGCCGTAGCGCTGTCGAAAGAATCAGTCAAGACTGTAGCTAGGTAGTCATTTCTAATCCACTCAGCATTATTTTTTAAACACATCTAAAACAAAACATCAGACACGTATTTTAAGTTCCATTGAAGGAAGGTCTCCTCCTTGAAGCAGAATCAAGCAAATTCAGCAACAAAGACAGGATATCAATTAGTAAGTATTAATACCTAATCTCCAAGCTGCACTGAAAAATAATTGTGAGGTTTTTGTTCTTGTGATTTTAATTGTTGTCTCACAAAATGAAATCTTTTCAAAGCAATTGCATTGTTGCCAATGTGTTAAATTGTGCAAATCTTCCTTTAGAACTGCAAGTAAATCCTAAAAAGAACCTGGATTGCGGGCCCGTTTTTCAATGTTCTGCTATATTTTAAACTGTTGATTAGTAGGTACTATAATATCATGGCAACAACCAATGTCATTCCTTGAATGACCACTTAAAAACTACTTTGAATAGAGCATTAAAACCGGCCCTAAGTAGGCTGAGCAGCACTTACAGTCCTGTAGTACTCGCCATAGGAGATCTCCTCGCCAGTGCGCTTGGCGAAGGTGGACCGCGGAGAGACGGAGAAGTCAACGTCGTCGATGCGGTACGTGTGGTTGTTATAGTCGGTTAAGACCACTCCGCCGATGATTGACGCTTTGAACGCTTCCTGGAACATACAAGTATTTCACGAACACCAAGGCAATTGGTCAAGCTCGAATTCAGCATCTATTTTGGATCATATTTATTTCTAATGCAACAAACAAATGATAGGAACATGCCACACTCCTCAAAAACTGTAGCTGGTTCATTTCCCTTCACCTGCTGACCACGTCACTGCCCCATACGTTAGAATTGGCAGGAAAGAAACATCTTGTACATTATCATCTTACGGACTTTTGGAAACTTCTCATTCCACAGTAACTTCCTCACTGCCTGATAAAATGACTGCTTTCTTTTTCCTTTCCTGTACTTTTCCATCTACTTTAGCCTTGTTGCTCCCAAGAATCTCCAACTCTTCCACATCTTTCAACCATCCCGCTCTAAGCTATAAGTATTCTAGCACGACCGTGTTTAATCTTGTTCCCAGGCTTGGAAAAATTACTTTTAAAAGTAGTGAGATTATATTACTTACCTATTACTTGGCAAAAAAATGTAATTAAATTACTGGTAAATTACCACTTCAGAAATGTAATGAAATAACTTTCTTTACTTTTAAAGATAAAAAGTAGTGAAATTACTCTCAAAAATTACTTTATCCAGAAATTTTTAACTTAAGGGAAAATTATTGGAATGGGATACAAAATAAGAATGTTTAAGAAATCTCAAATAGAGCGAGTAATTGTAAGCCGTTTCCGTTTGACATTTTAATTTTATTACTATTATTTCGTACTTTGTGTGACTTGCATAGTGGAATTTCAAAAATAAGCCTCGTGAGTGCTGCCTTCTGTCTATATTTTTGAAATTAGGTACCTACATACAAGCGGGAAAATGTGGGCGAGGCACATGGTACTTAACGCGTTACAAACGTCTAATTACTCTGATAAAAGAAGTGAAATTATAACTTATGACTTGGAAAAAAATGTAATAAAATTACTGGCTCGTTACCCAAAAAAGTAATTTCGTTACAGTAACGCGTTACTTTCGTTACGTTACTACCCAAGTCTGCTTGTTCCTTTCCATGGACATTGCTTCGCTCTTCTCTTCGTTAATTCTCAGACCAATTGTCTCTCTTTGTCTTTCCACAAAACTTATTAACTTTTAAACTGGCTCATTCCATTCTACTTCACCCAAAGTCGTTGCGCCTAGAATTTTGATTTTTTTATATTTTGCACAGTTGTTCCTACATATAAGCTGATATCAAATCTCCAGTTTCAGTGCGATTCAAGTCGGCGTACTCAAATTACGTGTAATTAAAGATGGCGCGGACGGGAAAATCGGTGTTTTTAAGCTTCCAGGAGAAATGCTGCCATTTCCATAATATTCAAGTTAACAGAACGATCTTTGCGGCGTTTTGTTCATAAAAGATCGGTCTATAATTATGTTTCTTACAATGTTGCTGTATATGGAACCCTTCATAATGTAATTTGCCCTCAAACTTTGACTAAAATTCTTAAATTTTTCCAATATTTGAGGCATGATTATGAATAGAAGGGAGTAATGGTTCAAACACCCAATTTTATTTTAGTTTCACCTTATATGTTAGAATAGATTTTCACACTTCATTGTTAGTTTTTATTAATCGTTTTTTACCCAAAAAAAGTCAAAACCCTAAAAAGTACCATTTTTGGTCCCATTTTCCTCAGGCGGGGGACCAGATAAAAATTTGCGCTCAACGGCATAATAACCAGCATTACTTGATGTATAATTGCTGCAAGTTTGGACTTGTTTTTTTAACGGGTGTGGAAATGCATTTTCGCGTGCATTTCCAGGTGCGAAATTGCATTTCCACACCCGTTAAAAAAACAAGTCCAAACTTGCAGAAATTATACATCAAGTAATGCTGGTTATTTTGACGTTGAGCGCAAATTTTTATCTGGTCCCCCTCCTGAGGAAAATGGGACCAAAAATGGTACTCTTTAGGAATTTGACTTTTTTTGGTAAAAAACAATTAATAAAAACTAACAATGAAGTGTGAAAATCTATTCTAACATATAAGGTGAAACTAAAATAAAATTGGGTGTTTGAACCATCAGTCCCTTCTATTCATAATCATGCCTCAAATATTGGAAAAATTTAAGAATTTTAGTCAAAGTTTGAGGGCAAATTACATTATGAAGGGTTCCATATACAGCAAAATTGTAAGAAACATAATTATAGACCGATCTTTTATGAACAAAACGCCGCAAAGATCGTTTTGTTAACTTGAATAGTATAGAAATGGCAGCATTTCTCCTGGAAGCTTAAAAACACCGATTTTCCCGTCCGCGCCATCTTTAATTACACGTAATTTGAGTACGCCGACTTGAATCGCACTGAAACTAGAGATTTGATATCAGCTTATATGTAGGAACAACTGTGCAAAATATAAAAAAAATCAAAATTCTAGGCGCAACGACTTTGGGTGAAGTAGAATGGAATGAGCCAACTGCACTTCCTCTCTAGTTTCTCCCCACACCTCCCCCCCCATCACCTGCATAAATAATGTTCACTCAAGAATGATGTAGGCTACTGACCCTGTAATCACGCGGATTGTTCCTAATCGCGTCATTCAGAGAGTCCAGCACGGTGTCCTGGCGCATGACCTTGTGCGTGATCTCCGCGCACATCATGATGTCGTTCTCGTGCTGGCGAATCGAAGTCACGTATCCGGGCCAGAGCTCCAACTTGTACTGTTTTACGTCGATCTGCAGCCAAACACACACACATTACATTACATCCTACAAGACAGTGATGTCAGGAGGAAAGTAGCAAACACAACGCAAATTAACTGCCATGCTTTCAAGTGTTTGCACATTTAATTTTATCCGAGCTGCATGTTACAGTGAACATTATTAAAGGAGGTCCTACTGTAAGGTACGGACACTGTTTAGAGTTTTGCAGAAAGGTAATGCTACCGGCATACCTAACGATTTCATAACTAAAATCGGTCTGAACATTTTATGTTCTATAATTTTCCGTTAACTAAGATCTGTCTGATGAACAATCCATTCAAGCGAGAGAAAAATAACAATTTAAGTTCAGGAGGTACATAGGTAACTAAGAAGGGAAATATGAAAAATTGTTTGCAAACTAATAAATTATCATCAATCAAAAAAACATTTATTAACTCAGTCCAGCAAGAATATGGCTAACAGAAAAACAGCTCCAAAAACTTCAATACATCAATATTTTATTAAAGTGTGAGAAAAAAACTTATAATACCTACTATACTATGAAGAGTAAACAGAATTACCTCAGTGATCTGCACATCCACAAGTGATCATCAGGACAGCGGCAGGTGAAGGAAGGACGGAACACAAGTGATCATCAGGACAGCGGCAGGTGAAGGAAGGACGGAACACAAGTGGAAGAGGATCATGCAAGGAAACGGGTCACCACAATTAGAAGAAGTAAAATACCAATCTATGCAAAAACTATCAACTTCTTTGTGAAATAACTTCATTCCACACTTGTACATTCATATTCCGTATTTCAGTAAGGTCCATAACCCTTTATCCCCCCACTAAACCCTACTGACCTTGGCCGCGGCGTCGAAGAAGTTGCGCCCGACGAGCTGCAGCTTCAGACTGTCCAGACTCATCCTCATGAGGATGTTGAACACCTGGATGTAGTGACTGTCGCCCTCAGCCAGATCCGACACCAGACGGATGGAGATGCGGATGTTCTCGCCATCTGCTTGACGCTGCGAGAACAGCTCCATCGGCTGAAACAAGCAGACGTGTCATGTAGGAATTCGCAAGACATCCGATGAGCTCAGATTCTATGACTACTTTGAAGAACCTCATTTCGGTTGAAATATTATTCGAGAAAATAAGGAACACGACTGATCTCTGGTGGATTCTTTGGTACTACGATAATGGCGGTTGTAAAGGGTTTTTATGTAAATAAATTATATAAAATTTGCTTTAGTTGTTTGTTATGGCTGAAAAAGTAAACTTGTAACTAAATCTAAATTTAATTTGTTTCTCCTTTTTCACTGCCTTGTGGAAACACGAACATCAAAACAAAAAAGTGCATCTAAAAATTTTCCTGCCAGAAGTGGCTCCATCACGTATCGCTTATTTGTTCGAATATAATCAGGGACTTTGGTTTTAACTCTCGGATTGGTTTCAAAATGAAAATTAACTATCAAACTGGCTCATTGAGACCATACAATAGGCAGGTAGGTACCTACTAGGGCTGGGAAAAACTGAAATGTTTAGTAAACGTTTAAACGCTCTCAAAATGTCCGTTTAACCGTTTACTGAGCATAAAAATGATAAGAATAGTATTTATTGCCACTCCCCCTGTGCAACCTTTTTCAAGACCATGTGTCATTCTTGAGAGCTTGTCAACACGAAATTGTACACTGCCCAAAACTTTCCTTCAACTGATCAAAATAAAAATACATTTCAATTTAAATTGCAATAATTTTCAACATAACTTGAGCTTTGTTGTTTAGTTTATTGAAACAAGCACTCCCTCATCTCGACTGATCTTTATATATATTAAGCAATTACGCATGACGCTAATTTCCCGTCTTTCCATTTTACTACTCATTATAGGTAAATTTTTCTCGCGATCTAAATGAAGAGGGTCACTTAACCCTGGGTAAGGCAGTGCAGCATTTGACTTTCCACCTTGGTTTTTCACAATGCAATATCAAAAATAAAATTATTATAACCTGTTTCATGCTGTTTGTTTATGTATTGCGACTTTAAAAGACATAATATGTCAACTTTATTTTCACGTGATAATGCGAGGTCACTGTCCCTCCCACTAAGCAACCCCAAGTAGTTTTCTACAAGGTCAGAGCTCTTTTGTCTAGGGGAGGGTCACTGACTGATTTTAGAAATAAAAAAGTTGAATATTGGGGTTTACCTTGGCGATCCTGAGAAAAATTTGAAAATCAACTGCGAAATTTACAAAATAACAGGAAATAATATTCAATTTGGTGATATTTCGCGGTAGGTATATTTCGCGTTTTAGTCAGTTTGGTGGTGTTTAGCAGTGTTAAGGGTAAATGTCGCGTTTTGTCGCAATTAGATTCCAGTGTTTTTGGGCCCGAAACTGGAAACGCATTTATATTTAGAAATATGAGTCATTTACAACACTTCGAAAATTTCGCGATCACCATATATGTAATCGGATCTCTACACATTGTGAAGATAGATATGAACTTCCTTCATATTCCCAGAGGCTATGTCGCGCCAGCAAAAAAATAAGGGTCATAGCTTCAGCCTTGAAGTGACTTAGGAGCGGGCGTGAGATAGGGCTTGAGGGGGAGGGGTAAAAGCATCACAGCTGATCGCAGCATTCTGACGAAATAGACAAAACAGACAGACAATAAATAGACAAAACAACTGTTGTTTTGTATTCTTTGATACAGTTTTGAGTATTACAAATGTCAACACTTTTTACGATTAAACGTTTAAACGCAAGCTTGACGGTTAAACGTTTAAGCGTCCCACCCCTAGTACCTACCTACCTACTTTTTTATATTTTTATCCAAAGCAGATACAAACATAAAAAAGCTAGAGTAGAAAGAAACCAACTAACACTACAACTACAACTACAACTACAGGTCCAACTACAGAGTACAGACTAACACGTTAAGACCCGGTTGTACGATGTCCCGATAAAGTTAGCGGCAGGTTTTATCGGTTGAAACCTTGGCAACAGCCAATGAAACACAGCCATCTAGACCGCTAAAGTCCACTACTAGGCTAAAGTGAACTTTATCTTACTTATCGGGACATCGTACAATTGGGCCTTAGTCTATGGACTAGAAACCCATGATATCTAAATAGTGTGAAAAACTTAATGAGGAAACCAGTGACCTCATACCTCGGGATGCAGACGATGCGACGTATACATGACAGTGCCGTCGAAGATGTAACCACCGAGAGTGTCCTTGTGGTTACGGATCAGACGCTTGCGGATCATGGTCATATCCTCCTCGGGGGCAAAGTCGACGCGGTACTGATAGAGGCACCAGTCGGTGTGCGACTCCAGCTTGAAATAGTTGGACGTAAGCATCACTTGGCGTCCAGATGTTCCTAGAACACAGAACACACAGCGAGTCAAATTCTTGACATGCAGCATGAAGTACCTACATAAGAATCTAGGCACGAGCCCGATCGAACTCATCACAACTTAAATAATATTATCTTTAAAAGGTGGGCTGTCATGGTCAACAAGTCGAAAATATTGTATATATTGTAACCAGAAGTAGAATGTCGAAAACGCGAACGCGATGCGATGTTTGGTTCAGTGCTAGACCCTGCTGAAAATTCTTGCCAAGATCTTGTATTAACCAAGATCTTGCCAAGATCTTGCTAAAATCTTATCAAGTTCTTGGATTTACCAAGATCTTGACAAGATCTTGGTAAGGTCTTTGCAAGATCTTGTATTAAACAAGATCTTGCTAAGATCTTACCAAGATCTTGGTAATATCTTGATAAGATCTTATCAAGATCTTGACAAGACCTAATCAAGATCTTGCCAAGACCTAATCAAGATCTTGCCAAGATCTTACCAAGATCTTGGTAATATCTTAATAAGATCTTATCTAGATCTTGACAAGACCTAATCAAGATCTTGCCAAGATCTTACCAAGATCTTTCCATGATCTTGCCAAGATCTTACCAAGATTTTTTAAAGATCTTAAAAAAGATCTTTTTTAAGATCTTAGAAAAATTTTCTATACCTAGGTACCTATAGGTAGGTATAGTAGGTATATTTTGAAGTAGGTATTCCCGATTTATAATGTAGTTTATATATGTAGTACTTCATTGACTTTTTACTACCTACAGTATTTGTAGTAAAGTAAGGTACGTACCTATATGTAAACTACAGAATTTTTACTTCATTGTCTTTGAAAATTTGCACTACATCACCTAGTAAAATAAACTATAGTAATTATACTACAGAGAGCGTGAGCTGATATATTTTATGGGGGAAATATCACAGATCAATTTACTTTATAAATAAATCTTAATATTTATCGTTTCTCCTATTTTATTATGTTAATATTAATAACAATTTAATGATCCACTAAATTATATAAATATGTTCACTTAAATATGAAAACTCAATATGATCACTATTAGCGCAGCTAAGTCTTGTCTGCACTGGTGGCCTACTCGGTAAGACGCTCGACTATGGACCACAAGATCGCAGGTTCAAGACACGGCGGTTCCATGGGATTTTATAATTGAAATGTGTAATGAAACCTTGTCCATTACTTCAGAAGAGGTTTCCCAAATGCAAATGAATACTCATAAATATAGAAAATTTTATTTTTTTATGAAATTTTAACGTTTTTTGGCGGCAAAATGTACAAGATCTTAGCAAGATCTTAGCAAGATTTTTCAGCAGGGGAGCCCCGCGAAGTTTGAAAAACCTCGTTGTTGTGACGTAGATCCCACCCAACCATTGCTGGCTTTTGCGGCTGAGTTGGGTGTGAATGACGCGTTACCTCACTCCCTATTCGTTTTAGCTGCGCTGTAACTTCGTTTAGGAATATCCTACAGAGCTCTAGTTTTCGCCGAAGTGATTGCATGCCTAATGTTATCATGTTTTTTGAATAATTAAAAAATGAGGCTCAACCGTGATAGCCCACCTTTAAGTTCATAACTACATAAAACAGTTTATTTCTCTAGCACTTCTCTACTGGCCTTAATTATACAGACAGATACAAAATTAAATTCTCTATTATAGTCATTTCGATCGATTTTTTTACACTATGTATTCCAGCAAGAATTTTACAAAAATTAAAAGACTAGGTAATTACTACACATACAACAGACAGACCTCGATTAGGAAAGGGCTGAATAGACCCTTTTACACATGAGAATATTTGAGTAATAATCTCGTCAGGTTCTCTGAATACATATAGTACCTTGTAGAGTAGTTAATAAAATTTGGAATTTTTTGATATAGCAAATATTTCTAGATTTTGTAACACACATTTACGAAGTTATAAAAGCGCTTGGAAAATGTTTGTGCTTGAGAATATTCTAAAAGCATGCGTGTATTAATATTTTACATCACTCATAGACGTTCACCTACCCCTCTTGGAATTGACAGCCGATGGCTTGGTGCGCACAGTCTGTTCCACCTCCCGACGCCCTCGAGTGGCTCCACGACCCAGTGCCGCTCCGCTCGCATCGCTGGCATCGGCCCCGGAAGCAGCTGTTAGAGACAAGCAAACGGTCTCACAACTGCACAAGACAAATCAGAGGGGGAAAACAGCGGCAAACTTACTCGGCAGGGTGACGGTGGTTACACGGCTGCGAGCGCTCCACACTGAACTGTCTGGAATAATAACGTCATGCAACATTGTTACGCAGTCTCAGACCAATCATAGCGATACAGCAGCAAAACGCACTAGCAGGATACATAGCAGCAGTGCACGGGCTTACCTTACTACATCCTAAGTAATTAAAGAGATGGTGTGATGCTATACCTAGAGATGGGAAAGTGGTAAACATAAAAAATAAAATTTTTATATACCTAGAAGGTAATTATTATTTTTACCGTAACAATCCGAATTTTAATGATATTAAGTAGGTAGGTCCTACAAGTCAAGTTGAAAATAATGATTGCACGGAGACCTAATTCGATAACAAATTACTACGTAAATGATTGCATTTCTTTTCATCTTATGGGGATGGGTTCAAAATAGAGCTGAAGTTCGTAAAATTTCCACCCCCGAACACCTACAGAACGTTCTACAAGGACCTTTCAGCGCCTGAGGGCAAATGCCAAAATACAAACGTCAATAAAATGCTGTACCTATACACCTCAGAATTGTGGATTTACTTTAGTCATCTATTGTTATGAGGGGAGGAAGAGGAAGTGTCAGAAAACTAGCCAAAATTAGTGTGGAAAATAGGAATTCTAAATGGAAAATACCTAGATTTTTCGCTGTTGCAAATTCCTTGTAGAACGTACTGTAGTCAAATATCTTGCAACATAAATACCTATTTAAAATATTTTTTTTAATTAAAAATATTTAACCTACCAATATACCAATTTAATGTAGGTACCTAGTACCTAACTACCTGTGTGGTTGTGCTTTTCTCATTGTTGCTTGGGAGGTTAGAAAGACTTGTGATTACTGGTGGTTTGCCTGACTTGTCACTTGATTCTTTTCCTCTTGGTCAATTGGCACATTTCCATCTTGACTAGGTTGTACTGTGTGAAATTCATAATTTAATTATCTAATCAGACGCACGTGTTTGTGTTTCACTAGTAACTTAAATGTCATTAGGCTCGAAAGCAAGAGGCCTCAAGGCAACAGCTGATTGGCAAAGTGGGGGGAAATTTCAAATCAACTCTAACTGCTGTCAAGCTCTTCAGGAACTTTTTCATCAAGTTAATAGTATCAATTACATTCCACTTGATCCCACCTCTATTTTCTGTTATTGTATTCATGAATGTAGTGTGGGTAATAAAACAATATTTAGGTTCTCAACTACCTACCAAGTATTACAATTAACTCAACAATGAACTGCTCAAGAATGGCTAGGTACTCAATGTTTCCATTGTTGCCATGCTACCAATAACAATTCAATGATTTCAAATAGATCAATGAAACATTTGAAAGTAGTTGAAAGTAAACCGACAGCCATGAATGTGAAAATAAATACACCCATGTGAAATGAAACTGAAATTGACTTTGTCCTTCTATGATGAATCAAACACCTATTGCAAATCCACTATAATTTAAATGCATTTTCTTTCAAGCTTGATTATGGTGAAAGGGGTGATTGTAGTGTACATTCTCCATGTAGGTAATTACAATGGCAACTTTGATGTCTCATTGCAATCAGTCCCCCCCCCCCCCCCCTTCCCCATGAACACTAGCAAGCAAGCAAGGAAGCTGCATGTTGAGTGGGAGCTTACCTGCACGACTGGCAGTGGCACTCACGCTCATCTGTTTCATCTCACGGGAGAGCGTTGAAATGTTGGCTCCGTCACCTCTCCCCTGTATGACCACGAAACAGAAACGATCACAACTTAAAACGTATAATATAACAGGACGAAAAACAGTAAAAAAGGAAACACATGGATACATGGATTCAAAACACAATGAGGTACCTACTATCAAAGCTCAACTCATCCCAGAATGCATCATTTTCATTCAGCAATTGAGTGATAAGGGTGAACCTAATATGACTAGTGTTTTTCACATTTGAGTGGATATAAAATAAACAAGTTATTAGGTATAGGTACTCATTTGGAAGCAGAATTACAAACCACCATGGATGCTTCGCTTCTATAAAGTCTCACTGAACTGCAACTAGGCCCATGGTGAAAGATGAATGATTATGATGAAGAAGAAGGGAAACTACGAAAAAGCTCAGCCAGGAGGAACAGCCGCAGAATTGTGCCCGCTTCCTGAGCCTAAGAAGCACCATGAAGACTGCCGAGTTCCTTGAAGTGACACTTGTTGAATGTCATACCTGTTGGATGCCGCTGAGTTGAGACGCCGCACTCGACTGTCCAGGCACAGCACGCAAGACTTCAGCTAATGGCTTGCAATTAGCCCGTCCTCGAGCTCGTCCTCTTCCCTTACCAGCTCCAAGTTCAGCCGCCATCACAAACAAGAATTCAATCTGTAACGAAAACGATTTGGTTGAGTAAAATCATTTCAAAAGTCCGAAAGCAACTCGAATGTAGCTTGAAATCGAACTGTTTCATTCTTGCAATGTTTCGCGATGTCTCGGATGGCCAGAAGCCTGGAGGGTTTCTAAATTTTCTTGTCGTGTCGTGTCGTGTCATGTTCACTTCTTGAAGGGTTACTATTTATTTAAAATTCATACACTAGTAGTAGTGCATTTAATAGAAAACCTTGTCCACTGACAAGGTTTTCTACTAAAAGGCAACGACCGCCTCCTTCCTACCTTCTCCTTATGTCAAATAGGTAGAATTTAGAATAGCACCTACCTAAGGTCGGTGACAGGCAAGATGAACCCGCCCTGGTTAAGATGAGCAGTATTGTTCGACCCTTGTTCGACCGTTAAGCTCTGAGAAGATACAACTCTTTTTATGACCTGCCACCCCTTCCACCTACACTGTTGCCATTTTATACAACTTTCCGTGAATTTTAAAAGCCAACTGCATTGAAAGATATTTGGCACCACAACAAAACAACCCTGTCCCGATTACCTGCAGTGGTTGAGAGATATTTACAACCGCACACGCGTCAAAACACTCAGGATTACAAGCTAAACCCATTGTTGAATTTTACACAGCATTTGCTGAACTTTCTCCACGCTCACTGGACGTACTTTAACAGACCTCAATCTTGTTTACTTCACTGGTGCACAGGCAATTTTTCAATAGTTTAATCGTATTTTAAACATAGTTCAGTTAGTAAAGTATAGATATTAGGTATAAAGCCCCATTTACACGGTGCAATTTCTTGAACAACTTCTGTGTCACAGAAGTTCTGCACATGTGCAGATTCCATTTATCGTCTCAAAAGTGATAGGTACTGCGCACGAGCAGAATCTCTGTGGCACAGAAGTTGTTCAAGAAATTGCACCGTGTAAATGGGGCTTAAAGAAAGACAGAAATTGTACCAAATAAAATGAGGAAATTTTATCAATGATGATAAATTGATTACATAATATTATTTATGCTGAAATCATCTGTGCACCAGTGAGATTTTGGCACTCTTTACCTGGCAATGCTAAACTGGGTTCATCTTTGCCTGTCACCGACCATGCTTCCTTCCCTCTTACAATAATATTATAAATAAAAAAATTTACGTGCACTGCAAAAATACTGCCTGATTGTGATTCAACAATGGCGTAAGTTTTGATTCTATAAATAGATTGCATTTGCAAACTCCAAGATGCAGTGAAATTTCGGACATGAATTAATTTCTTGATTGGTTATTTTTTATTTTTAGCATCGATTTTCGGACATGTGGTATGTTGCGTCACATGAAGGCTAAACAAAACTTACGCTTACATAATCACAAACATAAACAGAGTAGGTACCTACCTAGGGCTGGATTCACGAAAAGTATTATCTTCTAATACGTATTATCTTTTGATTTAATACAAAACATTCCATGTTAAATGAAAGATAATACCAAAGATAGTACGTATTAGGAGATAATATACTTTTTGTGAATCTGGCCCCTACTGACGCCAAGCCAATGCCGTTCTTGCAAAATGGATGCTCTATGGCTTGACAAAGGAAAATCTCCTATCGTCCACAGCAAGACAGCTATGTACCTACCTACATCGAATGACATCGGCCTTCGCAATATTACCTATATCGTGATGTTAGCCTTCAATTCTTCAACGTTACATGAAGAACAAGTTAGAAATAATATTTGAATAAAACTCATTTGGAAAAGTCAGACACAATCAACGATAATGATGGAGCTGAGCTTTAAGGCTGATGCACAATTGAATTAAGGTTTATGGTTTAATGTTTAGTGATTAGTGTTTAAGATGTTATAACAGAGTCCAGTGCACAATTGCTTATTTCACGAGGTTATTTCACCACGTGATAAAATTAAATAATTGATCGAAAAATGATATGGAAACAAATATATGAGCAAGATTAGGCACAAATATCAAATTAAAATGCTTCCAATGACATTAATTCAGACGACTTTTCATTTTCCCGTACGAATTTGACATTGACATTTACTTTGCTCTCTTCTGATTGGTTCGTCATAAGGTGAAATAGTGTTTTGCAATAAGAAATGGATTTTGTTGATTTCTTATTTCAGCTTAAACCTTAAACACTAAACCTTATAACGCTTATGACAGTTGTGCATGGTAACGTTATAACAGCACCTTTCATTTCTCTTAAACACTAAACACTAAACACTAAACACTAAACCATAAACCTTAATTCAATTGTGCATCAGGCTTTACGAAACATGGCGGCCATTTTACACCGACACCTCGGGACCCATCCGAAATAATGAGGAATAAAAGTAATAATATTCTACTACCTATCCTTCACTTTAAATAGATTAAAAGTAAATAATATAGGTACATTTAATAGTATAAATAAATGAATATAGAAAGACAGACTCACCTAATATCGACACAAATTCCCAATGAACCAAAAACACATCCGTCTCAGTTGAAACTGGAAGCTGAAGTGGAAAGAAAGAACACAAAACAGTGGGTGAAAAAATTGGATGCGTCAATTAAAAAACTAAATCACTTCCGGGATTCGAAAGGAATGGATGAGTCGCTGTAGATGTGCGCGTCAAAAAGTAAGTCAAATCGTGTTTAATTCTTACAAAAATTATATAAATTCCGATAATTTAAAATGTATTATTAATGTATTATATTATTTATAATTATATTGAATTATATTAATCCCAACCAGCCTCAGAAAAAAAACGTCCGCTAATTTTTTTTTAGTGCGATCAAAACATGTAAAGTTGGGTGAAACAGTGGGTGAAAAAATTGGATGCGTCATTAATAAAATTAAATCACTTCCGGGATTCGAAAGGAATGGATGAGTCGCTGTGGATGTGCGCGTTAAAAAATTAAGTCAAATCGTATTTAATTCTTTAAATTATATAAATTCAGATAAATTTAAATATATTATTTATGTATTATATTATTTATAATTAATTGAATAATATTAGTCACAAACCGACTCAGAAAAAATCGTCAAATTCAGTATTTTTTCAATTTATGATCAAAACATGAAAAGTTATAATATAACCAAAGCCAAGCCCCACAGATAATTTCTGACACGGTCAAAACTAGAACAAACGAATTTTACTGTGTCAGAAATTATCTGTGGAGTGTGGGGCTTGTTTTGGGCATACTAATTTCTACTCAACGTTCCCGCTCATCGTAGATTCTTCAAATAAATTAAATATAGCAGTGTAAATTATGTTTTGTGGTTGTGAACTACAAACAAACGCGTTATTTGGAAATATTGTGGAAATATTGCCCAACCGGCAACCAATGTTTCACTAAGTTGATGTCGATTCATTACGAAACGAATTTTTAAAGTCTTTCCATCATTATTCGAAAAGTTCAAAAAATCCTTGAAATTTTGTCAAGGTATTCACTGAACATAGACAAATGCATATGTGAAGTCAAAAAACCACCTTGCGGTACCCTTTTTTGAGATATGACTTCTTTTATATGATGACATTTCTCATAAGATAACATGGTAATCATGATTACTAACACACTCAAATCATGATTTAAAAAAAATTACACCATACAAGTCTTTTTTATTCAATTAATTTGAGGTCGACATATTTCTCAATCGAATCACCGTTTTAAAAATATGTGTCACCATACTAATTACCGAGATATCTTCGTTTAAAGCCATTGGAATCCTGTATTTTTGAATTACAAGCCTTACATCTGGCAACAGAGATCTTTGCAAAGATGAGATATCAAGGTGATAAGAAGCGAGCTGTTTTCAAACATGGATTTGAACAACATACTTTCACGATTCTTTTAATAATAATAACAGTATGTCTTCATTTATAGAATGCAGTAATCTTTATTCGATTCATAGAAGCAATAATCTTCTGTTTAAGCAAGTTTAATCCACAATGTTCTCGATATTTGGTTTTTGAGGGTTAGTGGTTGGATCATGGTTGGTTTACACTCAGTACTATGTCATTTGCTAACAAATAAAAATCAAGGTATTCCTTGGGCACTGTTTTCGCGACATTCTTCAGACTATGTTGAACTTTTGGTCACTTCACATTTGGACATTCATCTCGCATTATCTTTCTTTAAAATGCCTCCTAACAACTGGAATTCCACACTTTTGACAGAAGTCATTATCTTTCTATACTTTACTGATAAACAACTGTCTCCCTGGCAACGAAAGAGCAATGTTGCAACCAACTCTCTGCAGTTTGTATGTTGGCAATAATACACAAAATATTGCACAAGTAATGTTTTACTGTTATAAAACAGTAATTCGCGACTAAATCTAATTGTTTCACATTTATGTGACCACAAGCATGTCATCTAAACATCAATAAATTACTCTAAGGTCAAAATAATGTAATTGTATGTGATATAAGTTTTATAAATTTTATGGTTAATTTTGAATTGTAATGTTGGCTAGCTTTTTCCAAATCACAACTTTTTTCTTTTCATTCAAAATAAATATAAAATTATCTAAAATTAAATTATATTTCGGTTGTAAACATTAACAAGAACTCACTGTTAAATAAATATAAGACCACAATATTTATTAAGCGAGCGGAGCGAGCGTCTCCACTTGAAACTTATGGCACAAAATCTCTGTTTTTTTTTTTTGGTTTTTTTGTTTGTGCTTTTCGCGTTACATTTTAAACGAAGTAACGGATCTGGCCAATTTTTTTCACAAAATATTCATTACTATCCACTGCAGAAGGCTATTAATTTCCAGCAAGATCCATCTATTACTTTTATCAGAATCTTGATTAAAGTTGTACCTATACTAAGCTTGGCAATGTGAAAGAAACTCAACTCTGTGTGCAATAAAGCTGGAATCGGTTAACCGATCATCACCATATTTTGCATGGCCATTGGTATCAGCATTATAAGTGTTATTTTACAAATCTGTAATCTGTAATGAATTTTAAAAGAAAAAGACATTTTACTGACACTTGTAAGCTTAATTTATAATGGCCTGTAGCCACACCCCCATTTGACCTATCAAATGGTCTTCGATTAATCAGATCAATCAAACTCATATTTTGCATGGTCGTTCAGACCAACATTGTCTCTTATTTTACAAATTTTCAGCCCTACCAGTCAAGAACATAGATGCACTTATTGACAGTTTTAATAACTGTCAGAAATGACATTTCAAAACAGAAATTCCACTGCATTCTGGGGTGCTTTATGTAGCAAAGCAAAGTTTATAGATGGCTATTCTCAATATCAATGTAAGACAGATTCTTTTATTAGTGGATCATATTGCAATACATAATGTAGTCAAAATGTAATGTAGGTATTTCATATACATAGGTTTAGGTATACCTTATCTAAAATAATTTATTTTACGATATGGATTGTGTTTCATAGTTATGAAAACAACGTTTTGACTAGATAGCATCATATTTTACACACTTCCAGCCCAATAGGTCAAGAATTTACAGACTTATTGCTGTTTTAAGTGTTTGAATATCTGTCTAAAGAGATTGATAGAAAAATATCATATACAATAATCTGTTATTTAATTGATCCAGAGTGTTTATGAAAAGTTGCAAGGAAAATTGGTAATAAATAATGAATAGTTAGTTATCTTTGATTGAATGGATCGTGCTTGATTAGCGATGTTGTGCGTGTCGGTGCTCGCTCATCAACGCGTTACACCGAGCGTTTTCCTAGTATTAGAATATAATAATGATTTGAATCATACTCTATTGTCCACAAGTATCTCACTTGAGCTTGAATTAATAACGATGGCAAGACATTAACAACAATAGGAAAACTCGTCCAATCGCTACCAGGACTCATTGTTGAGTTGATGGACAACTCAACAATGCTTTAAAGAATTCATTCATGCAACAATATTTTTGATAATATCTAGACAACAACATAAGAATCATCATACAAGATATATGTTTTATTTAAATAAAATTGAATCATATTATGCAAGATGAAAATGAGACGGCTACGGGTGAAATGATACAAACGCGCCAATAACTTTTTCAACTACTATACATGAGTGGTGCGGTGCGGAATCAGGAAATCCCTTCTATGCTTTTGATATTTCTGCCCCGACGTCTGGCGCCGCTTCTTCAGCCCAGGTGACCCGGGTCAAAGCTGGGTCCACATAGGCCGTTTTTCCGTTTTGCGTTTTCCGTTTTTCTCTCTTGACCAATCACAAGCCCGCCGGACGCGGATTTTATCCTCACCGCGCCGCATAAACTTCAACGAGGATTTTAAAAAAGACGCACGGCGGAAGTGACGTAAAACTTTTAATAACCAATCACGTACGACTACGTCACATGGTCAAATAACATGGCCGATCTAACACTAGATGCATTATTTTAAAATTACATACTTGGGAAGAAAATTAGTTTTAACCAGGCGGGGATCAGGGTGCTTAAAAAAGTTTTTGTAGAAGACGCAAAACGCAAAACGCTCTATGTGGACAGTCCTACTAAAAACGGAGATGTTCAAAGAGTAAAAACGGAAAACGCAAAACGGAAAAAACGGCCTATGTGGGCCTAAGGTTCAAATTCGCTCACAATTGCGCAAAGCCGCCCGCGGCGGAAATCCACGAGTGGCTGTTTGCCGCCCTCCACCTCGACCCGGCTACCGTGGTCGCCGTCCAGCTGGACGGCGGGAAGAAGTCTTCATCAAATCCTCCGTGGCCGACATCTGCGACAAGATCATCACGGAGCACGAGGGCAAGGCACCTTTCGTTCACCTGAACGGCTCGACCTCCGAGGTCAGAATTGATTATGGGAATTTTAACCTGCCCCTCAAGATGAGCAACGACACTTCAAGATATCATAAACGTAAAACGAACAACAACGGCGTAAGGACGGTACGCATCGATCTCAAGCTGAGCACATCCCCAGTTACATCATGGTGTGTGGGTTGAGATCATTGGTGACGTAATGGGCAAGCAAGAACTTGTAGCAGATGCTCATCAACTCTGCACTTCAGGAACGAGTGTGAAGCCGCCAGACGTCCACTTCAAATCCTCCTCGGCGAGGAGAGACAGAACGTCTGGCAGAACCTGTCACGGTCCTCCTCAGTTATCGCCGATAAACCGCGTCCCTCGATCAGCCCTCAAGTGCCGGAGGTCGCCCAGCCTCCTCCACCCTCGACCTCAGGCGTTACACCACAAGGGATGGCTAAGATCTCGGCGGCGACTCCTCCCGGCAATCCACCAACACCTGCCATGGAGATCGTCGCTCCAGAGGACTCGCGCCATGTCTCCGCCTGACGCGGAGAAGAAGTCCAAGCGCCAGCGAAAAGAAGACCAGCCCCCTCCCCCCTTCTGGTCCGCCGCCCCGCGATCTGGAACTCGATCACAGACAAGCGACCCAGGGTGGTTGAAAGTCGCCTCCCTCAGAGCTGGTCTGGCGGCTAATAATAAGAAGAAGGAATACTAAAAAGCTGGGTTCCCATACTTCACATCGAATTCGCTTCCGGTTCGCTTCGCTTTCGCAAAATGGCTACCTTTTAACAAAGGAAATCGTCCATGTTTACATTCGCATGTTCCCGTGTTTCGGTTTCGTTAAAGTTGAGCCAATTTTAACTTTGACGAAACCGAAACGAAACCGAAACAAGTGAACATGCGAATGTAAACATGGACGATTTCCTTTGTTAAAAGGTAGCCATTTTGCGAAAGCGAATTCGATGCGAAGTATGGGAACCCAGCTTTAGGAGGCTTCTGCTTCTGCTCCTCTCCCCCCTCCCACACCTCCATTGACCAAGATCTACAAGAAGCCAACGTCGATCCTGGCCCGATCCCGACGTAGGGCATCCAGCTGTGGACGGTCGACCTCTACTGCCTCGGACGGAGTCGATCTTCCATACGTGCCTTGTGTTTTAATTTAAATGCATTATTCCAACGTGTCTAATTTGATTCTTGTCTTTGTTCACCACTTGCGTCGCTTGTTATGTACTGACTGCCTTATCACTACGTAACTCTGATCTATAACTCTGTACTTGGCTAAAGAGGGGACATTATTGTCACCCACCCTACACTACACAAGTGGTGTTGATACTGCTAGTAAATTTGTACTACCTTTTTTTTTTTTTTTTTTTTTTACTATTGTTACTTTTTTTAAGACAGTGTGACAAGAACACACACGGATACATTCCTGAAATAATTGTTAAAAGCTTTGTTCATCAGCCCAGCTCGAAGCTCACTTCATCGGTCTACATAAAGCTCAACTCACTCAACCTTTTTGACTTGCGGGCCAATAATACAAATTTTCTGTTGTTGGCGGGCTGCATTTTTAAAAAAAGTACAATAATGCTCACATGATCAGATAGGTTCATTCCAGGCGCGTAGAAACAAACTACCTACTCTTATCATGGGGAAGGAGGATAGTGACAACCGGAAGGGGGGCATGGGGGGGGGGGGGCAAAGCCCCTCAGCCTTAGGTAAAGCCTTTTTTTTTTTTTTTTTTTAGAATTTAACAATTTAAAATTGATTAGAATTTGAGGCAATTTAAGTGATTTTGGGACGCTAAACTTAATTTTGTATGGAGAGTGGGGGATCAGTCAGCTAGCACCCTGCAGTCTGTTTCCTATGTGCCTTTTTCATTCAGTGCCTTGTTTGTTTAGGAAACAAATCGAACAATGTTTAACACGCTAAAACAATACATTCTTTAACAAATAATTTTCGGAATTGGTAAAGGGCTTCGTTTTCTTTGCAACAAGTATGAAGACACATTTAGCTTTCGTCGCATTTTCAGCCTGATGCGTGGATAATAACATGACAACTCTCAAATTTCACTCAAATAACACGAGAAATTATTATTTTTTAAAATATTTATTTCACAGTGTACATCATATTGTGAATAAGTAGGTATTTGAAACATCAACTGGGGGGCCAAAAAAATTAGTCCCGCGGGCCGCAGGTTGAGTACCACTGACATTCTGGTCCATAGGGTTGCCACAACCAAGGTAGGTAAAGGGTTGCCAACCATCCAGATTTTATCCGGACACTCCATGGAATTGGACAACATTTAATTGTCCGGATGCCCGAATTGCCTCATTCCGGACGGCATAATATCCGGAATAGGGAATATGAAAAAAGTTTTTTAATGCGGTTAAAATACAATATTTCAAAATAACAAAAAACATGGTAAAACACACATTTTCAATCTCAAAAGTGTACATTTTTATTCATAAATAAAAAATTTAAAAATCAGTGTAAATTTTGGCGGGAAAACGTTATCACGGCGAGTGTCATATTGTCATATGTCATATTTTATTGTAACTATGTCAACATCCTTGTTGGTTGATATATGACATCACTCGCCGGGATGGCGTTTTCCCGCCAAAATTTACACTGATTTTCAATTTTATGTTTATGAGTGAAAATGTGCACTTTTTAGTGTGTAAATAGTGCGGTTTACCAACAAATATGTTGTTATTTAGAATTATAGTTTTTAAAAAATACATACATATTCCCTATTGTTGAAAATATGAAACTTACACTATACCGGGTGGCGCAAAAAAAATCCTCCTGATTGAGAGGTCACTTACACTACATCGACACTATTATAGATAGAATTATGAAATTTGAACACATTAGAAAACCTACCAAAATTTAATATGTGAAAATTTCAAACATACCTATTCATTCATTAGGGAAAAAAGTTACAAATGATTGAAGTTACAGTTGAAAAAAATAAATTGATTTGGAGTTACTTTGTAGGAATTAAGTGAATTTATCTTTATTAATGAATTTCTAAAGTTTCATAAATTTATGTTTAATGCGAATTTTATGCGAATTTTATGTTTATGCGAATTTTGTCTTGGAGTTTAAAACGAGTAGATGTGTGAATTTATGAACTTTCGTGTAACGCTCTAAGCGAAGTTAACATTTTTAATTCATCGTTGGAAATATAGCCACAACAACATTTCCCTCCATATCTCTTCTTGAAGCCACGTCTCTATAAAATACAGTTACTAAATGGAGACACTTTTATGTAAACTTATTGTCAACGCAAACTTACTTGTACAAAACCAGGTGATTCTTTTTAACAAGCTTCTTGTTCTTGGAGGGCCGAGTAGTGAGCGTGGCCTTGAAGAGTTTTTTAATCGATTTTTATCAATATCTTTTACCAATGTAATTGTTAACAAAATAGGGCTATATGTACGTGTATTCAGAACCGTTCAATGAAAATAATTTCATTGATGCTAGGGATACGCCGTTTCGATTCCATTTTTGTCAAATCGATTACTTTCCTTTCGATTGATTGAATTTTGGATCGATTCTTAGAAAGCTGGTATTGAAACAGATTGATTTTTCTGATTCGATTCAATCAAAATATCGTTAGGAAAATAGCTCAATTAAGAAGAAATATTATGTCAAAATGCTTACTACCAATTAAAAGGCATATTTTCTCAGAGTCCCTTAGGTTTGTGAAACAAGTGAAACAAATGGTATTTTGTAATGATGTGGATTTTACCGTAATTTTTTTCTCGGTAAATTTACCGTCAGGCGGTAAATTTTAATATTTTTTTCTCATTCAGGAATCGTGTTATTGGCTATTGAAATAATTGTTTTAAAAGTGTTTTGGGTTTGCCAAATGTGTATTAAGTGATCAGGAAATGAAGGGGATGCACGTGGTTCTTCCAAGTGATTTCTTTTTGCATCATTTGGTCTTCACACTCTTAAAAATAATAAAATGTAATACTTGCACATAATTAAAGCTCAATAAATTTAATAAATTAAACATTTTCTGCAAATAACGTTGTATTGAACAAAGCTATTACCTATATTAATTAATATTGCCAATTACCGGGTGGCGCAAAAAATACCTGATTGAGAGGTCACTATATCAAAACTATTATAGATAGGATTTTGAAATTTGTACACATATTAGAAAACATACCAAAATTTAATATGTGCAAGTTTCAAAAACATTATTATTGTAGGAAAAAAGTTACAGCTGTTCAAATTTGGTTGTCAAAAAATTGATTATACAGAGCTCAAATAGCGCGCGTCCAGAAAATTTCCAATGGCTGTTTCTTCAAAACTATGTACGATATCAAGCTGAAAATTTCAAATTTTATTGAAAATAGATTAAGATCGATTGTGTAAAAATTTCAAACAATTTGAACTAATGGAACGAAATTTATGGAATCCTAAAGTTAAACTAGAAAACAGAATAGTGGGGAAAAATGCACTTTTATAACGTGTGTAATATAAGTTTAGAAATAATCTACATATTCTGATTTTACGCTCAACTTCAAGATTCCATAAATTTCGTTCCATTCCTTCAAATTGATTGAAATTTTTACACAATCGATCTTAATCTATTTTCAACATAATTTGAAATTTTTAGCTTGATATCATACGTAGTTTTGAAGAAACAACGTGGACGGCCATTGGAAGTTTTCTGGACACGCACTATTTGAGCTCGGTATAATCAATTTTTGGACAACCAAATTTGAACAGCTTTAACTTTTTTCCAGGGTTGGGTCAGTAGAATATTCCGCGTAGAAAATGGATATTCTACGCGTATATTCTACCATAGAATAATATGTAATGCAGGGTGTCCACTGCTCAAAGGGTGTAAAAATAGTGGGAATAGTGGGCAGATTTGAGTAAAATAGTGGTCATTATAGTGGGCTATTATTTAAAAAATAGTGGTAAATTAGTGGGCCTGCATTGAAATATGCAATAAAATAGCACTTCTTTATATGAAAATCAATGTTTTGACATACATGGTTAACATGGTAAATAAACGTATGGACATGAAATTTTATGAATTACAATCTATTCATAATTTGAATGTTCCACATTTCAAACTCAAATTAGATACTACAATAGGTCTGTTCGTTCGCTCTACATTAGTGACACTGGAATTACACTGGCTGACACTCGCCCTATACCGAGTGTGGAAAGTTCTACCCTCACACTTTTTGTCGGTCTAACAGTTCAAGTGTAACTAGTGTAGAGGGAATGAACAGATAAATATGCTAATAGTGGAGTACATAAGTATGACATGTAACTGACCAGCAGATTTAATAACAATCTGAATCACAGTGTCTTTTGATTACATTATGGTAAGGTATGGAAGTGACAATGTACTCCAACTGCCAGGGTTGCCAGATATATTGTAGCACGCGGCGTGCAAGTAGCCCACAGGAACCGAAATGAGAATCCCGCTAGATAGCTCAATTATCGCCCAATTTTTGCCAAAATCAGGTGTTTATCGGGAAATACGATCTCGTAAGGAGACAATGGGGGGTCTGGGGGGAGGGCCCCCCAGCTCGATGCGGGTCCGGGGCGCACAGCTTCGGAAATTTTTGGATTTTAAGAATTAATTTGATGCGTTTTTACGCATTTCAGAAAGGTACTCGGCAAGATTTTTCATAAAAAAATGTTGAGATATGGAGTTTTTAGGAGTGCCAACTTTGAACAAATTTTCTTAAATGCGGTAAAATCTTAGCTATTTGAAAAATCAATTGTAAGAATGATGTTATTCTAGACAATTTAATTAATTTTTGTGCAAAAAAATTTCTAACTCTAACAAATTATTGTCAAAATAGTGGTATTTTAGCGGCTTTTTCAGGATTTTGCTTAAATTAGTGGTCAAATAGTGGCCATGCTGAAAATAGTGGGAAAAAAGTGTAAAATAGTGGGCAGTGGACACCCTGATGTAATGTAGAATATTGATGTAGATGACGTATTCTGCACGTAGAATATTATTTTTAAGAATAACATATTGAATTGGTTTATAATGATAATTTTATTGATTTGTTTTCAATAAAACAGCTTTTTACTTTACTATGAAGTACCTAGTAGGTACAGTCAGAGATGGGCAAAGATACTTGGAAAAAGTATCAAGATACAAGATACTGATACTCTTAAAATTTTCAAAAAGATACTTGATACTTGATACTTTATTAATTTTGAGTATCAATTGATATTAGTATCAAAGTATCAAAAGATACTTTGATAGTATCAAAATATCAAAAGATACTTTGATAGTATCAAAGTATCAAGTATCAAAAATTGTATCAAAGATATTTTATCAGAGATACTTTGATACCGCTGCTGAGGAAGAATTTGGTCAAGGTGAGGGAGGGGGAGATCATTGACAAAAGGGTTTCTTAGGGGTTGGGTGAAAAAATGGTATGAATGGGCGGAAGGGATTCCTGGAAAAAAATGCCTGGGGTTCAAACTGAAACATTTTAGTCCAAAATTCCAAAGTATCAAAAGTATCTTTTCGGTAAAAAGATACTTGATACTATTTTGAATATTAATTGATAATTGATATTTGATACTGACTACAAGAAAAGTATCAAGATAAAGATATTGATAGTATCAAGTATCAAAGATACTATCAAAGATACTTGTATCTTTGATAGTGCCCATCTCTGGGTACAGTGAGATTCAGAAGAAAGCGGTCGGAGTGCCCCTGTGCACACTGCCTGGCACAGGCACTGCGCTGCGACCGCTTTCTTCTGAATCTCACTGTACATTATAACTATCCCAAATTATTGAAACGAGAGACTACCTACAATGTCTTTCTTCTAAATTTAATATTAACATAAAAAGTAAAAACGCAAAGTGATACTCAATCATCTCATTGGGACTTTGGTACTTGCTTGCTGTAATGCTGGATGCTGTAATCTAGATTCAATTATCCAATCATGAAGAATATGCTCCATTCTACATGGTTATGTTATGTCTCTTCAATTAGAAATTATTTTGAAATGTTGTTTTAATTTCAATTTTTTACAATCATAACTATTGACTTTACCTGCAATACATATTAAATCATCCAGTGTTCCCTATTGTAGCATTGTAGGGGAAGTGTGCTATGAATGGGCTTATTAATTAAGAGGTAGGATTGCTCTCAAGTCTCTAATCTGCCAAAATTAAAGTTGTGACTGTCTCGTACAAGATAGAATATGTGTAGAATAAATAGAAAAGATTTGAATTTGACCGCTCTATAAAGCTAAGTTTGACCATGAATTTAATTTGTTTCTGGTGCCTATCTCAAGAATTCAGATAAAACCTTGCCATGCAATGCAATATAGTTTTAATAAGAACAGAAGTCAAGCAATTTTATTGATACGTTGATAATTGCGGGATTTATATTCATGTTAATGTTATCAGTCAGATCTAGTCGATTCTAATCTGTTATAAGAAAGTTATGAAGTTTTGAAATATTGAAAATAGGGCAACTAAAGGTAAAATAATATATTATGGTCTTTGCCAACTTTTCCAAATTTTACCAATGTCAATCCACTGGCACTTAAAAAAAATATTCTACAATAATATTCTACATAATCTACGTGTATGTAGAAAATTAATATTCTACGCGTAATGACCCAATCCTGCTTTTTTCCTATACAATAGTAATGTTTTTGGAACTTGCACAGGTTAAATTTTGGTATTTATCTAATAGGTGTACAAATTTCAGAATCCCATCATCTTTAATAGATTCGATATAGTGACCTCTCAATCAGGGTGATTTGTTTTGCGCCACCCGGTATGATAATCCAATCAATATTTTGAAAAGTACATAATGCGTATTTCTGTTGAGACTAATTTTAGTTACATAAAAATAATGATACCATTTAACTATTATTTTGATTTGTTAGGGGATTCTGAAATATTAAAACGTCGTTTCTTAACAATGAAGTTTTGCAGATAACGTAGTCTTGAACTGGGGGGACGATATGTTAAACTGTTTCTATACACATAGTACGTTTATTTATCCTGGTCTTCAAAAACGTACGAAAGAGGTTCCACTGTAATCACCCAGTTGTGGAAACAAATAGTTGATTAGGACTATAATACTGCAGGGTGTCCACTCCAGAGTGGTGTCAAAAAAAGTAGCAAAAGTAGCATTTTGGATGAAAATAAGTGGCAAAAAAGTAGCAATTTCAATGAAAAAAGGTAACACAAAAGTGGCATTTTTGTTGAATCAAGGTACCATAAAATAGAATTTTACAGAATGTGACAAATGTGGAATCAACGAAAATGGAAGGTTTTTCAAGAAAGCTGAGGCAACAATTGGGGACAAGAAATGGGGACCAACTTCCTGAAGACGAACCAAAGTTAGGAATGCAATAACAGTGAACCAGCACAACACAATTCAAACAAATGGGCGCGATATTCAAAAATTATAAATATTGAATGTTAGACCTCGACAACTGCCAAAAAAAGTAGCATTTAAGTGGCTTTTTGAGATTTTTAGCAATTAAAAGTAGGAATTAAGTAGCATAGCAAAAATAAGTAGCAATTAAGTAGCAAAAAGTCGCCTGTGGACACCCTGAAATAAGATGTAGAAGTCGATCCAGCTACGGCTTAAGAGTTAAAGGTAAGAATAAGAATGTTCACTTATTAGTTTTCTTTATTATGTTTCATAAATATTACTGAAATTCATTGAAGACAGTGGCAATCAAAACTTGGTTCATATTTCCCGGCATCTTCCGACTGAATGAACCAACCTCTTGAAGCCCTCTTTAATTTGCTTGAAGAAGACTGTGCATCTGACAAATTAGAAATTGCATTCGAATACCAGCTCGACCCGAGCATGATCCGACATAACCTGTCACGTGATCTAGCGCTCGACCCGAGTGAGTTTTTGTAAAGCTCTGTCACCCACTAGGGCCACCATTTTTTTTTTTTAATACATTTTTATTTTGGTATAAATTAAATACATTTAAACGTAGCCCCTCTAAACCAACAATGGCTTGTCGGCAGGGCTACAAAATTCAATTATTACAAAATACAATAGAAATAAAAAACACTCTCCGATCATCACACTCGTGACTGTTCAAAGTAATTAGTGATGGCAATTTTCTGAAAAAAAATTTTCATGAAAATTTTCAATGCGTTGAAAATTTTTTAAATTACTATTTTTATTGCTTTATTGCACACAATTGTTGATAATATATCTGAAAAAAGCGTAAAATCAAAATCAAAATAAAAGTCAAATATAAGCCCAAATCTCAGTTTTTCTTCATTGTAATTTTGGCCAGACTGTAATTTCTACATAGGCGGGAAATTTGAATGCTGTATTAATGATCATTTTGCACAATTACCACTCAGACAACAACACGCATCATAATAGAGTTCAGTATGCATCCCAAGTATGCCCATACATTTATTAAATCAAATAAAATTGATTTAAACTTTTTCAAAAATTTTAAATTTTTTCAATGGTCATTGAAAATTTTCAATGGTGCCATCACTAAAAGTAATACACACAATTCAAAGTAATTAAGTAAATACACAAACAATATATAATTTTGATTACACAAGAGAAAAAAACATAAAAAGGCGCATCTGACTCCACAGAATTGAAACCAGTTAATAATTAATCCAAATGTTCTACAACCCATATTTTTATTATTGTTTTAACATCTGATATTTTTTTAAAATTTGTTAACTCAGAAGGTAATTTATAAAACAAAGCTGGGATCAAAGATTTCCCATTTCGCAACCCATCTATGGAAAACATTGTCTGCATTACAATGCCTATAGGCATTGTAATGCAGACCCGGAGCAACATACCTATCACTATTTCTAGTCTGATAAGAATGCTGCAGCGGAATCTTGAACTCTTGTTCAAAGTAATTCGTTAAAATTAAAACATAAAAATGAATTTGCCTCACAGACAGCAATTTACACTCCCTCGTATGTAAATCCCTATCCAGCCAATGATTTTAAAAATTCTTTTTTGTATTGAATCAATTTTATTGAGGTGCGTATCAGTTGTAAAACCCCAAGCTAGAACACCATATCTAATAATAGACTCAACTAATGCAAAATAAACTGTAAGTAATGTGTTAGGATTAACAAAAGGCTTTAATATACGTAACTATACATTCCCGATCTTAACTTCCCACACACCTTATCAATATGCTTATTCCATTTAAACTGATTATCTATTAAAAGTCCTAAATATACTTGTTCAGTAGTGTTTTCAATCTCTGTTTTACAGAAACAGAAGCGATGTCTATGTCTATGACCCAAAGTCCAGCATACCCTGTCCACATTTTTTGGGGTAAAAAATGTGGACTTTCTACTCACGTAGAACTTTCACTGCGTAGTGCACACACATAAGTGCACACATCACATAATTTGGCAAATAGTTCAGGTCTTTTGTCCATCCTCAATCTTTGCGAGCTATCCTAAGAAACCCTCTCTCGGACAAGGGTATTCAAAATATCTTACCAGACAGCTAAATGTGAAACACAGTGCAGTACTGAAAACATTGATAAACGATTCCTTCATCTCAGTAACAAATGTGACCTAGGTAATTTCTGGAGGATCTAAATAGTGAAGGAAGGATTAAGTGTTAACATTACTCAGCCAAGTGTAGTTTTTTTTGATGTTTTATTGTTTCCATACAAAAATGAGAAATATTCATACAATGGAACAAATCAAAATCGCACTACAACTGTCAAGTATCGGAATACTTTCACAAAATGAATGATATCAATAAAACAATGTACCTCAAGAAATTAGAGAAAACCCATCTCTACCTCCAGATCTAGTTCCTTATCATCAATACAAGTCTTAGCAAATAGTTTTTATGGGGCGATAGTGATCAATCTAGAAATGCTTGAATCTCCAGCAGTTCCACAAAAACACTGGCGCGGTCATTAGGCCGAAGGAAGCTCTACCATACCCACACTGAACATTGATCATTTGTGATTGAATGCAAGCAGTGAAATGTTATGTCTTTTGAAAGATGAGTTACTAGAGCTGGAATGATGGCAGATTTTGTATCACTGGCATACCGGCACAGAATCCGGAATCACGCGAGGTCTAGAACAATGCATCTCTTCTCTTCAATGAATGCTAGTTCTAATGAGTGAAATTTTCGAATGCGACAAAATATGTGGCTAAATACAGCAAACATACGAATAGTTATGGACATGATAGACAAGCTGAAGTCAATGTAGGGCCGATGTTGGCTCGTAATCAACATTAATATTAGCTGCATTTGGTTTTATCTATACATTATGGATGCATCCTTTCACATTTAATGGAGTTGAAGGCAATCGAGACCTAATATTCAGTGTGAATAGGCATTGTGGAAGGAGTTTGCGAAACTGCTTGAATGTTCCGCCAGACTTCTCATTTTGATAATGATGCAGACTAGTAGCTTGGCGCTACGGAATGATGCGACTACTTATCATGGTAACTAAACCAAAGAGTTTGAACATTTATCAATATCGTTAAAAATAGAATAAGTACACTAACAACAATTTCTTCCTTCTTATAACACTCTTATAATATAAAATTAATAAGCGGAGTATGCAGGGCTACACAACGTTTTAGTTGCATGCGTAACCATTTCGCTTTTTAACTTTACAATCATTTCTTTTGAAACATTTGACAAACATTTAGTGAATAATATGTGTCATCAAAACAAAGGCACATCCAATAAACCATCGAATTGTACACAACATAAAAGGAAGAAAAGACTAAACCTAAGCACGATTCCATGCAACAAAAGGTCTGCTGCAGGACCTGAGTTAAAGAAAATGACACGTGATTGTGTCTACTAATACAACAATACAAGTAATGATAAGATTGACAAGGTGCGATCGCCAACTTGTCAAAATGATGGCAGTTACGATAAATGAAGGATGTGCTTACAAGAAGTACAGCGAATCTTCGAGCAAGGTCGACGGAGATCGGTGGAGGGATTGTCCGACCAGGAACGCCAGCTTATGGGCGTATTGCGTCGGTGCCGGCACACGCACAGTTCCCTGTAACACAATTACAAGGAAATCACAACACATTCATTCCATCACCAACACTTCGTTCAATTCCAAGTCTCAGCTGCAGAGAAAGAAAAGATTACACACACAGTGAAAACTATAGACTTTAGATTAAGCTCATGAGAAGTGTGGAAAGTTGTCGCAAATAAGAAGTGTATTGGGTGGTGAGAGATTGGTGTTCGAACTGAATATCTATTATCACTTACGTAATATTTAATATGTATATTAAAAATTGAAAATTTAAGATGTATATTTAAAATTGAAAAATGTTGATAACATTTTATCCCAAGTTATTCTGAGTATGAAAATAAAAATTGTAATGAAGTTACAAAATTGCACTGAATCTCATGGAAATATGACTTTGCGCTGTTCCTCAAGCAATTTGAGATTTTTGTTGACTTGATCGACTAGTTGCTAGGTCATAAGATGTCGTTATTGGAAGATCTTCTGCCAACGATTTTCATCGCTAGGGCCATGAACGCTTTGTGCCAATCCTGGGTGGGTTATCAAAACTAGCAACAATCCAATGTAGGAAGACTATAATAAATTTGAACGAGTTGTATGACTGAAGCAAGCTGAATACTCACACTCCAGTTGAAGTACAAGTGAGTGAGCTTGTAGGTGAGCCGCTGCAGCTTGTCAATGTCCAGGCCGACGGTATCGAAGATGATGTTGTAGGACGTGGGAGACACGGTGCCTTGGCGCACGGACTGAGACACCAGGTAGAAGTCGTACCTGCCAGACAACACATCGGTTCATGAGACTTACTGAACAACGTCCACCAGACACCTTATTGACGACTTTACAATAAACTTAGTACGTATTGCTATTTCACATACAAAGTATTTTTAAGGCAACAAAACATTTTGGTAGGTAGGTAACTAGGTATTAACTAAACAAATTTTTCAAGAACTGGCAAATATACTGCATTTAACTTAATGTCAACTTTCTTGATAAACAATTGTGCATAGATTTAATTTCTTCATGTGTGTGAGCTGAAATAGTGTTCCTCGCATGTGCGGGGGCACCTTGGTATCTCACCGGTTCTCTAGCAACTCTTATAACATGAAGACCAGTAGGAGACCTGCACATGGTTTGAGATGCACGACACAAGTAAGTCGTAGAGCTGGGATTTGTTATCGATGCCAAACTGAATAGGACATTCTACAAAACTACTACCTGGCATGACAGTTCATCATGTGTCAGTTCAGTTTCATCTTGATCTGAATAGTATGCAAAATGTATTATGTAATATTTTTTATTGGAGCCATTAATTTCTTCAGCCTTGTTGCAACGAAAATAAAGCCTTTTACCAATTCCGAAAATTATAAAAGAGTGTACCCCCCCACCCACCATACAAAATTAAGTTTTCAAAAAAATCGCCCTGCGGGGCAACAAGCGAATTGGGTAGTTTAGTTTGCTTCAGTCCGTGTGTTTTAGAGCCCCATAATCAATTTTAAATTGTTACAATTCTAAAAAAACGCTCCGCGGGACTAAGGCTCAGGGGATTCGGCGCCAGGCGGTTGAAGGGAAGTAATGTACAGTAGGGGTGAAAACATTAGGGTCACACAGACATAATTACAGTAAACCCTCGTTAATTCGAATTCAAGGGGACCCAAAAAATCCCAGTTCAAATTAAAAAAGTTCGAAATATGCATTTTTTTTTAATAGGACATACTTTTTTGATTCGAATACAACGCGAAATTGGTTCATTATTTTTTGCCTTCAAAAGCTAACTCCTTCACGCGGCCAAAAGCTTTCAAAAACTTTAATGAAGTTTGAATATTCCCGCCTCAAGTGTTCCAGGGCTGGCAGACCTGTATACTAAAGAGACTAGACCTACATTTCTTCTACCCCACCACTACAGAAAGCAGTTTGACTACTCTCTTTGTGACGTGACGCCATTGGAAACATTGGAAATGCATAGTTTGTGTTTGTTTTTTTGAAGTTTGTTCGCAATTATTGTATCAATCCATTTGCAAAGTTCGAATTAAAACAATTGTATGCAAGTAATAACATGGGCTGGGACCAAAATTTAGTTCAAATTTCGAAATAACCTAAAATTGGATTTATCAAAATAATAATAATGTAATTTATTGAGCACATAAAATAGGTACAAAATTGGTCTGTATTCAACAATCGAGTCGTTGATCTTCCATACATCCATCTCTTCTCTTCAGCTGCTTCACCTCTTCACCGTTTACCTACTTCTTCTTAATTCATAATAGTCATTAAAGTTGTGCTTCAATATCAGTGGTAATATTGGAAGAACATCCAAGCATTTGCTTTTTAGCTGAGGGAAAACCACTGAAAAAACATTCTCAGCAGGACGTAATCTTGATTCTTGTCTTCCAATATCATTACTTCACGAATTCTCTTTCTTGAATGATAGCCTGCTCTTCTGTTGTTGTTTTGTTGTACATGCTACTGAGGCTGAATAGGAAAAACAGTTCTTGAATTTTTTACTTCGATGAGTTCCAAAGTCTAGCTTATCTTTGGACCGCGTGTCTCGTAGGTGAATATCATGACGCTCTCTCAACTTATCATTTAAATACTTTGGCTCTCCCGTTCTCAATATCTTGTGCGTAGCGCATGTTAAATGTAGGCTTCTTCTCGCTTCCATCTTTAGCCAATGAAGTTTTTGAATGTAGGGACTTATATGGTGTCTTCTCTTAATATTGAATACAAATCTAGCACAAGAATTCTGGACTTTTTGAATACGACCTACATCTTTCTTCGAAATACACGGTCCGTAAACGATGTCACAGTAATTCAAATGAGATATTATAAGTGCCTCAACAAGCTTGCTCTTTGTTGATCTTGTCAGAATTTGTTTAAATCTTTGCATTGTTCGTAGTTTGCCGAGTTTGCCGAATGATGTAACATTGTAAAGCCTATACTGAACACTGGGCCCATCCACCTATACTTTGTTCCCAAGGCAGAGACACTCATTGTTCTCGTTTTATAATGTATCGTAAAATCATTTGCTCTCACTGTATCCTCGACCATATTATTGCCATCCCTTGTTCGAGATCGTTTACAACCTTGTTGCTCTTAGCTCTCTAAAAAATGGACTCTCTAAAAAATGGACCTTGAGTGGGTGAAGAAGTAGACCTATTTGAGGGTCTATTGGCTCTGCGGCAGAGCTGATACAGAGAGCATTCCATAGCTGAGGTATGTTTTGACACTTTTAGGTTTTAACGATAGGGTCAGGTCCAATGTAAGTGAGAACAATGAGTGCCTCTAGGTATGAGACGGACCATAGTTCGAATTTACCCCTAAAATCGAATTATTGAAGTTCAAAATAATGAGGGTTTACTGTACAAGATATGATAAACTATTTGGTTTAAAATTCTGACTTATTAATTGAATAATAGGTAGATTACAATGTATTTAAATTCAATGTATTTACTGAGAATAATGAGGTACAAAGAGACTGCATCATTTGTGGCATAATATTTACTAGGTAGCTGTACTTTTAAGTAGGATGTTGGTAAGATAGGTCAAGTACGGAATTGTACCGATTTTTAAGCATTTCAATGCGGACTCCAAATAAAATATCGCGGCAGCCCTGATATATAGAAGAATATTTTGTGTAGAATATATCAATATTTGTGTAAAATTGAAAATATCCTGCCTTGAAAATAATTGCTGGCAGCACGTGTTGAGGCCGATCTAAAACTATGCCTTGTGGCGACTAGTCACAATGAAGCACCCATTGCTTCCTGCTGTTGGTAAAGAACTTGGCCACGTGTATGTGAGCTGAAATAGTGTTCCTCGCATGTGCGGGGGCACCTTGGTACCTCACCGGTTCTCTAGCAACTCTTATAACATGCAGACCACGAGGAGACCTGCACATGGTTTGAGATGCACGACACAAGCAAGCATAGTAGGCAGCAGGCGATCTGTGGACCGGATTTGATTCTAAAACCCTTATTTTACCAAACGCTTGGGTTAGCTCAACTTTGAGTCAAGAATCATCTTCATTGTTAGAATCATCACTATTATTTAGAGATGGGCCGATACCGATACTCGCGATACCACCGATACCCATGGTATCGGTGGATCGATACTTATTACTTTGAGTTGAAATTTTGAATTGTGGCCGTTTTCCCGCCATTGGTGCTCATTGGCATCACGTCAGTGAACTGCATCACCATTGGCAGATGCCTCAACCAATCAGAGCCAAGATTGCAAGTGACATAATCTCCAAAAAAATCTTTAGTTTTGTGAATTTTGATTAAATCTAGACTTTGGTGGACAGGAACTACAGAAATATAAAGAAACACATGTATCGGCGACATCGCCGATACTAGATGGTATCGATACTATGGTATTGACCCATCTCTACTATTAGTGTTTCCAGACTCCAGGTTGAGAGAACTAAGGAGTTCGTAAAATACTGGTTTTAAACATTGCTCTAGACTCGCCTCGCTTTAGATTGCTTCGCTTTAAACTGGCTCTAGTTATCGATGCCAGACTAAATCGACTTAATTTCTTCATGTATGTGAGCTGAAATAGTGTTCCTCGCATGTGCGGGGGCACCTTGGTATCTCACCGGTTCTCTAGCAACTCTTATAACATGCAGGCCACGAGGAGACCTGCACATGGTTTGAGATGCACGACACAAGGAACTTGAGTAAGAAGTAACACTCACTTCTCCGGCATGGTGATAACATCGTCGGCGATGGTGCCCGGCGGCGGGTTTCCATTGTTGAGGAACAGCCGCGTGTTGATGCGCTTTGTCACGATGATGAACGCCATCTTGATCGGACTGGCGCCGTAGACCTTCTGCAGGTTCTCCTGTTAGCAGAAAACAAACCACGAGTTAGAACCAAGTCTGAACAATAAGAGCAGAAACAGCAGAAATTGTAATCGATGATGAAATTGACGTGGTTAAATTTGAACAACATAGAAGACGCTCCAATGCCGATAACATGTCCAAACTCCTACCATAATTTTCGAGTCAAGTGCATATTTCCCACGTTTTGCTACTCTCACAGTCACAGCACTATTTTACAATACTACACTACAATATATTTTCACTGAAGTTACTCAGAGATGAATGTATTGTCGTTTATTCATCTAATATAACAAATTCGATAAATCTTATTACAGCAGCTTTACTAAATCCGTCAATTTCAGGGTTCCAATAACTAATAATCCAATAATGGCTACAATAACTACTGCCCCAACAATAAAACAAACAATGCACAATTTGACCCAATAATGCAGGCTAAATAAACATGAACACAACTCTAATTGTATGAATGCTATTTACCTGCAACTGTACCACCTCGTGGTTGAATACGTAGGGCACTTGGCCTTCACCGACTCCATCACGGTACATCACGATGCGCTGCGGCAGATTTCCCTGGTTGTACTCCTTGTACTTGTGCAGCGCCTTCAGCATGTTGACGCTCAGATCGTTGCTGAGTTCTTCTCCCGTGCTGTGATGGGAGACTGCGGAGAAGTAGCGAGTGCATGGCTTATCCAATGAGCACACCAGAGCTCCGAAGCTCTTGCCCTTGGAGGCGGTATCGTGGCACACGTCGAAGCCGCACACCATCAGACCCTGCAAACATTCACCACATTAGGAACCATCAGCAGGAGCAGGAATCAAGTACATCGATTGAAATCCAAAACGGCAGCAGTTTTGTTGTGTGTTAAAATAGATGATTCTAAATAGCAAATACTTATTGCTGGATATGATAAGTTAATAATACTTTGGTTAGTCATGAAGATTGCAAGACGATTGATGACTCACCCCAAGTGGCACTTCAACAGTCCAGGGAGCGCCGCCAATCTTGCAGCAGATCTGTATAGCGACCTTGGTTGCGATGGACATGACTCCCTTGGAGGCAAGGTTCTTGGCCAGCATGACCTGGGTGGGCACGGGGCGGTCCACGCAGCACTTCTTCTTGATGGCAGCATAGCGGTCGGCGCGGTTGTTCGTGACCACGCACATGATCAGTTGAGGATTCTTTGCGCTGATCACCTGAGACAAGACAAAGTAAGTTCATTCAACACCCTGCATTTCCTCTTGTAAATGGCACAAAAGAAATGGATGTAAAACATAACCAGATGAAATAACCCTTCGATCAGGGGCAATAATATTCCAATGTTATTCATTTTCCACTAATGTTGGTTTAGATGCCGATTGGCCAACCGAAACTTGTTATATGCCCGCAACCACCAGCCTAGTTAAACCGAAGTGTGAATGAAGCTGTATTTACCTGCTCCAGTGCCTCGACGAACGTCCCTGCTCGGTCATCGGGAATCTCGTGTATGTAAGGCGCTGGAATGCGGAAGCGCATGCCCTGGGCCGATCGCGCCAGTGTGTCGGCGAAGCCCTGCGCATCGCGAATGCACCGGTTGGGAGAGATCAGCGCCCAGTTCTCCAGCTGCCCGTTCACCAACATGGGATTGTCTGCCACAGAAGAGCATGTTCTTACCCAACAGATTTCACAAGTGTCAAATCTGACACAAATGACACCGTGTCATTTCAAAGGTCCAGAATTGTCAATGCAGGCAATTCTGCATTGTACTTAAAAATGTACACTGCAGATACAACAAAACAAACACCTTTTGAAACAACTGGAGGGCAGTCCCGACAATGTGACATGCACACGATAGAACATATTGAATTGTTGGAGCCACTGACATATATATATATATATATATATACTATGTATGGACTGAGCTTCCCTATGATAACACCACTAGCCGCCATTAGGTCAGGTTTTGGCGCCCCATATGGGGTTTATCAGGAAATCAGAAATTCAAACGCCATCATTTGTTTTTTCCTTCTGCCACATTAATGAAAATAAACTTATTTCGTTGCAAAGAAGAGAATGTCTAATGTTCAAGTGCTTTATTTATTTATTAAATGATAAATGTAGGGATCGATTGATTTATATGTTTAATATCCTTTAATTAATTATATTGTTATTTGCAAAGTGGGAGAGGCTTAATAGTCACGTGACTTGAATTGACCAATCATATGGTTTTGCGATGCCAATCTTGATCTTCCGTGTTGGCAACATTTTCGTATATCTGACAGGCCGTCCACCTATTACATGTCCGTGGTTGGAGCTCACCTCCATTTGAAAAAAAGAAATCCAAATGACAAGTGGACAAGGCAATAACATTGTGATCGAGTCAGTATGAGAAAGGAACACTTACTGCGCAGACTGCGGGTCCAGTCCGTCTCAACACCGGCGCCATTCTTGGCTCCGCTGCCGCCGAGGATGGTCTCCTCTCCCAGGACACGTCCGTTGAACTTGATGAGCTCCTTGGCGAGCTTGAGGTTCCACTGCTTGTAAAGCTCAACAATCTCCTGAGTGCTCATGAGACGCTGGTTGAACTTGTTGAGCTTGTCGATGCGATGGTCGGGAGCGACGCGAGTGTGATCGGCCACGGCGCGCATCAGTTGGAAGTTAGCGCGCATCTCGTCGGTCAGACCAGTGCATCGGCACAGTTCAGGCACCAGGAACACAAGCTCCGACTGCCCGGCACGACGCTCGCGCGGCTTCGTGCGCGAGATCAGCAGCGGCTGGTCCTGCTGTAAGATGTTCAAGCCGTAGCGCTGTGGACAACAACAAACATCAGGAAACAAGCAGAAACCAACAGCTTGGCTATACAAGTCAAGTTTTATTTTCAATACAATAGATGCAATTTTTGTTGTCACATTATGCAAAACAATGCTCAATTGATGATACCTAAGTTGTGGAAGGTTGAAATCTGTGCAAAGCAGAATGCAAACATTACAGTGTTTTCCTCCCTCTCTGCAAGTTCAGTCCTACTCCTGTCTCCTACACCCTTCTTAAGCAACCCAATAGCAGCCAGACTCCAGAAGCAGCTACTTACAGTCTTGTAGTACTCGCCGTAGGAGATCTCCTCGCCAGTGCGCTTGGCGAAGGTGGAGCGCGGAGAGACGGAGAAGTCAACGTCGTCGATGCGGTACGTGTGATTGTTGTAGTCGGTGAGAACCACTCCACCGATGATTGAGGCCTTGAACGCTTCCTGGAACATAAAAGTAGACATTCATTGCTGGTCACTGCTTCACTGTAAGATTGAAATGAGTTTCAGCCAAAAATTTATGTTCTTAATTAATGTACATTCACTTTTGGGCTTAGGCCCACCTTTTTGACGAGACATACGAACATTCAAACTAAGAGCCGTCATGGAGCAAGACTGGGAAGTCAAGTTCGCAGCTTGGACAAAACAAACAATACGCATTACTTTTATGAAGGAAGTCGAGTGCGAACTGAAAGCACGAAGACACACAAATGTCGTCATCAGATGATCAAGGCCCATGTGGTACTGACCTTGTAATCGCGGGGATTGTTGCGGATGCAGCCATTGAGAGCGTCCAGCACGGTGTCTTGACGCATGACCTTGTGCGTGATCTCCGCGCACATCATGATGTCGTTCTCGTGCTGGCGGATCGAAGTCACGTATCCGGGCCAGAGCTCTAGCTTGAACTGCCTCACGTCAATCTGCAGCCAAACACACACACACATTACACATTGCTTCATGATTTTAACAGGTTGTTTGAGATACGTTTTGGTTTTGCAAGTGATGTGTCTAATCTAGGAAATTAGATGGTCGAACGTTATCTCTCTCTGCTCCATATAAAAAATATCGTTTATGATATGGGTCAGAGAGAGGCAGAGTTGAGCCATCTAATTTCCACGATTGTATATTCCACCACTGATGAAATGCACTAACCTCAGAGACTTGGACATCAAACAGCAGGGATCATCTGGACAGCGGACAAAGGCAGGCGAAGGAAGGACGGAACACAAGTGGAAGAGTCATGCAAGGAAAACGCCCACCACAATAAGACCAGGTTCACGGATAAGTCACAGAGCAATGGAGTGCTCATAGGGCACAGGTTGAATCGCAACACTTGGAAGAAAATGAAAGTAAATTGCGTCAGGAAGGTATGGTGAAGGGATCAAGAATAGATATAAGTTGATAACTGAACGGCTTATTATCCTTAACTGACCTTGGCCGCGGCGTCGAAGAAGTTGCGCCCGACGAGCTGCAGCTTCAGACTGTCCAGACTCATCCTCATGAGGATGTTGAACACCTGGATGTAGTGACTGTCGCCCTCAGCCAGATCCGACACCAGACGGATGGAGATGCGGATGTTCTCGCCATCTGCTTGACGCTGCGAGAACAGCTCCATCGGCTGAAACAAGCAGACGTGTCATGTAGGAATTCACAAGACATCCGATGAGCTCAGATTCAGACTACTTTCAATTACCTCATTTCGGTTGAAATATTATATAATCAGGGACTTTGGTTTTAACTCTCTGATTGGTTTCAAAATGAAAATTAAGAAGTAAGTAAAGTAAGTACGTGGACAGTAGAAAGAAGCCAACAACCGACTAATTGGACTACGGATTCGATACCCATATGATACCTAAATAGTGTGAAAAACTTAATGAGGAAGCCAGTGACCTCATACCTCGGGATGCAGACGATGCGACGTATACATGACAGTGCCGTCGAAGATGTAACCACCGAGAGTGTCCTTGTGGTTACGGACCAGACGCTTACGGATCATGGTCATATCCTCCTCGGGGGCAAAGTCGACGCGGTACTGATAGAGGCACCAGTCGGTGTGCGCCTCCAGCTTGAAGTAGTTGGACGTCAGCATCACGGCCTTGCCAGACGTACCTAGAATAGAGACACAGAAATGTGGATCCACAATTGTTATGGGGTGAGGCGGAGGTAGGGCCAGAAAAATAGCCAAAATTAGTGTAAAAAATAGTAATTTCAAACAGAAAAATTTCGCTGCTGCAAATTTAGTGTCATTTACCTACTGTAAGAGCCTGAACAGAACATGAAGGCCATAATTAGAAAAAACTGAGGGATAAGCAACTTGCATTCATAATGTGACACTACAGTAGGTATTTCACAGGAATATATATGTGAATGTACGAAGACACAATGAACTCATAGGTAATATACCTAGCATGTGCACAAAAAATGAACATGATTCCCTAATCAAACAGTGAATAAAAATCCACCAATGGAGTCTACTTTAGTAATTTAACATTAGATGGCTGGGACATCTCTGGTAATGTAGGTAATACCAAATATACAGCAATAATTCACACTAGTTCATTAAATCATTAATTACACGTATCTCACTGGGTTGCAAACCGGCTATAAAACATGGACTAAATGATCAACATGCACAAGTACAATGAGACTAAAAGATATCTCTGTACATTTACATAACGATCACGTAATTCATAGGTTCCAGCAACGGATTGCAATGTACATGAGATGCGATGGAGTGCAACAACATGCGATGCCACCTCAACCCATATTGTCATGGTCGTTAGCCTTCTACCTACCTCTCACATAAACAAATTGAAAGAACCCTGGTCATGGCTGTGAAATTAGGTGTACGTTTAGATTGCATCTGGTTTCGGTATCACCCGACACCCAGTATTGAACCATTGCTCTAGCATGATATCCACCGTTCTTATGGCACGGAGGCAGAATCTGGCACTGATCATGCAGCCAAGACAATATAACCGATGAACAGAGGATGTTGACTCACCCTTCTTGGAATTGATGGTTGCCGGCTTAGTGCGCACAGTTTGTTCTATCTCGCGACGGCCTCGGGTTGCTCCACGGCCCAGCGCTGCCCCATTGCCGTTGCCGCCGTTCCCATTGCCGCCAGTGTCACCTGGAACACAAACAAGGGTTCTCACAACTGCACAGACACTTCGGAGGGCCGGCACAAGGCTCACTAAACTCTCCAGAACATCCGGAATGCAGGTCTCTAACCAATACCAAATTGAAATGATGCAGCACTCATTCCTCTTATAACTTGATTTAATTACATTTCACTCTGGACTGACCAAGATGAGGAATCTGTCACATCAGTGAAGGATGATGAACTGTGAATCCCTTAACCATAACAGTCCGTGTTGATTTGTTGTTGAATATTAAGGGATATCATGGGGAAAGGTTGACCCAAGGCGCACCCAACTAGGGTCTGTCTCTTGACACCTTCCGAAATTTTATTTGTTATCCAATCAGGTAAGAAAACTACAAAATAATGATGAAGCAAAATGCAGGGTAGTGTAGGGTAGTATCAGCATCACTGACAAAAATTGAAAAAAATAATAGCAGCCTGAAATGACATCAAAATACTCCACACCACAAACAATACTAATTAGTAATTACAATATTGTCTATTTCACCACCTGTTGTTAAGGTGATTCACATGTAACAAAACTTGTGACCTTGTGTGGAATTTCTTACTATACATTTAAGTTTTAAAATTTAAATATATGGAGGGTGAAGACAGTGAGTGACAAGAGATAATGTGCCAGGAAACTTACCTCCTCCAATGTTGATCTTGCCGACTCCGCGGGAGAGCGTAGCCTCCGCAGCTACCTGCCGATCACCAGCTCCCTGCATCTTACCCTGCAATAGAGAAGAAAAGATCATATTCACTGCAATGTTACAGACATATTCGCCTGCTCACCCATGTGACCCACAAGTATATTTAGATATTCGCGACAATGATTACTACATTAGGCAACAGGCAAAGATGAACCCGCTCAAGAATGGGTTGGCCTGTACCTGACCATGCTAAAGTAGGTTTGTCTTAGCCTGTCCAAGAACCGTATTATTATAATTGGCAATATTAATTAATATTAATTATTCAATACAGGTAATATTTAATACTACACTGTTTGCAGATGGTGAAGTGGGAAACAACATGGTCAAGTCATGAAAATAGCCTACATATATACCTAGAGATCCGATTATGGTGATCGCGAAATTTTTCAAATGTTGTAAAGGAAAGGATATAAGGTTGTAAAGGATATAAATGCGGTTCCATGTTTCTGACCCAAAAACATTGGAATCTAATCGCGACAAAACGTGAAATTAACCCTTAACACCACCAAACTGACTGAATCGTGAAATATACCGCAAAATATCACCAAATTGTATATATTTCCTTTTATTTTGTACATTTCGCAGTTGCTTTTCTAATTTTTCTCAGGATCACCAAGGTAAAACCTAATATTAAATATTTGTTACTACTAAAATCATGCAGTGACCCTCCCCCTATTCGCGTACAAATGACAGAAGAGCTCTGACCTTGTTGCTTAGTGGAAGGGGCAGTGACCTCGCATTATCACGTGAAAATTTGAAGTTGACACAATTGTCTTTTACTGTTGCAATACATAAACAAACAGCATAATTCAGCAAATAATAATTTTGATTTTGCATTGTGAAAAACCAGGTTCACATGCTGCAATGGCTTACCTAGGGTTTAAATTTGTGAGTGATATAATATTGATAATCTTCATTTAGATCGCGAAAAAATGTATAGTTATCTAACAACATTGCTCTGGCATTTGAATAGAAGAGTAATGGTGACAATATTATGAAAGTCCCAGCACTTGTAGGTACACTGTTTCACTATTATTACTGGTCAATGGAAATTCTTATACATATAATCTGAAATTTATCTATATTTTTATTAAAAACACAAAACGCGAAATTGACCATTCTTAAAACCACAAAACGCGAAATTTCCAATTCCAAAAGCTAAATTTTGTAGTTTTTAAAACCATATAACCGGATTTCTATATAAAATAAATCTCTTAGAAGAAAGTTACCTAGAAGTTTTGAAAACAGGGCCACTAATTTGGTAAAATAATATATTTTGGTATTTGAAAACGGCTACAAATTTTATTATGGTCAACAATTCACTTGCACTTAGATATAATCTGCATAATCAAGGGTCATTCTAGCCGTATGTAGAAAATAATTGTACACGTAATGACCCCCCCCCCCCACCCAAAAAAAACGCCTGACGTGGTTGAGAACTTAAAACCTTCTTTCAGACAAAATCCCCTATCTGACGGAAGATAGTAACAAACAAAGAAATCAACGTGGGAGAAACTGTTGGGTTGCTGGGAGTGGAGGTTGGGAAGTTATATTTAGAATGCGGCAGCAGCTGCTCTGCAGGGCAGACAGATGTGGGGCGAGGAGCGTGCCTTCTGACCCGGAGCCCGACCCACCTCAACATCCATACACCATGGACCCACCCACCCTATCCAGCATCCCGGATCGATCTGTCTGGATAATTGCACTACAGCCCAGGTAGAATACACAAGCAATCGATGCATCAGGGCCCCAGGGATTGGCAAGTCAAACGTACACGTACAATCTGCACTGATTTTGATTAGGTCCGTGTATATGCAGTCGAGAAGGCACGGGAACCCAACAGTGTCAGTAAATACATGTAGTCCAGTCAAATGAGAGACTAATCCAAAACTAATTGTAATTGTAACATTAAATATCTGAGAAGCGTGGTGAATTGTCAGCTCGACATCAACAACGATTCATAGTTTGCAAGAGCTTTTTTCGTGTTACATCAACAATGTAAAAAATTAAATTTTCGGAGACTGGTGTTAACAGCTGTCAAGTCGATTTATGGACTATCGTTAGTCGAAGATATTTTTTAATTCATATAAGAACTTCTTCTGCAGCCTACAATTGCACACAGGCAGTGAGATTCAGAAGAAGGCGGCCGGAGTGCCCCATGCACACTGCCTGGCACAGTGGCACTACGACCGCTTTCTTCTGAATCGCACTGTACTAAAAAAGTACTGATCAACAGACAAACAGCTGCTCTGGCATGTAACACGAAGATGGTCGCGCAACAACGAGATGATTATGAATAGCGCCCTGTGACAACTAAATACCCCCTCCCCTGTCCTGGTGCACAGTTCGCATTTCGAGGGCGACGTGAAGGCGCAAGTTCATCGCACCCCAAGTTCCCAACGCCAGCGTCATAAAACTCACCCCTCAGAACAAGCGAAGGAGAAAGGACAATAAAAGTGACATGTTTACGGATGTTCGTGTTGCTTTGCTATGAAAAGATTTGCCTCAATTCTAACCAAAATTTAGAACTGGGCATAAATAAAAATGGATTGTCAATGATGTTACGAGTCGGGTAGCTTCCGTGAATGAAAAGACTGGTGTCGGAACTAAAGTTTATGAAGGTACAATATTCAGTATAACTCAAAGCACAACGAAATCCACTGGAATAAGGGGGAAACTGAAGGAAAATGTGAGGCTTCCATTGCAATAGAAAAGTTCATAGTGAAGTTTAATGAAGTCCCGTTGGCGTTTTACCCAGAGGTAAGCTCTAGCTTACATTGAATGTCACATGAAACCACGCCATTAACTACGTGCCGCATTCCTGGAGTCAAATCTGTGGAATTACAATGTTGCAAATGTAACAACTATTGGTACCTAATCAGTAGCAACCCATTTCCACATCGTTATTGCATATCAAATGATTGGTTCAAAAGACGGCTACCTCGCAGCTTGGAGGGGTCATGAAATCGTGATTGATCACACAAACACTTGTACCTTCAGATAGTCACTTGCAATTGGAGTGGCCGGAGATGCACTCGAGTTACATACTCAACCGGTTGAGGTGACTGACTGGAGATAAATCACGCTTTCGGCTTGCACTTGGACCAAACGTTCAACCGCATATGTTACTCATTCGCTGTCACATGTGCAGAAGAACATCGGCAGCGACAAGCAGGTGTCCTCAGACAATAGTGCACTCGGGACAATGCAATTGACAGCGCAGCGAAATGCAAGACCCGTAAAATGCGCCCCTAAAACCAGACCACTTGTCGGAAAAAGTAATAACATAGATTATGTGACATCCTCCACGCATGCGCAACTGCAAGGTCTGTGAACAGGAACTACTTTTACGTCTACTGAACCTATGTTTACTAGTGGCAATATGGGTACTACGCCCCCCATGAGACCCTACACATAATAATCTCTGAACCGTCCTACAACCAGCCAATCGGCCAACAGAAGGCGCTATAAAATATGAATAATTAAAACCTCGGAAACGGCAGAACATTATCTTGATCGCCTCGGCCTATGCAGCCGCTACGCAGTGCAATGAGAAGGTTCCGATATTGAGGCGTGGAATAAGCTCGGCATGACTACCATGAGACTTGTGACATTCTGAAATAGTGCCTTCAGTACGGCCAGAAAACTACGTTGACAAAACTTGCATACACTGATGAAATGACAACGAACAACAACAAATCAGTCCAGAAATAGTAACAGAACACTCGCATGTGACCATAAATAGCCACAGGTGCAGTAATCATTCCGAGGTGTTATCGCTCATGGCTGAAATCACGCTGCAATATGAGCGACATTAGATGATTGACATACATTGAATACAGATAGAATATGCATCGATTACATAATCCAGAAGATAAGAAACCGAGATATCTCTGCTAGGTCAAGTGATTTCGTGTCATTTAATCAACAAACCACAAGTCAACAAACTTATGACAGGAAGGCCCATTTTAATTTCCGCCAGAGAAATGTTAACGCGGCATTTGCAATCGAAAACGAACGTGGAGTTACATTGCGACAAGGCAAGGCACCGTTTTGGACATTGCATCATAGTATAAAGATCAGCCCGTTCACGTCTTCACGTAGTAGCGTCACTCCGAGATGAAACTGGTTTCAGCGCCGATGGTGGCGCCCCAAGTAGCCACCTTAGTGCAACTCATTTTCATGGGATGAAAAATTGCCGCCAGAAATTCAAATGGCTCAGTGAATTCGCAATATATTTGATAAATATTTATGATATTAAATCATTTTTGTAATTCAAAGAAAACTCATGATATAACTATTTAATATTTATTACATTCAATGATATTACACGCTATAAATGCAATTATAATTGGCAAGTGTTACTGTAGCAGGTTTAGTCAGTTGGTCCTAGATTGGTCAGTCTATTACAAAAAATACATACATTATTTTATTATTCCCAATGCCTATGTGTCTTTCATGGCTTTATTAACACAAGTAGAAATGATTGAACAGTTATTTTCAGATTCCAAATAAAACACAGCTCTCTTTGCACAAAACACTTTGAGGTAGACTAATGTGCAAATGCACACCCAATAAGATTAGTGTTACCTTTGGATGCTATTACAACTCAATTTGAGGTGCCAAACCTATGAGGTATTATGCCTAGATATTATATCATACTACACTACCTATGTGTTACCTAGATATAGACATAATATACATCTGGATACTCACTGTCAACATTGTGATCAAAAAGTATTTCACTAGAATCAAATTGTTTTGAGGTAAAACTATGCTACTTAGAAATAGGTAGGTAGGTAAGTCACTTTTTTATTGAATAGTGCAAGCCGTGATTTAGATAAATGTTTATTCAGTTAGCCTACCTTACAGATCGTAGAATATACAGATACAAGCCAAACAAAGAGAAGACACTTTTCCTACCACAGACATCCAACACACTAAACAACAACACTTCACATCGAAATCTTCTTCTTGCAATTTGTCAGCTTGTATTGGCGAAAGTCAAACTTATTGTTCAATATACCTAGGTATGAAGAAGTGTAAAGTCTTCCAGTTTGACGTGTGGTGATCGTAGGTTTGACTGAACTGCATTCAAACTGTTTGACAGTTAGTTGGTCTTCTTTGTTGGTCTTAGTTTCAACTTTGTAGGCTGAGCCTAGGCCGCCTCTGCCAAGACTGTCGTATCATTCTTCTTTCGTCACGAACTGTCAGTTGTCGGGCAAAATCAGAATCCGGACTGTTTCTCCAAATCTATGTTTAAAGATAAATTATAGGTATAATTAATTAACTTAAACGAAAAGTATGCATCTTACTCAGTTAATTTATGGGAGAGAAAATAAGTGAACTAACCTTCATCCAGTCTCTGCGCCGCGCCGTGATGTCTTCTATATTTCGAATTTCACAGTATTTTGCAACAAAAACTGATTTACGTGAAGCTAACTTTACCATTTTATATTGTGTACTAAGTGTCACATGTCACAAGCAGCACTATTCAATAGTAAATGGTGAAATTATGCAAAAAGACGTCAATCTTGGCTGTGTTTACATGCAAATGTCAACGTTGAAGTGCTGTTTACTACTGTGGTTACTAGGGGCGCCACCGTCGACATTTGAAACTAGCGCGCCAATGTTAAATTAGCTAAGTGACGCTACTATGTAGATGAATATACTATGATTGCATGCAGCAGCACGATAACAAAACTGTCAGAACTGCAGATAATCCGAGCAGGTACCCACCGCAGGTACTAATTGCAGCAATAATACTTTGTCCGATAATTGTAGCTGGAAAGTGTTTTGTACGTTTCATTTGAGAAAAATACAAATTATAAAAATAAATTAAAATGTGTCAGATTTTGTAAAAAAAAAATGTATAGGTACAGTACACAAAACTCCACTACTGCTAGTGCGTACTTTTGCGTGCAGGGAGCACGTTGGCTCAGGAAGCAGCAGTCTGGTTCGGATCAATCACCCATCAACAGTGCTTAGACAATCGCAGCCGAATGTTTTGACATCCGACATGCAAGTTGACCCGAGCTAAACGTATCCCCAGGGAGGATTGGCAAGGTATTCGCGTTGCTAGGCGATGACTGATGAGGATGTTCCACGAGGCAGCCCCTGCACGAGGACCTCGTCGTCATGGGGACAGCTCCGAGCACCGCGGCAACGGTGCGGGAAACATCGTCGGTACGCTCAGGCCCTGTTATTAAATCCCCTTCCATCCACATATCGAGTTCCTAACAAGGATTCGACTTCTGACGCGCGAAAATGCCCCTCTAGGACCTCTAATGATGTAACCAGCTCAAATAGCAGGATTGTGAGTTTCAGGATGATGGCATTACATCGCAGTACCATTATTCGAGCCGAGTTGCCTACGCATGCACAGACTCGACTTCATTCATTCCATTCTCATCTAAGCCCTGGCATGCACTAAAAATAACAAGAATGACAAATTTATTAATTTCTGTTCTTTTATTTGCTCTACTATATTAGGTACTATGTAGCTACATTTATTTTGTTGGCATGAAAGACATTTTCAAGAATTTGATGTAGGTATACTACGTAGACATGGAAAAAAATCGCAAACGAGCATAAGAGCTCTAAACAAAACAAATAAATACTGGTGTATGACTACTAACGCCCATACTCAGTCCGGGGTAGCGAATATTTTCCTGACAAAGACTGCGTAAATGGGAGAAAAAAAACATTCTGGGATGAAATTTGGGCCGTGAAACCCCTCTCGAGTAAACAATGTTCTATTCTTCATTTTACTGATGTGCTGTCAGAACACAGTATACTACACTTCCAAATCAAAGTTGGAGTTCTATTTGTCTATTAGAGTTTTTGTCACAGTCAATTCACGTCCCGTATTCGAAGCCTTGGCCAGAAAAAATCTCGCATCCAGCCATCATCCGGACTCCACTACGTAAGATTTTTTCACAAAAGGTATGGGAGCAACGAAGACTTAGAAGATATTCAAATGATGAACAAAAAATAATCATCCTCATGTCTACTCCACACTAACCTTGCATTTCTATAAGACAACCCCCAAGCTTTTAGAACAGGTTCCTAAGCTGATAAGCGCCAAGGATACCCTAAAACATTCAATTTATTCCACTTCTTGAGATGCGAGGAGCGACGAACCATCTAGTTGGGCTATGTCTGACTAGGGATGGAGCGAACTTGGATATCATTTGTATCGAAATGCTCTCCATCCCCATGCCTGACGCTCGACCGCGTTGATCTACGCGTCACTGTAAACGAGGCCGTAGGACGGGAGGAGACTGATTGACCTTCAGACAACCTCACAAGCACATACGACTCTACTAGGCGACCAGAATTCTTCGCCCCTCGGGAACATAAATCAGGTGAAAGGGGAAGGAGGAGACGGGACCGCATTCTTAAGGTGGCTTAGCCAATCGGGGCTTGGTCTTCTTCCATAATTTTTTGTCTACCGATTGTATTGATGATCATGCCATTCACAATCTCTCAAAATACTGAATACTTCTTACGTCTACCCCTCTTTTCGAGACAAATTTAGTTTCCTCCGCAATGTTATTTTATGGCAGCAATTAAAATCGGGTCACTTTAAGGCTAATAATAAAGATCTATTTTTCTGTATGTATTCCTAACAAGCCTGTTGGTATTGTCAAAAAATTAATATTTGTGAATTTTCGATGGGCTGAGCCACTTTAACACTTTATAAACATCATTAACCATTAACCGAACTGATTGGAGATGGTTCTCACCCCGACATGAGGAGAGAATCACTCCGCACCCCCGTCATTATACATAGCCCACAGAGAGCGGTATGAGCCTGGGTGGCATTACGCTCCCACGCTCCCGACTTCCCAAATGCACAATATCTCCAACCAATCAGGATGCCCGTAGGTATTATAGATCATATGACCAACAGAAATGAGTCTTGAAGAAATCAATCTGCTAGGAACCGCAACGAAGTCCTAAATATGTAATTTTCATACTAGTATACCATACGTGGGGGGGGGGGGGGGGGGGGGGGGGGGGGCAGCCATCATATCTTTCCCAACACCACAAGCAATGCTAATTCAGTTGCCTGATTGCAAGCATGATGAATCTCTGTAGTTACACAATTTTTAGCATACGGGTGGTGGGGGGCTTATTATATTTGGGACTCGGTTATCTGTAGGTAGGTGCGAGTTTCCAGTTCTACTACTGTGACTTATTTTAAGTCATACTAAGTTTTAGCATAATTGGGTCATTATTGTAGGGAAGAGTGGGGCACATTCGGACGATTTTTTTCTTTTGCAGATAAGATTGTTTTTGTAAAGAGAAATGAATTATTTTTTTTGCTTAAAGTTCAATCTATTACATTTCAATTGCTATTTAAGCAATTTTGTAAATATGTATATTTACATATAATAATTGCATTTTAATTGCGCTTTTTTTGTCCACAAGTGCCCCACCGGTGGGGCAGATTCAGACATAACGTAATTTGCATTGAAAAACAATTAAAAACGAAACTCTGTAAGGAGAAAATGAACTCAACCATTCTCTTAATCAACAATCCTTATAATTACACTTATTTCTTGTAATATTTACTTCAAATTTCATAATCGAAGCACTTCTTTATGACTAGGTCTCAACGGTTAATAACAACATTTATAAATGTCCTCTTTGACTGGATGAATATTATTCCAGGAATCATCTTTCTTATGTAATACATAATTTCAAAGAAAGATCTACCAAACCATGCTGTAAAAATCGACTTGTAAAAATAGCATACATGTCCGAATGTGCCCCAAACGCATTGGAAAGAAAAATATTTTTTCCTGATGAGGGTAGGTGCTTCAAGTTTTAGGTTAGGGGCTTAATAGATTGATAAAAGTATTGATTTCATGAATGTATGAAATCAAAACAAATAACAGTCATCACCTAATAGATATTACTACAAATTATCATAAAACAGTTCAAATTTACTTTTGGCATCAAAAAGTGACTTTTCGCAGTAATTTCTGCTGTGTTACAGCTGCTCTTCTCAAACTACATAGGAACAAGGTACACACTGCTGCCAACTTTCTGTATTTATTTGAAATTTTTACATATATATGTCTAGGCTGGAATATCAAGCTGTTCAAATGTGCCCCCTGTCCGAATGTACCCCCCTCTCCCCTGGCCCTAAGATGTCACCAAATAAGCAAGTCAACATCGAAGGACATAGATACATGAATCTTCGAGGATGGTTTGATGTGATTTTCCTTGATTTTGAATGAAATTGATGACGGCGCGACACTCGATTCGGCAATTGAATTGTTCTTCGAGGTTGACTTGCTTATTCGTTGGGTGACTTAATTACAACAATGACAGAACTATGAAAAAACTTGGTAGGTACACTCGGCCAAACAAAACTTGAACTTTGACCAAATTTGAATGACTGCTGGTCATGCCCCATAACCAATCAAAGCTTGTTATTATCATTGAAATGTGAGGTCACCTACTAGAGTGAGACAATGAGATCACTTCCAGACTGACTTCTGATGGTGCGATCTTACATTGATCAGCCTATCCAGATTTATTGAACTTGCAAGTAGTGATAGTGAGATCACTGTACCTCAGTAAGTCACAAAACAAAAGGAGAAGTCTGGTGAAGATTAGATCAGAAGAATATTTATTTGATTAAAGTTGAGATGTTGCTGAATGACACAAAAATGTGACATTATTTTTGTTGTGGGACAACAGTTTTCAAGGAATTAATTTACAAAGTTTGATAGATCTGGATCTCTTCTAATTGAAAATCAGGAAAATCGACAATGACATCACTATTTGCTATATTGCCATGGCAACAAAGAAATCACTATGGCAACAGATCATTGAAGACGTGGAAATGACATCACAGTTCTCCTTATGATTTCCTATGATATTTGAATTTGATTTTTATGAATAAGAATTTTAGATTTCACAAGACATTGTTATTGTCATTAATATTTGTTGATAATAAGAAATTTAGGTAGGTAGTACTCTAGAATAAAATTTCACGAGACTTCCCGAATGAGCTCTGCGCTCCAGAACAGTAGTCGCCAACCGGAGGTCCGCAGAGAAACAGAGATTCCATAAAATAAAGGAGTGGCTCTGGTTTCTGAACATAATTTCAGATCTAGTTTTATTTCCAGATTATTGTAGTGTAGTGTATAACTCATTGTTGACACACTACAGTAGGTGGAAATCAAACTCAATTGAAATCTTCTTAGAAGCCAGAGCCACTCGAATATTTTATGTAAGACGTAGGACACCTATGCATTCACATGATACCATTTTCCGAATGTTCCAATATCTACGAGTCATTTTAAAGCTTAAGAGGGCTTGGTAGTGAGCGTGGCCTTGACGAGTTTTTTAATCGATTTTTTAATCGAACCCGAAAATTGAGCAATTTTACTCAATTTTATTCTAAGCACCTGTTGGACACAATAAAACTAATAACTTATTCCAAACTATGAAATTATTTTCATTGAACTGTTCTGAATTCACGTCCATAGCCCTATTTTGTTAACAATTACACTGGAAAAAGATATTGATAATAATCGATTAAAAAACTCTACAAGGTCAAACTCACTACCCAGCCGTCTTAAACGCCTTTTCTCGTAATAAAAGTAGGCTGAAATCGCGTAGAAACGCGCCAAATGACTTCCTGAAAACAAAATTTGCCCCGGACCCGCCTAACGAAGTGCCAATGTCAATTATTTCGACACTTCGAAATTTGGGTCCTAAATTTTATTGAAGGGCACATATTTTGTTGGTGCATTTGATCATTTAGTGGATTAATTGTCGAGCTGCAACAGTCGATAAAATTACTTTACAAGGCCGAGAATTCTCACCTATTGTTACAACATGTGCAAATGCGCATGCGCCATGCACATCAACTAAAATCGATGTATCTTTTATCCTATTGCAGATAATTGTTTGATTATTTTTATGGTATTTCTCAGCATTGTAAATTAATGTATTTTGATAAAAACAATTATTGTCTCAAGCGATTATTATGTGCAATAATTTGGCAAAATTCTTTTTTATATGAAATAAAATTGTACCTATGTATTAGGTACAATAAATTAATAATTATACATATTTTTAATTAATTGAAATTTTGAAAAAAATTAAAATGTCATGCACTCCATATGATTCTCAATTGTTAAAAACAATTATTTGATCAGTTCCTCACTTGCCGTCCCGGGAAGTGGCCGCCAGGCGACGCCCCCTTCCTGGGAGCGCAAGCGAGGAACTATAATTTTTCTCGGATAATAGGCAGCTCGCAGGAAGAACGAACGACGAGTGTACCGATGGCTGTGCTTTAAAATTTCCGATTCAACCCGAATCCGGGCCGCGCAGGACCAACTTGCTAAGAGCTAACAACACAGTTATTTATTGGCCGCCAATCTGTCCAATAGGATGATGCACAGCCAATAGGATGATCTAAGTTCAACTTCACCATTGGAAGTCAGTTAAATAGTCTTAAGTTGGTCCTGCTCAGCCAAGTTCATCGCTACCTATGAAGAGAAACTGGTTGTGTCCTACCTGTTGGAATCCGGGCGGTCCACGAGGCGGTCCTCCTGGAGCGCTTGCAGGCGGCCTAACACTCTGCTGCCCTGGTGCAGCGGCACGAACAGCACCAGCTTCAGGCGGCTTGCTGGCCGCGCGTCCACGAGCCCGTCCCCGAGCCCTTCCTGCTCCTGCTTCAGACATTGCTAGCTATTCTACCTGAAACACGAATTAACGACTTACCTTAGCACTAAGTAATGTAGGTATAGCATGGCGAGCGAGGAACAGATCTGGAATGCAAGGAGTAGTAGGTAGGTTTAATAGGAACCCACAGGTAGGTAGCGGTAATTATGGACGATATGTCCGCACGGTTAAAAAACGTAACGGGCAGGGCAGGCAAATGAAGGAAGAACACTAAGCAAGGTAGATTACCTACTAGGTCCTACCCAACGTCTATACAATACTCTCTTCTAAAGGTTGAGCCGATCGAGGGATTTCAGTACTCGGAAGTATTCGGCTTTGTCCTACTCCGTGACGTCATGGAGTAGGACATTTCTATCAAAATCACATGCCAGCGCATACAGACTATCAAGCAGTTGCCAGCTGTGTTGACGTCACGAAGTGGGAAAAGCCGAATAGTTCCGAGTACTGAAATCCCTCGCTCGGCTCAACCTTTAGAAGAGAGTATTGTATAGACGTTGGGTCCTACCTAGGTAGTTTAATCACGAATAGTAGTAGTAGGTACCTAGGTAGGTGTCCTACCTACTAGGTACTACTTAAAATGTAGGGAAGAGTTAATTCGTAACGTTCTTTTTAATTCTTTTAACTTAGCTAATTGTGAAGTTCATCTCGCATACCCGTAGGTGAGTATATATACCTACCTACCTACCTAGTAGGTACCCACCCTACTACAAAATAAATACGTTATTAAAAAATATCCACTGCTAACAATGAATCCAATGAGCATGAAGCATGTGCTCGGACTTCTTACTTCAATAATATAGGCCTCCTAGCCGGTAAGCGCCAACAATCTTCAGTTGTAGCAATCAATAGTTAAATGTTTGTACAAAAAAATAAGGGACCAATATTTCCTTAAAACGTTAGAATATTATACCTAGTGCCTAAATTCGAATAGGTACTAGACAACTTAAAAATTAGAACGAGACGCGTCCGCTCTCTACTAAACACGTCGGCCATTTTTGGCGCTGGCTGATGCAAGTACGGACGCGTTCGATGAAATACACAATATCGTAGTTATTCTACAATTATATATACTTATAATTAATCAAAAGTAGAGAATAAACTTGTTCGATAATAGAAAAGTGTATATTTTAAGACAACTCACCTGAAAACCCAAAAAAATTACTCGACACAACTCTAGCGTTCCGATGCGTCCTTCTTCCTCGAAAGTTGGAAACAAATGGGTCGTCAGCGCGTCCTGTCTTGTGGAGCAAAGCGAGTTTACAAGACGAGCATCTGCATGAAATCACTTCCGGGGTTCGAAAGAAATGGATCAGTCGCAGTAGCGATGCGCGTGAAAAAACAAAGTCAAATTATTTTTAAATAATATATATTATAAAAATGTTAAACATATTGTTCAAGAAATTATAATACATAATTAAAATTATAATTTATTCAACTAGTTTAAAATGATTTAAATGCAAATATCAATATTATGAATTTAATATCTCAGTGAGCGGGAAAAAGGATAAGCAACAAGCCCGCAATTTTTTGAAACTGTTAGTTCTTATTAGTTGTAGCTTAGACTAAATGTTGTAGTAACCACTGGTTGTAACTGTTGTAACCATGTGCTCTCATTAATGTGCTCTCATTAAGCTAGTGGAGAGAATATTTCTAGCATGATCGGCCAATTAGTTTAATCGGAAACATGATTTGAAGTTTTTACTCAGCTTTCTCTAACTTGGCAATCTGAAAGAAACTTGTAAGGTCGGGGACAGGCTAAGTTGAACCCGCGCTAGCATGAGCCGGCCTATATCTGGCAATGGTTCATCTTTGCCTGTCACCAACCATAGTAAGTGAATTAGGGAGTCCATTCGTCCCGATTTTGCCGGGACAGTCCCGTTTTCTAGCAACCTGTCCCGCTGACCCCACGACCATCAAGCGGAACGCCTTTTGTCACGATTTTTGACATGTTACCGTGTTTTCGTAAATTCAGAATTTGCCTGTGCGGCTACAAATGAATAATTAATTTGTAATATTCATGAACTACAAATTCATAGTTTGTTCACAGACTTTGCATTATCAAATTTTTGAGAATATATGGAAACTAAAACTTTGAAACATAATTTCTATAATTGTAAACTTGCAATTTTTGTTGAATTGTTGATCGAAATCGCCGAAAATTCTAGTCCAAAACGCATAGAAATGGCTCTATTTCGTTCTTGAAACTCATAATTTTACCGGGCCTACTTGTTGCTGGGGGGCCCTCCTCCCAGACCCCCCATTGTAACCCAAAACAGTCTCGATTTTCCAAATTCTACATATGGACACCCACCCTAATGTGAATTGAAACTGGAACTGGATTTTTCAGGGAAATTTGAGTTATGTATTGAAATTTGTGCGTGGTCTTGTCTAGAAATATTCTAGGGGTTCCCAAGGTCTGTAGAGCTACAAATTTACAAATAATTAATTCGCTTGCACTACAAAGGCTTGCTCATTACACAGAGCATTTTTTCTAGTTCCAAGAGAATTTGTTGCACTGCAATATGTTAGGTCCCATTATTTAAAATGTATATTTGAGCAAAGTTAACTTTTATTGCGCTTGCAAGAAATTCACACCATCTTGTACCAACATGTTTTTATTATAATCACACTTCTACATACTACAGATTATTGAGATTAAATTGAAAAGCAAGGATAGAACACCATTTTCTCAATAGCATCTCTTCACACACCAATGAACGATGACACAAGAATCTATATTCATGTGTTGGTAATGTTTTCCAAGAATTGAGATGTGTAAATGAAGTCACACAGCGAAGTACGTAGCAGCTGTTCGTAGTTCTTGCAGTAAGATCCGGCCGAAGTTGATTATCGAGTCTCTGTACTCCTATACCTTGTTCACACTTCACACTATGACTTTCAACTGCAGTTGAACTTGATCGCGTTCAGTTCACACTGGTTTTCAACTGCAATTGAGATTTCAACTGAAGTTGAAAGTCATAGTGTGAACAAGGTAGTCACTCTTTCAATGATGCCCTCTTCTAGTAGGCAGGTGTCACTGTCATTTCGCTTTACCCTACTAAAAGCCAGCTTACCCGAACTGTAGCTTCCAAAGAAAATAAAAAAGGTAAATAAATAAAGGTAAATAAAGGTAAATAAAAAATGTATTACTAAAAATAAATGTAAGTAAAATGAATAGCTGGAGGAATGTGATTTCTTAATGTTGTCCTCAGCAGAAATATTAACAACTTGATTACTAGTACCTACCTAGGTACATGACTTTCATTAATAGAGATTACGCACTGAAAATTTTTATGATTGAATCCAATGATTGAATTGAATCAGTGTTTCACAACTTGGTAGCATCCTAGAATAACTCATCAAGATGAAACTAGTTAGGTAATATGTACTAGTAATTTACAATGAAAAAAACTTTACTACATAATATTTGGAATTGGATTATAAAACATAAAAAATACAATTTTCAATCAAATTGGTTGTACATGTACAATGAATGCAACTTGACGCGCACAACCTGCCTCGCCAATGGCAGATCTTGAACTTTGAACATTGGATCACAAAAATTAGTAATTAATTACTATCATTTAAAAACAGTCAAAACAAAATTAATTACAAAATAAGGGAGAAATGAGTTGTGGATAGTAAAAGAGCAGAAAAATAGAAATAAGTCGGTTTATTTGAAGGCATTTGATAACATGTTATAGTAGGACCTAGAAGTTATGCAGATCAACTGAACACAGGAATGTATCAATTTCACAGCAATCTAAGAAGACGAGAAACCCAATATTTAAAAAGAAATGTCATTAGGTTGGGAGGTACCTAACCTAATATATAATTTAGTGAAATATAAAATAAATATTTTGCATTGAAATCATCATTACTTTTCTAGACATTTGCCTTCCTATATCATCCACATTAACTGTAGGTAACCATTTTTGTAAACAAGTATAAAAGTTACGATCTCGTCAGTTGCTAACATTGGTTTCAGGGACTAGTCAAGGAAATGATTATAAAATTTTAAGTACCAAAGTTAAATAGTATGGAATTTAGGACAGTAGGTAGGTATAAAGCTTAATGATAACGATACTGCTGTGTTGATAATATTAATCCTCAATTGAAAAAAGAATAGAATACTGTATAAAAGAGTAGAAATGATTCAGCCGGACATCACCAGACGGACAAATTCCTCGTAGTTGATGTTCCCTTGGGAGTCTTCCTGTCCAGCGAGGAGTTGCTCGACCTCCTCGTCGGTCAGCTTCTCTCCTGCGGGAGAGAAAACAACAATCATTAGTCAATAGCGACAGCTTACGAAGGCAATTCCCATCTTGAATCCAGCGACTGTTTTGGATCTTTCTATTTAGTACGGCTGTGACAGATGTGAGCGACGGACGGGAGCACTCAATTTTTTTTTCTAATTTATGTATTAACATAGTAATACATAGTAAAAAAAACATCTTTGAAAAATTAAAAAGCACATCTCTTCAAAACAACATCTTAATCCTAGTTTACACTGTTTAATGTTTAATTCAATTCATTGAATTCAATAATATTAATTGATGGATAAATAGGACCGATTGGCGATTCTAAATGAAACATACTTTTGCTTCAATTTAAGTTGAACCAAATGATTTAACTCAATGAATTGAATGAAACGAAGACCAAGAGAGAGGTGGATTGGAGTTATTAAGGGGGATGTGTTGGAGAGAGGAGGAAGGTGGAGAGAGTTGGAGGCTGAGAGACAGTGGGAGGACAGAACAAGGTGGAGGTAATTTGTGGAACAATTAGAAGTGGAGGAAGAAGAAGAAGACGAGGAGGAGACGCCAGGCGTGGCCAGCCGGTCTCCAGGAGTCCTGCGGCCCAAGTGTTGGTGGGAACACCCACCCCCTGACCCATTAAATTGGAACCAGCGGATGGATTATTATTATTATTGAACCGGTTGTGTAAATTAGGCATGGAAAGCCTCTTTTACCTGAAGAGTCAACCAGAACTTCCCAGGCCTGAACCCACACAATGTCTAGTGGAAGAAGAGCTTGAATTGATTGAGTTGTGTAATCGAGACTAATTTATTCATATTCTTCAAGAAGGGGACACAATATTTGATGAAACACAAATCGACATTTCATTTTCAACTTTCCCCAAACAATGACCAGTTTCATTTGAACTGATATCAAATTCTCAAATTGAGCAAACTCAAAATTAGGATTGCCAGTCTGGTTGTGTCTACACCACCACCTTCTCAACTGCCTCCCTCCCCACTGGGTACGTAATTTCATTCATTGCCGCCTGACATCCGGCCAAACAAAATAATAAACTGATGTGGCGGATTGAATCTTCAACTGTTTCATTTCTCATTGGCTGTGACCTAGCAACCGATCAGATGTCCACAAATGTACTCAAAATATTTCGGAATCAGAACTAAGTCGCGCAAATTAATTTAGTGATCAGATCCAGTGAAATTGTGAATACTTTATTATCAATATTTTGTAGGCGAATAAACATTAGATAAACTTGTTTAAATTTTAAGAAGTGATAATGTGTAATATGTGCAGTAACATAACGTATAACTGCAGCAACTTGGACACCTTGCCAAAGGCACCAAAGGTAAGCGTCCTTCCCACAGATTAGGTGGCTCTGTCTGTACTTTTTGTAGCGCTATCTGTAGTCTAAACACGCTGCCTATAGGGGTCCAGGAGATCAAGCAGGCGGCAGTAAATAAGCTTTTTTATTTACGAGTGCATCCACATGATCTATCTATCAGTCCTAAGGGTTTTATAGTAAGGTACACATGCGGTCACATAAATCGCTTGCAAAATTCCAAGTCATTTTTTAAACTAGATTATCCATACATATACACATATATACAGATTTCGAGCATGTGGGGTTGTAGGGTTTGATTAAAAGAACCAACCAACCATCTCGTACACAATAATTATTTCTCTATTTTAACACATATTGACAGTAATTTGAGCGACAACTTAGCAGTTTAACGTGGGTGTACTTACTACTTGGTCAATCAAATGGTTGATAACTGGCTCATTCCATTCTGGTTAACCCAAAGTCGCTGCGCATAGAATTTTGATTTTTTAAAATATTTTGCACAGTTGTTCCTACATATAAGCTGATATCAAATCTCTAGTTTCAGTTCGTTTCAAGTCGGCGTACTCAAATTAAGTGTAATTAAAGATGGCGCGGACGGGAAAATCAGGGTTTTTAAGCTTCCAGGAGAAATGCTGCCATTTCTATACTAACAAAGAAAACAGAACGATCTTTGCGGCGTTTTGTTCATAAAAGATCGGTTTATAATTATGTTCCTTACTATTTTGCTGTATATGGAACCCTTCATAATGTAATGTGCCCTCAAACTTTAACTAATTTTTTTCAAATTTTCCAATATTTGAGGCATGTTTATGGAAGGGAGTGATGGTTCAAACTCCCAATTTTATTTTAGTTTCACCTTATATGTAGGAATAGATTTACACATTTTATTGTTAGTTTTTATTAATAGATTTTTACAAAAAAAAGTCAAAAACCTAAAAAGTACCATTTTTGGTCCCATTTTCCTTCGGTGGGGGACCAGATAAAAATTTGCGCTATGCGGCAAAATAACCAGCATTACTTGATGTATAATTGCTGCAAGTTTGGACTTGTTTTTTTAACGGGTGTGGAAATGCATTTTCGCACCTGGAAATGCAAATGAAAATGCATTTCCACACCCGTTAAAAAAACAAGTCCAAACTTGCAGCAATTATACATCAAGTAATGCTGGTTATTTTGCCGCATAGCGCACATTTTTATCTGGTCCCCCGCCTGAGGAAAATGGGACCAAAAATGTTACTTTTTAGGTTTTTGACTTTTTTTTTGTAAAAATCTATTATTAAAAACTAACAATGAAGTGTGTAAATCTATTCCTACATATAAGGTGAAACTGAAAAAAAATTGGGAGTTTGAACCAACACTCGCTTCCATTCATAAACATGCCTCAAATATTGGAAAAAAATTAAAAACATTAATCAAAGTTTGAGGGCAAATTATATTATAAAGGGTTCCATATACAGCAAAATAGTAAGGAACATAATTAATTTATAGACTGATCTTTTATGAACAAAACGCTGCAAAGATCGTTCTGTTAACTTGAATCCCCATAAAAAACACTCCGTGTAAAAATACCAGCCAAGTCTCTTCAAGTATAAAAAATAGAAGAAATCTAAAAATTCAGCACTGAAAAGTAGTGATATCAAAAAATAGGCAAAGTCAAAACTTAATTTTAAAAACCAAAATATACTTGGCGCATTGTGCATATAGATAGTTTAGAAGTAAAGGCCAGATGTGTAATACATAAAATCTACCTACCCTATAATGCCGTAAAAAACGATGCGCCAAGTATATATTGGTTTTTAAAATTAAGTTTTGACTTGGCCCATTTTTTGATATCACTACTTTTCAGTGCTGAATTTTTAGATTTCTTCTATTTTTTTATACTTGAAGAGACTTGGCTGGTATTTTTACACGGAGTGTTTTTTATGGGGATATCATTTTTTTTTTAGTTTATTTACACAACTTGTAAGACATAGTAGAGCAACAATGAGAATGACCAATTCCTTTAAAAAATATGCCATTTACGAATTGGTTACTAGGAAAAATGTTGTTTGGTTCTAAATATAAGCTTAAAATGATATTCCATGAAGAATAGCGAAAGCTTCGTTCCAATCGGTACAGCCGTTTTCGAGCTATGGCATCACTTCCGGTTTTCAAAATGGCGGCTGATATTACTGCCACCTAGAATTTATTTCTATAAATGTTATGTATCATTATACCTAAGCCTTCTGAATAGATATTTATAGGTTTTTATATAAAGGGGAAATGAATTTAGGCAGATTTCACATAAATATGACGTCATTTCCGGTTTCAGTAATTAGAAAACTTTAGTTTCACTATTGCTATTTCATATAGAGGGCCGTCTGAATCATTTGGTGCTAGTTTTATTCCGATCGGTTTAGCGATTTTTGAGATATGACGTCACTTCCGGTTTCAAAATGGCGGCTTCCGGTTGGTTTTATAAAAAGGCACCTCAGACGCCAAAAGTGCATGTGGTAAAAATTTCAGATCAATCGGTTAACCCGTTTGGGCTGTGGCCCTGTCAATAGGGTTCTCTGATATCATCATCATCATTATCATCATCATCATCAGAATCAGAAAGCTGTGTAATTTCACGGTTTTCACGGCCCTCTAGCTCGCAAATGGAACAACCTATTGTTTCCAAAATTGGTATATGGTGTCAGGTGGGCCATAGCTCGAAATTAAGATATTTTGCAACAATGTGAGATTTCCCAATTTTGAGATCCAGTAGGCCGAAAATGCCACTTTGATGCTTACAGTAAAAGTGTTTGGTTTGCTCCTCAGTTTATTATGCATTTACGGTATGTTGAGTAACTGTGAATGTACGGTACGACTTGGCTGGGTGGAGCGACCGCTCCACTAGATAGTATAGAAATGGCGCATTTCTCCTGGAAGCTTAAAAACCCCGATTTTCCCGTCCGCGCCATCTTTAATTACACGTAATTTGAGTACGCTGACTTGAAACAAACTGAAACTAGAGATTTGATATCAGCTTATTAAATATGTAGGAACAACTGTGCAAAATATAAAAAAAATCAAAATTCTATGCGCAACGACTTTGGGTTAAAACCAGAATGGAATGAGCCAACTGTTAGCTATAAGGTTGGGTGAACCGGTTCGAAACCCGAACCAAACCGGCTTTAGATGTTTGCAAACCGAACCTCGAACCGAACTTCCCTCCCTGCACCAATTTAAAATTTCCCGCCAAGATTTCTTTCTAGTGTAGTGTTCTAGATGGCTGTGTGACAAAGAAGATATAAAATAAAGCACAGTTTAGTTTATTTTACTTTTCTTACCCTTTTTCGTGCAAAAATTCACGGAAAGGAATTATTTTTATTAAAAATAAAATCACTCTTGGCAACTACCCCTTGTGCAAACTATGCCAACAATGTTTGATGATATTTTTGTGTGTCATGACTAAGTAATTCATGATAAAACCAATTCAAGTAAAAAAAGCAAGAGGTTCGGTTCGGAGGTTCGGTCCAATATTTAAGGTTCGGTTCGAGGTTCGGTTCAGTAAAAAAATATGAGGTTCGCCCAACCCTAGTTAGCTAGCAATCTTGTCAATGTTAGCATGGGTATCAAATTATTTTAAAAACTCAGTGTGCTAATAGCAAAGTTGTTTTCTCCGTTTTCATTCAACATTGTTTTGCTACCTGTTTTGATCTAGTTACGTAGCACAGCAAATATTTTGGCTGAAGGGCAGCAGCACTGAGCAGCAAATATGTTAGCAGGCCACAAAATAAAGTAATTTATTTCTGGTCAACACAATTCATTACCTATTTCTATTTGAAAGAACTGATAGACGAGGGTCCGTGACGCTGACGCAGGCCCTCAATTTTGACTAAATGATTTGAAATTTTAATCATGATTAGATAAAAGAAAAGACAAACTAAGGGTTATCACTTGGTACTTTAGTAATAACTAGTTGATTTTTGGTGAAAAACGGTATATTTTTGTGTCTTGCTGGGTGCAGTATGAAATTCAATTTTAAAATGTGCCAATGATAACCATAAGTTTGTCCCTATGTAGGGGAGCCTGTTGTACCTTGGGCCACTTTTTACATTTTTATTTTTTGAATGCACAATATACAATACAAAAATATAAAAATATATAAGTATTAACAAATGCACTTTCTGCTAACAGCTTGAATTTTTGGGGTTTCATTACGTCATAATTTCATTCATTACACTCAATTATCCAATGTCATATTTAGTGGTCCAAGGTACAACATGCTGTTGTACCTTGGACCAGTAGGAATTATCATGCATATGAGAATGTAGGTTTCTGTGAAAAACTTCCATGGAGTCAGGATGATTGAAGGGATGTGCGTTGTGAAAAATATCCGACCGAACCGGGGCTCGAACCCGGGACCTCTCACTTGCCGGGCGAGAGCTCTACCAACTGAGCTATCCGATCGGACGGACGAACACTTGACACAACGCACTGATGAGGGTTAGAGATCTCCTAGGAGAATGGAATGAAGGTAATGATTGGACATTACAAGCTATCAGACCATCGGTAACGATGCTGTCACCATGTCTCTTTGCACTTGCGTGCGCAACCCTCTTTTACTCGACTTAACGAGTTGCTTTTCAGCTCGAATGATGAGAATGTAGGTTTCTGTGGAAAACTTCCATGGAGTCAGGATGATATGAAGGGATGTGCGTTGTGAAAAATATCCGACCGAACCGGGGCTCGAACCCGGGACCTCTCACTTGCCGGGCGAGAGCTCTACCAACATGCATATGATACGTATTATGCATATTGTGCATATAGAGGAATTATCATGCCTCTTAACCCCTGCTTTACTTCGAGGCATTGTCTAAAGAAAAAATTATGAAGTTTAATAAAAAATGTTATAACCATAGCAAGGTGTTGTACCATGGACCACAACACCAGGGTATGGTCCAAGGTACAACACAAGCACATGGCAAACTAATTTCCCAATATTTATTTTAGGGTATGACAATAAGTTTCACTGAAACACAGTTCAGACAGTTGAATTACACATCTTCAATAGGTAATTAAGAAGTATTGAATCAAAAATTTTGGTACACATCCTCTAAAACCAAAGATTATTTATTTCGATTTACTTACTTGAAATGGAAAAAACTATAAAATGAAGTACAGAAGACCCAAAACTTCAGCAAGGCAGCTGATCATGACATGTAGAACTTCCTGGTAATTGGACTTATAACCAGTAATTTTTCCAATTTTTTAAAAATAAAACTGGCGCGAAAATAGACAAAGGTCCAAGGTACAAACATGTCCAAGGTACACCAGTCTCCCCTAATAATAATAATAATCATCTATCCGCTGGTTCCAATTAAATGGGTCAGGGGGTGGGTGTTCCCACCAACACTAAGGCCGCAGGACTACTGGAGACCAGCTGGCCACGTCTGGCATCTCCTCCTCGTCTTCTTCTTCTTCCTCCACTTCCAATTGTTCCACAAATTGCCTCCACCTTGTTCTGTCCTCCCACTGTCTCTCAGCCTCCAACTCACTCCAACTTCCTCCTCTCTCCAAAACATCCCCCTTATGTAATTATGATTAAAATTTGAGATCATTTGATCAACGGGTTTGGTCTCCAATCGTATCGGAAATTTCATAGTTTTGAGCAGTTTTGTTGAATAATCTGCGCCTAATTAACAAGGCAAAAAGCAAAAATGAAAAAGTGCTAGGTACTTATACAATCAGCAGACTGATCATGGGAACATCCTATCAAAGTTACACCCATTTATGAAACAATTTCTCTCTCTCAATTTGCTAAAACGGCCGAGCACTTGTAGCACCTTAAGAAGTTTGGCCATGGGAATCAAACCCGCGACCCCCTAGTTCGAAGTGCACACTAATACTACCGAAGCCAATTGAGTTTGTAACATCAGGAATGCATACCTAAGGTCGAGAGCAGATGTCTGAGCTCGGCAGAGGAGATGAAACCGTTGCCGTCCTTGTCGAAGTGGCGGAGACCTTCGATGAAGTCATCGGCGGTGTCGGAACTGCGGCCCTTGGAGATGGCTTGGTAGATCGGCAGGAACACCTCGAAGCTCACGCGGTCTTGAGCTGCGGACATTAACACTTCCTAAAGACAGAGTCAATAAATAAATATCGCGACCCTGCTTCCAACTATTGTCGGGTCAGGGGGTGGGATGATCCCACCAATGTTCTAGGGCACTTGTGATCTTAGAGCCGACTTGCCAAGTCCGACACTCCACACTTCTTCAATCTCTTCTTCCACTTCTTCAAGCTCCTCTCTTTCCACCAGTTCCCTCCATCTCTCTCTGTCTTCCCACCACTTCTCTGTTGTAATTACTTCCCAACACTCTCCTCTTTCTTCTGCGGCTGCCTCTATTCCGTTCATCCATTTAGTCAATGTCAAAATATCAATAATCAAAAAATATTATAAGACGACTGTAGATAAAAATAAATCAATTTTTCTAATAACTAGGTACTATTAAAAATTGTGTAGCCCGGACATAATTTATACCATTTCAATAATACAAAGAAGATAGTCTTGCCATTGACAGGGCAGTATTCACGTGAACGACCAATGAACGACGCGAATTACGAAAACGTCAGAAATAATCTAACAGTGAACGAACTTTAAGAGAAAATCATAGGGTTAAAGTCTCGTTATGTTAACTGTTGCATTGTAACGTTGCTCTTGAGAAAATTACAAAACAAAAAGATTAGTCCGAGGCAGGATTCGAACCTACGTGCTTCACTTCTGCATCCCAGTACGCTAACCAATGCACTAGGTACCAGTGCCGATGCTGAAATGCAGTTCCTAAGCACATTAGATCTAATAATGACGTAATCATGGCCATTATTTCTGCTACGCGTATTTCGTTAATGGTTGCCGTGAGCTGAGCCACTACCTACAGTTCTGTTACCTTCCGGCTATGCTCTTATGTTTAAAAAAGTCAATTACCTACGCCTATTACCTATACTTATTACTTGGGCTGTGCGGGTACCCGAAATTTCGGGTTCGGACGGGTAGTTGAAACCCGACTCGAAAACAAAATATAAATCTCGAAAAACGGGTTTTTTCAGGTAGTTTGAAGTAATCATCCATGGTTTGAAACTACCGCCAAAAGTCTCCAGAACGTAGTTGCGCTCTTTCCCGCTAGGTTGCACTAGCCCGCGGCATGCGATGAGTGCCTGCGCCGTGAAGTAGGTCGTCCGCCATTTTGAAATTGACGAGATGAAAACACTAAAACACTGATGATGGATGAAAATATGTGCGTCGTCCAATTTACAGTTTGTTGTTGAGTTTCTAAATTAGTAAAAGTGCCAAGTGCAATGAATAGGTTTGTTATGGATAGTGATGAGCAGGGCGAGGTAGTTGACAATGATTTATTGCGACGTAATACCTAGTCCAAGACCAGGTACAAGCAACGGACGGTGCCAATCGGTTTGTTGTGGATAGGGATGAGGAAGGTGAGGTGTTTGACAATGATTTGTTGCGACGTAATAGTACAAGACCAGGTACAAATGGTACAAGCAACGGTACCAACAACAGTAGGAAGGCGTCTTCATCATTTGTTCATGGTAAATCAAACTAAATACTACCCTAGAGAGTTAACAATGATTTTTTTTAAAATAAAAAAATACCCGAAATTACCCGATCGATACCCGACGTATTTTTACTACCCGACTCGAACTCGACCCGACCTCCAAAAATGCTATCCGCACAGCCCTACTTATTACCTGTTGGATTGGTACTTATCACAATAAATGAACATAGACTATTGAGAAATAGTATTTATTGACAACACTCTTGACAAGTACAATCGTCATGCTTCGGCATGATGGCTGACAACTGGTGCGTCGTATGCAACACAGCTCGTGTACTACACATAGATATAAGAAGTCAGTGGTGCCAACATTACATCTTTAACATCCCCCCACTTATTTTTTTATGAAAGGACACTTGAATAATATAATCATGATTAATACAATGTAAAACAATAGATGAAAACATTGCAATACACAAAGCTTAAGTTCAATGAATAATACTAAATATTAACAATCATATTAATTAGTATCATAATCATCAAATTTCACTGGCTTCCTGATTACCCTTCCTGCTCGAGTAACTTGAGCTGCAACTGGTTTTTCTGATACATTGCATGGAACAGTATTCTCAATCTCATCAGGAATGACATCTGGGCTATCATTTACTACATGTTTATTCTGCGACTTACGCAAAAACTTAGAATTTCTGCGAAGCACTCTACCTCCTGAATCAACAACCATGTATGATCTTGGCTGCTCATGTTTGCATACAACTTGTCCTCGATCCCAACTTTTACCTTTCTTAATCAGCACATCATCTTTATCTTCAAAGGGAGGTCTAGATTTCGCTGTACGGTCATAATACGCTTTCTGAAGAAACTGTTTAGTCTCCAGCCTCTCTTTAACACCGTCTTCCACCTTAGGTGTCAACAAGTTATTCCTAACTGGAAGTCTGGTTCTAATCCTATAGTTGAGGAGCATCTGCGATGGGGACAAGTTTATTCCAGGTAACGGAGTGGATCTGTATTCCATCAAAGCGATTGAGTGATCATCTACAGATGATTTTTTAAGAATGGACTTGATAATTGCTACTGCGGCCTCAGCTTGTCCATTCGACTGCGAATAATGGGGACTCGAGGTCACCAACTGGAAATCCCATAGTTCAGCAAACTTCTTAAATTCAAAACTGTTAAACGGCATATTGTCTGACACGACAATCTCAGGAATGCCATACCTAGCAAAGATATATTTCAATTGGGTAATTACCTCAGATGCTGTTTTACAGGAAAGTGCTGGCATTTCTATCCATTTACTGTAGTAGTCAATGACTGCTAAGTACGACTTGTTATGATACTCTAATATGTCAACACCAATTTTCTGCCATGGGCGCTCAGGCACCTGGTGCGGAATCATCGGTTCTTTTACATTACTTTTCCTGTGAAGTTCACACTTTGAACATTTTGAAACCATCATGTCTATGTCATTTGACATACCTGGCCAGAAGAGAAGTTCTCTGGCTCGTAGCTTACTTTTGTCCCTTCCCCAATGTCCCTCGTGAATAATTTTCAGCATCTCTTTCCGAAGGGAAGCAGGAACAATGAGTCTGTCACGAACAAATATCAATCCCTCTGAGACGTCAATGTCCTCCTTCATGGACCAATAATATCTAGCCTTGTCGGGAACCTGATGTCGGTGGCTAGGCCAACCCTGTTGATGTAAACGAATGACAGCTTGAAGAGTGTCATCTTGTTCGGTTTCCTTACGAAACTCTTCTTTACGCTGGACGGACACTGGAAGATATTTTTCAACTTCATGAACGACAACTAACAATTCAGGATCATCATTAACTGGGTCAGGGAGAGAAGCTCGGGAGAGTGTGTCGGGTAAGTTTAGAAATTTACCAGGAACATAAGACACGGTAATGTCGTACTTTACCAACTTCAGAAGTAGTCGTTGGATTCTGCCCGTTGACTTACAAATCTCTCTACTGCAAATTGTTTCTAGGGGTTTATGATCAGTGAATACCTGAACGTGATGTCCATAGGTCATCTGGTTGAATCTTTCTAGACCGAATGTTATGGCAAGTAATTCCTTCTCGATCTGCGCGAAGTTCTGTTCACTCTTGGTCAGCACTCGAGAAGCATACGCTACTGGATGGTCTTCTTGCAACAAACAAGCACCTAGCCCATCCTTAGAGGCATCTGTCTGAAGGACAATCGGTTTAGTGCTGTCAAACGTAGCTAGCACTGGGGCAGACATAAGCTGTTGTTTGAGCTTTCCCAAAGCAGCATCATGATTGCTATCCCAACACCAGGGTGTGTCTTGCTTAGTCAGTTCTCGCAATGGTGCTGTTAACTTTGACAAATTAGGTACAAATTGTGACACATACTTCACCATGCCCAAAAGTCGAAGAACATCAGATTTACATGATGGGACTGGCATTTCGGCAATGGCTGTCACATAACTTTGATCTACACCACAATGATTTTTGGAAATGATTCTACCAACATACTTCACTTCTGGGATTCTGTATTGAAACTTATCCTGATTGAATTTAACACCAACCTGCCTTGCTCGATTCAGCACTTCGGCAAGCGCTCGATCGTGGTCCTCCTCGGTTTCTCCACAAATAATCAAGTCGTCAAAGTAGACTTCTACTCCGTGGATGTCTCCAAACAGCTTCTCATTGGTCTTTTGGAAGACTTCGGGAGCGGAGCTAATGCCATACGGGAGTCGCTTGAAGCGGTACCTACCGAAAGGAGTTTGAAAAGTGCAAAGATCTGCACTAGCTTCAGTAAGTGGCAAATTCCAGAATCCTTGGCGCATATCTAGAACACTGAAGAGACATTTATTCCTCAATCTAGACAAAATATCATCTGAGGTAGGGATAGGGTGGTGTTCTCGTTTTATTGCCTTGTTCAAGGGTCTCGGGTCAAGGCAGATCCTCAAATCACCATTAGGTTTCTCAACAAGCAATAAACTATTAACCCAGTCAGTGGGTTTTTCAACCTTGTCAATGATAGAATCTCTTTCAAGACTATCTAGAGTCTCTTTTAACTTCTTCTGTAAGCTATAGGGTACTCGTCGGGGTGGACTAATGACAGGTTCAGCATCATTCGTCAAAACTATCTCATGCTGTTTTCCTATTTTGCCTACTCCTGTGAACACATCCTTGAAGGCTTCTACAATATCAGTTTTAGTCTGCCTAGAGCTAACGGAGTTCACTCTCTTAATTAGGTTTAAATCAATACAAGCTTTCAATCCAAGCAAGGGAGTTGACACATCACATACATCAAATTCAACATTCTTAGCTTTCCCTTTACGCGTTATACATTTCAATTTAATGCTACCTATGGGAGTGATTACTACTCCTAAGTCTCCAAAGGGGACTAACTTGTTCTTTGATTTCACCAAATTAAATGAACCTTTCAACGATTGAAATACTTTCTGGGGCAAGATACTGGTCTCGGCAGCAGTATCCAATTTACAGCGCACAGGATGAGAGCCAATGCTTATGGTTTCAAACCAGGCTGTTTGAGTTTTAGTTTTAGTATTACCTGACTTCTTACTCCCTACATTGAGAATGAGTCTGTATTCCCGATTCTGATTGTTTTCGTCCTCACTTTCAACATCATCATCGTCACTCGATGCACTTGACGCTTCGACGTCATTGACGGATTTCTTCTTGTAACCCTTCTTCACTTTTTCACAACATTTCGCAAAATGATTCAAATCGCCGCACTTTGCACAATTCTTTCCATATGCAGGGCAACGACCTCGCTTGTGATCGTAACCACATTTCTTGCAGTCGTAAATCTTCTCGGACGTCTTCTCTTGAGTCTTCTCCTCGGACTTCTTCTTCGTGAAGAACTGCTTCGATTTCACAGCAGCTACGGTGGTCGATGTTCGATTCGATTGTTCGCCGTTGTTCGATTCACGAACTTCTAGAGCTTTTGCTTTACCTTCCTGGTAAATTCGACACAGATTAGCAGCTTTACTAAGATTCAGATTCGTCTCACTTAGCAAACGCTCTTGCAGCTTACTGTCTGCAATACCTAGCACAATCCTGTCTCTAATCAAACTGTCCTCTTGTTGTTCAAACTCACATGATCTAGCAGCATTCTTTAGTTCTGTGAGGAATTGATCAAATGGCTGGGATTCTCTTTGTTTGATTCCAAAAAACTTGAACCGTTCGAAAACAACATTCTTTTGAGGTGTGCAATACTTTTCAAATTCATCTAACACGGTTTTCAGCACATTTTTATCCTCTTCCTTTTCGAATTTAAAGGTGTTAAATGCAGTTAGGGCTTCATCACCAATAAAGCTTAACAAAATTGCTACTTGCGTGTCTTGTTTCTCTGCGTTGGCTTTGGTTGCTTTCATGTAAATCTCAAATTTCTGCCGCCAACGTCGCCATTCTTCACAGACGTTTCCATCCAGTTTGAGCTCGGCTGGTGGTTTGTGTGCTGATGACGCCATCTTGATTCTTGATTTTACACGGCCAAGACGAAATTTCTTTTCGTCTTTACTTACGCGACAACTTCGGTTGTAGATGCTTACTTTTCATTCAGCACGCGTGGTACACTTCTGACACCATGTTGGATTGGTACTTATCACAATAAATGAACATAGACTATTGAGAAATAGTATTTATTGACAACACTCTTGACAAGTACAATCGTCATGCTTCGGCATGATGGCTGACAACTGGTGCGTCGTATGCAACACAGCTCGTGTACTACACATAGATATAAGAAGTCAGTGGTGCCAACATTACATCTTTAACATTACCTATGCCTCTAGAAACCATTCATCAGAGACAACATAGCATAAGAAGTAGGATATAGTACCATATTGAAGAGTGAATTTCTTCACATCAGATTCCGTTGGGTTCTGTCCGAGAGCACGTAGCGCATCGCCGATTTGCGAGACATGAATCTTGCCGTCACCGCGGTTGTCAAACAACTGGAACGCCTCTTGGAACTCTGAAAAGATAGAACAGAACAAGTCAGTGACTATCTAGTCATAACGAAGATCATAATTATAGACGAGATGTCCACACGGATTAAATTGAAGGAAAATTAAGCTTCTGTGTGTGATCTTCCTTCATTTGTTTTCAGCAGTGTGGACATCTTGTCTATTAATACCCAATTAACCAACATGAAAAGGGTACTAAAGCCGCAGATAAATATTTTAAAAAATACCTTCAATCGAGTCCATTTTTCGACTTGCTGGCTCATAACCATACATTTTGTCAAAGTTGATGGAAGACAATGGAATAAATGCACTCGATTGTGGAGGTGATGTGAGAGCTCTACTAGCACAGCACAATGTTTGAAGTGGAATAATAAAGTAAGAAAATAGCAATATGCTGATATTTAACTTTCAATTCAGTCCAAATAAGGTAATGTTTGAGGTATGGGCGTGTCAACTGACTCATAACGTAAACGTTGACCCATTTTCAACTGACGTTTACTCACCAGCCAACTGGTCCTCGGTGTAGGAAGCCTGCAATAATGAAAGAATACATACTTATTAAAGCAACAAGATAATAATCGGTGGACAATAAAGAATATGTACGTATGAAATATGCGTTATTTACCATCTTCAACTGTCTGTCAAACGAAAATGCAATGTGGCATAGATTAACGTATTATTCAGAAACTCAAGGACACTTTCCAATTACATTACAACAACACACCTGCTACCTGGTGGAAAAAGCGGAGAAACTTAAAAAGCGCGAAATTATTTAAAAGTAAAATGTGATCTACGATGTGATGTGATCATAGAGTTATGTGATCGTCACCACTCACCAATGATCGTGCATTGCAATTGCATATATCAAACCGTGGCGATAGGCAGCGTGTTTAGACTACAGATAGCGCTACAAAAAGTATAGACAGAGCCACCTAATCTGTGGGAAGGAAGCTTACCTTTGGCAAGGCGTCCAAGTCGCTGCAGTTATACGTTATGTTACTGCACATATTACGCATTATCACTTCTTAAAATTTAAACAAGTTTATCTATGTTTATTTGCCTACAAAATATTGATAATAAAGTGTTCACAAATTCACTGAATCTGATCACTATATTAATTTGCGCGACTTAGTTCTGATTCCGAAATATTTTGAGTACATTTGTTGACATCTGATCGGTTGCTAGGTCACGGCCAATGAGAAATGAAACAGTTGAAGATCATTCCCACAAATGTTGCTTATTTCTCTCACTCGTGGCGAACACTCGGTGCCATCGAGAGTTCATACCCCCAGCGACACGAGTGAAAGAATTAAGCAACATTTGTGGGAATGATCTTCAACTGTTTCATTTCTCATTGGCCGTGGCCTAGCAACCGATCAAATATCAACAAATGTACTTAAAATATTTCGGAATCAGAACCAAGTCGCGCAAATTACTATTGTGATCAGATTCAGTGAAATTGTGAACACTTTGTTATTAATATTTTGTAGGCGAATAAACATTAGATAAACTTGTGTAAATTTTAAGGAGTGATAATGCGTAATATGTGCAACAACATAACGTTTAACTGCAGCGACTTGGACGCCTTGCCAAAGGCATCCAAAGGTAAGCTTCCTTCCCACAGCTTAGGTGGCTCTGTATGTACTTTTTGCAGCGCTATCTGTAGTCTAAACACGCTGCCTATAAGAGAAATCCACCACCTTCTTCATGCACTCGTCTCTCAAGAAGGGGGAGAGGAGTGCATGAAGAAGGTGGTGGAGAAATCACAGCCAAGTTGAGTTTTGTACGAAATAAATTTTATTGAGCCTTGGTGAACAATTTGACTACAAGCAGGCAGCAGGAGCTATTTTGTATCTAGTTTTTACCTGCAGACTGGTTCTAGTGCAAGATTTTCCTGTCATCACAACTAATTTAATGTGAAATCTTGCACAATTCTAGAATTCCCTATGGAATCAAGTCTGATCCACATAGACCGTATTTTTTCTTACGACCAATCAGAAGTCCAGAATCCGCTCACAGCAGACTTGTGATTAGTCAATAGAAAAAAACGGAATTTACTCAAAAACGGTCTATGTGGACCTGGATAAATATTTAGAATACTATGTAGTGGTATTATTGGAAGAACATCTGTGCATTTGCTTTCTAGTTGTCAGTTTCCTTCATTTACATCTGGGTACCTATTTTCGAGATCGTTCGAGACAAATTTCATACGGTTTCACGGCCGCCTGACGTCAGACCAAACAAAATAATACACCAACGTGGCAGATTGAATGCTATTTAATTTGCAATGACATCAATTTGACGCCACGCTTTATTATACGATCACTCGAACAAGCTCGAAAATAGGGGTCCAGTGAAGGAAATATTTTAATATATAATAACTTTACAAGGAAAGAGATAATTCAGGTATGTGAAAGGTCTTCTTAAATTATTATTTCTCAATATTTGCTGGAAATTTTATTTGCAAAGTTTAGTTATTACATTGAGGACAGACAGGTACTATGAGCTAGAACTACCTTGCCATCCTTGAACTTGGCGCAATGAAGGTAGGAATGTAGAAGAAACTTAATCAAGCATTTCTCACGCTACAACATAGCTGGAGTGCTTATCCTTAGCGATGAGAGCGTAAGGATGTAATATTCAATGATAGTAGGTAGGTACCTTCAAGAAGCCATTTGAATTGGAAATAGGTAGAATTGAATTTCAATTTGAATTTTGTGGCATTTTCTATCGATTGAAATTCAGAGAATCTTTTGATGCCAAGAGCTCTACCTACTCTACACTGCAAGCAATGCTGTTTCATATTTAATAATTTTTTGTTTATATGCTTGCATACAACGGTGTAAGTTGTGTTTTTCGTTGTCATCGAATTAGGACTTTTGATTTTGATCCCGCATTAATAAATTCATAATAGGTACCTAGTAGGTAGGTACACAAATAACATTTTAAAATTGAAGTAGGCTAAATGAATCCATAGAATAAATAATTAGGGACCTAGGTACTTCCAGAGCTTAACAGTATTGTTGTATTAGTACTATACAGTATACACTTTTAATTATATTATCCATTTTCTTTATAATGGGGCCCCAATTTGTGCTCAAAGTACAAAAGTTTTTAGAATATTGGTAGCCGATTTTAAAATTAAACAATATCAATTGACAATTACTGTTGGTTACTTTACTACCTACTATAAGAACACCAGAAATAGCAATATTTAAAGTTTTTAACTGAACATGTTATGATTGTCGTATCTGCCAGATGGCAGGGTTGAAGTAGGTATGTAATTCCAATTTCATACGACTTTTAAATACCTAATATAGAATTCTATAAATCAGGAACAAATAGTTTGCTAAATGTACTACATAATTTTATATTTGTTAATATAATATGTGCACCTATGAGGATTGAGATTATTGTAGTCGACACGACCTTCAAGATAAACTGCAATAATATGCATATTATTCTGCATACTGTATATTCAGTTTTAGCCATTTTAAAAGATATTTTGATTAAAATTGTAGTCAATTTAATAGTTAATAACACCTGACGAAGGCATACCGATCCTAGTTCGGCAGTATGAATAGTAGGGAACGCAGAGAACATACAAAACTTAAACATGGTAAACTGCATTCTTCTAGTCAATATCCATCTTCTCCTGATCCCCCGAGGCAATGGGATCACATTTTTCCGCCTCCGGTTCCATCGGCAACACTTCCATGCTCTCTGGATCACCGACCGAGGCCAACAACTCTTCAACAGGTTCCACCAATGGGATGTCGGCCAAGGCTGGCTCAACAAATGCTGCGTCAGCAGCGATTGGTTCTAACAGGGGGAAATCATCAGAAACGATTGGCTCTAACAATGGGATATCAGCATCGATTGGCTCAATCGACGGGATATCAGCTAAAATTGGCTCGACCAATACGTCAGTTTCAACTGGCTCGATTAACGGTGCGTTGTCTGCAAGTGGTTCGACTACTGGAGTGTCATCTGCGATTGGTTCAACGGATGGAGCATCAATCGCGATTGGTTCATCTATTGAAACGTCGGTTGCAATTGGTTCAACCGATGGAGCGTCGGCCGCGATAGGATCCACCATTGGGGCATCCGACGCATCGATCTCGGGCTTATCTTCCTCACCTGCTTCAACCGACGCGATCTCTTCCATCACTTCACCCTTGGCCTCGGCTTCGTCAGGCAGAGTCGAATCTGAAATAACTCGAGGTCAAGAAGACGTCCACGTGCATTGGAGTGACGTTGGCCCGGTACATTCATTTAGTTCGCAAGAACTTGAGTGCTGATCAAATCTTAGGATGAATTTCAGTAAGATTTAAAACAAGGCTTTTTGTCTCAAACTAACTAGGTATTTAATTGTCTTACTATCAACCCCATTCAAGTTTAAACTTGATAAACTGTCTGTACCCAGCTAGGTGCTTATTCAAGAGTTGATTAAAAATGTGCACCATATGGAACTGCACAGTGGATTCAGCAAATTTAACATTGAAGCAAAAGATTTCAATGAAGACTAGCACCCAGTACCACGAGAAAAGAGGAATGAGTTCCATATTAAATAAATGGCTCATAAAATAGGTACCTATTTTGCAGGGTAGGATAGTAAACTTACTAAATTTACTTGATTATAAGAAGGCAATTTACTTATGGCATTTTCCACTGACCGCACAAGTTCTGCAATCAGTTTGAAATTTGCATGAGTTTTGTTTGGTGACGTCATTTCAGTACAACCCTAGTGCGGCCAGTGGAAAACGCCATTAGATTCTGTTTCCATTATCTCATAGTTCAGACAACATGCAAATGCTAGGAATTTAATATCATAAAGCAAAGCAATATACATACTACATGCTTAGGAAGTGGCTTACCTACATAATAATTAACACATATAATGAAAAAATAGTTTTAATTAGATATTAGATCTGCGTTAAAAAGCAATATCCAAAGTCAACAGTATCAGCTCACAATAGTAATAATAAAATTATAGATGTGCTAAGCATTCCAAGCAAAAATAGTAAGCTTTAAAAGCAAGAAGTAAATGAGAAGAGAAACTGAAAGAATATTACATAAGCTTCAAAGGCCAGAGGAGTACAGTACGGAATATCAGTACAGAAAAGAAAATCAGTTGTCATTATTTTGCCATTAAAATATACCAACAATCAACATACAAATAATTCGTTGGGGTTGGTATTCAACTTCGGTACAGTGAACAGTGATAAATCGATATCAAAGTCAATATTTGGAAATGGAATTGAATAATTTCAAAATTGAAATTCTCTACCTACTGCATTTGCTGGTTTAATGTCGTACTAATCAACTTTTTAAATTCTAGCTTTACTAGACAACTACCAAACTGACACATGATGATCTTTCTTGCCAGGCAGAAGCAGATATAGAATCAGCTATGTTGTAATGTTATGTTACATTAAATCAGAGGCCTCGGTAAGGTGAAGATGTGCGCGATACTGATTTTTTTTTAGTTTTCTCTTCACACTAACAGTATGTTTAAAAATCAGATATTAGGGACGAGTCAAGATTAATAGACTAAATAATCGCTCCAAATAATCGTATTATCACTTTGAGGTCGTACCAGAGGTCATAATGTGCTCCAGTGTGTGGTATTATTTAAAATGGTTGCTAATATCTGATTTTATCAAATTCATTCTGTTACATAGGTAGTGTGAAGACAAAATTAATCAAAATCACTCTGAAGATTCAGTTATGGCCGCAAAGTATCTCAAAAACTTAAAATCAAAATCACACCAATATCAAATGATTGCATACAATTAGCCAATTTAAATCGATTTCAAATCTATGCTTAATATAGTTCAACATTTATGTTTAATCAAATAATATTGTCAAGTCACACGCTACTCAATAAAATTGTACGATAAGCTGGAGAAGACTTCCTTGGAAAATTAATTTTTATCTTGAGGAGAATGAACTAGAGAGTAGAGACTGAAAACAACCTAAGCTAATTGAGGCATTTTTGGTAGGTCATTCCACCACAATATTTCCCTTGAAACGAGATTAAAATGTAAACACGTTATAGATTAACCAAATTCAATTAATTATATACAGGCAAAATAATGAATACTGTTTTCACAAGTACATCCGAGAAGCTTTACAAGCAGATGAAGAAGGCAAGCGTTACGGCAAGCAGACTAAGTCAACAAGATTGTGCGGACCTTCCTTCGAGTCAGCCGGCTTTGCGTCCGGCTCTGCCTTGCTCTCCGGCTCTGGCGGCTCTTCGCTCGACGACCGACGGACCAATCCGAGCATGTTCAGCATACTGGGAGGTCCCGATGCTGAAACTAACCATCGCAATCAACCATACATCGATCACGCCTCACCTATTATATACTAACGTAAAATTGGTCTATGAAGTTTTTCATTATGTTCCGTATGTACTGGAAAGTAGCGTAATGTAGGTTAATCTTAATCAACTACAGATAAATGTGAAATGAATGGCAGAGAGCCAAAGGATTTAACGGTCTTGAATCCCATGCCACCTCTTATTATTATGTGATAAAAAAAAATGGGACTCGCAGTTGAGCTATAAAAGGTATAAAATAAAAATAGATGCAAAAATCGAGCTTGAATAGGGAAGTCGATATAATATATTTCAAAATATTGTTATAATATTATGGTAGTTGAGATGTGCCTGAATACCGAGAAGCTAGCATTTTTGTTGTGGGATGTATAGTTTTCATGTAATTGAAGATAGAAATCTCCGAAAAATATATTCACCTTGTTTTAAACCTGTAATATCAACATTGACGTCATTGGTAGTGCATTGCCATGGCAATAAAGTATTCACCATGGTAAACATTGTTGCTGACTTAAAAATGACATCACCCGGCAGTCACATCGTATCCCACCAAATGTAAGAAAAAATTAAAATTTAATATTTTATGAATGAACATTCATATTTTTTGTCATTATTATTTGTGCTGATATTTACAAATTTACTATAACAAAATATAAAAGACTTCCCTATTGCTTAGGAGCACAGCCTGTCAATGAACATAGGTACTATATCCACACCCATGAGCCACGACGATGTCCGTAACTCACCCGCCGGCTTGTTGGTCTCCGACGAGTCGATGCGGGCCGGAGCGAAGGCCTTGAGCCAGCGGTCGGTGGCGTCCTCGCCGGCGGCGCCCCCGTCGTCCAAGGTCACCAGCGGGGGGAAGGAGGCGGAGCCGGCGGCGGCGCGCGTCGACAGCTGGGCACGCTTCATGCTCACGTAAGCCGTCTTGCGCTCGCACAGTGCCATGTGCTTCGCTGCATCGCGACGAGAGAGAACGTTGTTACATACATTGGTCGACACCGAACACCACCTCTACAAGCACTCACATCGTTCCATTCTCCTGCTTTTAGACAGGAAATGTATAGTTCCAATTTTTTGCCTACAAAGGCGCTTAAAAGGCTTCGGTAAGGTAACGGGACAAGAATGTTTCTTCAAAGTGTTTTTCAAGATTAGGTACCTATTTTTATTACTAGAAACATAATTTTTCAGAATCAAGGTGCAGAGCCCAGTTAAACTCACCAAACTAAATAATGCCTCACACTGGAGTACATAACTGCCTCTGATATGGCCTCAAAGAGTAAAATATGACTAAATAATTAATACATTTAAATACATTCCGAAAACGTCCATGACATCAAATACATTTTAAATTAAAATTTTTAACATAACCATAATTAATAGGGTTGGGATTCGATTTGATTTGCTAAATCGATGTCAAACTGAAGATTTCGACATCAAATCGAAATAATTTCGACATCGAAATAATTTTGACATCGTAATAATGGGCCACATCAAAATAATTACGGCGAAATGTGGCAACACTGCAATTGCGTCTGCCCAAGGCCATGTTCCAGCGCTAGAGATGTCCCTCTCACACCCCCCTCGCGGCAACAAATGACGAGGAAATGATTGAAATTAATAACTTTTTCATTTCAAATAACGTACAAGCATTTATTTATGTAAAAGGGAACAATTAATGAAAAAATTTCGTTGCAAATCCAGTTGCAAATTCATGGTTTTATTAGACTTGTTGCCGGAATATATCCCGTGAAGCATAGGTAACATTGTCTGCATTCAACATCCTTTAGCAATGTTGCCCGTAATGTTCACTTCAAACTCGAAAACTTTCCGCAATTCACTTCGTCTCCACGGCGGGATTATTATTTTTTTTGCGTGGAAACATTCTTTCACGAGAGAATAAAAACAACACGCGCTGAATGGCAAGAGACAGCTGACCAACCCACCCTCAACTGCACACGCGGTATGCAGGAAGGGCGGAAGCAGGCCACTCAGCTGATCTTGAGAGGCGCGTTGCACTGTTGCCAGCTCTACAATACTGCGCGCTGATTCTCGGAATTTTTTAAACGATGTCAAACGATTATTTGAGTAAACAATTCAAATCGATGTCGAATCGAAACTCAAAATATCATTCGACATCGATGTCAAATCGAAAAATCGATGTCAAGTCCCAACCCTAATAATTAATGTTTCCAGGTGCAATTTTGGATCATTGCGTATCAGGGGCCACTTTCATTGAAGAAGGCACTCTTCATTGTTGAATAAGGTATCAGATATATCAGAATATACCTATCAATAAATTAAGGCCCAGTCTTTCAATACTCTGCTAACTTTAAAACGGTTGATTAGGACTGTATTGTCATGGCAACAACCAATGACATTCCTAGAATGACTGTGTTAGTTAGCTTGATTACTGCTTTTAGCAGAGTATTGAAAAACTGGACCTAAATATAATTGGTAATCCCTGCCCTCCTCAGAGCCCCGAGGACGTTGGCGTACTCACCGAGCTGGTTGCCCATGCGGCTCTTGAAGCCGCACACGCAGTGCATGAGGTTGGGCAGCGACGCCTTCTCCACGCTCTGCAGGCGGCTGTGGAAGCGGCGCACGTGGTCGGGCATCGCGCGCAGGCAGCACGTCACGTAGCGGCACTTGGTGCACTTCACCAAGCCCCTGCAACCAGACGGAACGTGACAAACGCAGGAACGCCAACAGTTGGATCGCGAGGATGGTTGGTTACACAAAAGTAATTCCGAAACGACACTTGATTTTAGTCTTAGATGATTGATTGAGGGAATACAGTAAAAAAATTAGTATTATGTATTGAAACAATTAACAATAAAATAACATTACCTAGGGATAATTAAATAATAATTTGTTTCAAAAATTAATAAATTATGTCTGGTTTTTGTACCAAAGTTCCAAAGTTGGTTATCCAAAGTTCTTGATGTAGCCACTAGATAAAGTGCTAGATTGTGTAGTGAAGTAGTCATCTTATACCTAAATTCTGAGATAACAAGAAACTAAATTAAAATATGCTAGCTAGATGATAAAATACAGCTGTTAAATACTTTGATCTGGTTTCTAGCTGTCAAGAACTTAGTCAAGTTGGTCAAATACCGGCCCCTAATATGTTTTAACTTGATGTAGGTACCGTAATAATTAGGGATGTTCACGATTACGATTTAATCGAATCGATTAATCGATTATGACATTCAAAACGATTAATCGATGTTAGTACAAATAATCGTATTACATCAATTTGAATTTGCCGCCTTGAAAATAGTTCTATTTTACAACATCTAAAATGGCTTCATTCTGTCCACATTTTTCTTTGTGTGCATAATATTTTAGTGATAAATTTATGTTTGTGTGTATTTTCCCAAGTTTCAGTGTGTATTTCTAATTCACATTACCATTTATCAGTGATGATTAAATGAATTACGGCACATTACAGCGTATTTGAAGTAAAAATGAATGACTTCCCGGTAGGGCTGTGCGAGTTTGATATTTTAAGGTCGAGTCGAGTTCGAGTCGAGTCAGTGAGATGAATCGAGTTTTTCGAGTCGAGTTCGAGTCATGTTCAGCAAATGTTCACCTATGTACTATACGGTCATAAAATTATTATTCGACTATCACAAAATGAATAGAAATATTTACATTAATCAATAATCATACATCATCTATACATTGTAGGGCTGCTAATTCATGTAATTTCTTATTATAAGATAAGATGTGTATAGGTAAATAATTTTGATTCTCATGCTACTGGGGTTTGAAGTGCTGCTACTAGAAATTTGTAGCTTGGAATGACAAGTAAAGATCTAAGCCAGGGCTGCCGTTCCTACGGAATTTATCCGTTCCTACGGATATTTGGGGTCAGATAAGGATTCACGGAATTGAGTCTAAAACTACGGATTTCCTAGCTGGTCTAATAAAATTAGCAATTTGTCAGTTTGGACGGCATATTTCTAAGTATTCAGTATAGTTTGAGAAGTTGATAATGTGCGGGAGAGTGGATAGCTTGTAAGAGGGTGTGAATGGCGTTTATTGTAGGTGGTTTGGCTATACAAGTGAAGTGTGGTTGTGTGATTGGTTGAGTGTGGCTGATGGGGATGGGGGATGGGGGAGAAAGCGGTCGACCTTGAAGCGCCTGAAGGCAGTCACTTGTTTGTCTCTGCCAGCTGTGCCACTTGTTCGTCGCTCGCGTTGGGTTATTGACCTGCTTCTTTTCGCCTTTTGCGTGAGTTAAAATGAACACACGTTGGCAGCAAACATACCAATGCGAGTGGGAAAGTGAACTTCCTTGGGTTAGGAAGGCGAAGAAAGATAGTGACGCTTTCTGTAAAGTGTGTAATAAAGATTGATCAATTGTGTCGGGTGGGATTAAAGATTACGCAGACACGAGAACGAGATCACTCAATACCACATAAAAAAGTGCGCGAGCCGGGAAACCAGTGCACAGATGACCAATTTCGTTGTCAAAGATAACAATGGTGTCGTCGACACATTTATGACGCGTGGACACTTTATGATCTTCGATTCCCATTCATAGCTGTCAGACCAGTCCCAGCCCTCCCCCACCCCTCCTGTCATGTTCTCCATGTGTTTATCTACTTCAAGTGGCCACTTGAGATCTGGAAACCGTGATTTGCTGTGTTTTTATGGTTTTTGATAGAACTACGGATTTCTACGGATTTTTCATGCTTCACACAAGGATTTTAATTTTTATATGGCGGCAGCCCTGATCTAAGCTTTAACAGCTACTGTATTTTGGGGGAAAAAATCCATGCAATCTGCAACTAGAAATACTACTAGGTACTAGGCACTACATAGAATAAAAAGGCCAAAGACCCTAGAACTTCCTTAGGCCAAAATTCTGGGTTTTTGCATTCCTAGAAGTATTGTCAGAAGCACTTAGACGAGTTATGTCACTCTCACTTATCAGCAGGAATATCATATTTCCCAAATCTCAACAATTTCATCCAACAATGCTTCATTATTATTTCATTGTGTGACATTTTAACAGAAATTCATGTGTTCTTGTGAGTTGAGGAGTGGATTATTGATGGAAGAAGTAGGTAGGGGACTGTTAAGGATGTAAGCAGGATAGATATTGTCTTCAATTTTTTTTTTTTTTTTTTTTTTTACTCGAATAAGTCGAGTTAAACCCTTTTTGACTTGATTCACCCCCCAAACTCGGCTCGAACTCGAAATTTCGAGTACTCGCACACCCCTACTTCCCGGACACATTTCATTGTTGAGGTTAATATTGCCGTAAAAGACGATATGATGACCACCCTGAACATGATGATATCAATACGATTTAATTCGATTATTAATCGATTTAAATTACGAAAATCGAATTAATAATCGATTTAAATAAAATAATCGTTGAACACCCCTAGTAATAATGCTTTTGTTGTTTGATCACACAACTTTCATATTTGTATCATTATTTTTGTTAAATCGAGAGGCTTTGCAGGACAATTATCAAGTTTATTTTGTACTATCATGTATTAGGTAGGGCTCATTCCATTCTACTTCACCCAAAGTCGTTGCGCCTAGAATTTTGATTTTTTTTATATTTTGCACAGTTGTTCCTACATATAAGCTGATATCAAATCTCTAGTTTCAGTTCGTTTCAAGTCGGCGTACTCAAATTACGTGTAATTAAAGATGGCGCGGACGGGAAAATCGGTGTTTTTAAGCTTCCAGGAGAAATGCTGCCATTTCCATACTATTCAAGTTAACAGAACGATCTTTGCGGCGTTTTGTTCATAAAAGATCGGTCTATAATTATGTTTCTTACAATTTTGCTGTATATGGAACCCTTCATAATGTAATTTGCCCTCAAACTTTGACTAAAATTCTTAAATTTTTCCAATATTTGAGGCATGATTATGAATAGAAGGGAGTGATGGTTCAAACACCCAATTTTATTTTAGTTTCACCTTATATGTTAGAATAGATTTTCACACTTCAATGTTAGTTTTTATTAATTGTTTTTTACCAAAAAAAAGTCAAAACCCGAAAAAGTACCATTTTTGGTCCCATTTTCCTCAGGTGGGGGACCAGATAAAAATTTGCGCTCAACGGCAAAATAACCAGCATTACTTGGTGTATAATTGCTGCAAGTTTGGACTTGTTTTTTTAACGGGTGTGGAAATGCATTTTCGCACCTGGAAATGCATGTGAAAATGCATTTCCACACCCGTTAAAAAAACAAGTCCAAACTTGCAGCAATTATACATCAAGTAATGCTGGTTATTTTGCCGTTGAGCGCAAATTTTTATCTGGTCCCCCACCTGAGGAAAATGGGAGTAAAAATGGAACTTTTTCGGGTTTTGACTTTTTTTTTGGTAAAAAACAATTAATAAAAACTAACAATGAAGTGTGAAAATCTATTCTAACATATAAGGTGAAACTAAAATAAAATTGGGTGTTTGAACCATCACTCCCTTCTATTCATAATCATGCCTCAAATATTGGAAAAATTTAAGAATTTTAGTCAAAGTTTGAGGGCAAATTACATTATGAAGGGTTCCATATACAGCAAAATTGTAAGAAACATAATTATAGACCGATCTTGTATGAACTAAACGCCGCAAAGATCGTTCTGTTAACTTGAATAGTATGGAAATGGCAGCATTTCTCCTGGAAGCTTAAAAACACCGATTTTCCCGTCCACGCCATCTTTAATTACACGTAATTTGAGTACGCCGACTTGAATCGCACTGAAACTGGAGATTTGATATCAGCTTATATGTAGGAACAACTGTGCAAAATATAAAAAAAATCAAAATTCTAGGCGCAACGACTTTGGGTGAAGTAGAATGGAATGAGCCGTAGGTAATTGTGTGACCAATAAAAAAACAACAGAGTTGTATACCTAGAACTTCACAATTTTTTTAAGGCATAAGGGAATTGGGACTTCAAACTTGCTAATATAACTGCACAACGTGAACATGGACGAGAGTGAACGTACGGGAAGTGTTCGGGATCCATCATGAGAGAGCCGCACTCGTTGCAGCGTTCGTCCGCCACCAGGAGCCTGAGGTGGTCGAACTTCACCACGGAGTGCATGGAGCGCTGCCGGGTTGGCGCGGCGACTGTCGGACTGGCGCCGGGCAGCGTCATGATGCAGTCGCTGCCGTTGGTCTGCACGAACACCCGCACGCCTGCAACCAGAATGCCGGCGTATACTCACGAGGGGTATAGAAGCACAGCAGGTTGCTTCATACACTGCCGCTGAGTGAAAAACATTAGACAGTACTCAGTGGCAAATGTGTGCACAATATACATCACATACAATCTTGTATCTTGAAACTAAAACTCAAATAAATGGAAACGATTGCATGATATTTGATTCATTAATAAAATTAAATGACATCTAAAATTATTACCTCCATTATCTCAAACTTAAACATCAAGTACCGATCATAGCCTAAATTTTGTTTTTGACATGACAGTTTGACATTTAAGTATTCCACTCATTAATTTTTTTTTCTGGGGCTTAACGTCGCACTGTTCTGCAGACTGCAGCGAGGCTAATGGCGACGGATGAATGATTATGATGATGATTGGGAGATGATGGTGAAGAGTAGGTAAGGATGGAAGGTGGGAAGGAGGCGGTCGTGGCCCATTAGTAGGGTACATTCCCATTTTGGTATCTGGAACTGCAGTGCTCTGAGCTTGTCGTACCGGGTTGTCCTGCGAAGGAGCGGTGCTCCCTCTCGTGGTCCTTGAGCATGCCCTTGTGCACGAAGACGAGCACGCACTTGGCACAGCGGCGCGCCGCCGTCTGTCGGAAGTGCTTCTGCACGTGCGTCAGGAAGAACATCAGGTTGGAGTCGACGACGCGGCCGCCCGAGTTGTACGCCACCACTTTCAGACACAGCGGGCACTGCAGGTTCTCGCCCCCGTCGTGCGTCTGCACAGGGACACGTTACATTTCATTCATTTCATAAATATAATAAACAAAACACTCAGCTTCACAAAGCCACACAATGGCTTAAAAGTCAATGTAAAAGTAAACATTTTGACGCAAAATCGGAATAATTTTGACATTAATAATAATTTGACAAAGAAAACATTGTACTTGTGCTCTTTACCAATGGCATAAATCAGCTATTTCAGTACAAGCAAGTGCAAGATGCAACTGAACTGACACATGATGATCAATGTGATTGTCAGGCAGACGCAGAAGAGCAACTCAAAAAAGCTGTGTTAAATTACCAGTCAAATAGATAGTTTTTGACATTGATTATGAACGATGTCAAAAACATAAAATTGAAAGGCTTAAATAGGTGCACGCACTTACCGATTTAAATTGAAACTGAAAATTTAGGTAGGTGTATATTTTCTAAAAGTTGAGATTCTATGTCATTAAGGCGGATTTTACATATATGATGCCAAGTTCTACCGCCACTAGCGCAGTGCTCTCAGAGAGCTCGTGGAGCACGGATGTATCGCTTGTATAAGCAAACATATTTCTCCAGTTGTAACATTATTTGTGTGAGTGCGAGAGAGACAGATGATATGTCTATCTCTGTCTCTCTGTCTCACAAACTCTTAAATAGTCATGTCTCGTCTGGCAAGTCGTAAACCAAAACAATTTCTATTATTCTCCGTTTCAATGAGTCTAGAGTCCTAGGTATATCAACCCTCACGCCAAACTTTCCCCACCACGCTGCCATAAGACTTTCGGCCTTTATTCAAAGGTTCGGCTCTCGGTCGACGGTCGGCGGGTGGAAAAAGGTTCTATTGTCACTTGATGAAAGGCTCCCATATGAATGACCACCCAATTCAATAACAAAATAAGTTTATTGATTAATTCATATAAATGAAAATATTTTGTCATCTTATTATGCGAAAAACACATTACTCTTTGAATTTAAGGCGGATTTTACCTATATGATGCCAAGTTCTACCGCCATCAGCGCAGTGCTCTCATACATTGTGTCTTACTCTTGTACAGTATAAAACGGTAATCTTGATTTCTTTCAAAAGAAGAATAAAAATAATTATGTCCACAAAAGTTTGTAGACTCACAAAACATGTGTCCTTATACTTTAATCCTTATATTATTATTATTATTGACATTCCTTGTCTACTAATTAGAAAATTAGTTTTGTACAACACAGTCCAATCACACTTTGCCGCGTGAGCAAGTCAGTCATTCATCAGATTCAGCTACCGCGAAATGTAAACCAATACATCCCCCCAGCCATAAACAGCTTATGCTCGCTACCTGACCAGACAAAGGCGGACCAAGACCGACCAAGACCCTCGCCAAGACCTAACAGACTTCCCCCCCTCCCCCGCGCAGGCATGCGGGTGTCAGCACTTGAGATACACACCGCTAGTGGCGCGACTAGCCGGCCCAAGACATCGCAAAACTTTTCCAGAGAAACAACAAAATAAGTAGCATCACATAAACACACAGAGTGACGTTAATATAAGTCCAATCAATGTCAAACTTTCGGCACTGGATTCAAGATGGTTTGACGCGTGTAATGAACTAGTTTGCAATATATTTGAAATACCCTTCTTTAATATGTAGGCAACAGAAAATGACAATCATGTATGTGTGATTTAGGGGGACAAAAAACATTTATTTTTTATTTTTTGGGAACATAAAAGGGTGTTACAAACCAACCCTCAACAAAGTAGACAGTATAAAGATACTAACAACAAAATCGTAGCGAATTCTATAATATAGTTACAAAGTTGCATGTGTATTACTATCTGTATTTTAAAAATCGATTTTCCAAAGATTTCCCAGAAAATTGTCAAACTAGATTTTTTTCATTAATTTTATTTTTCAGTCTAAGTGCATATAAACTGATATCAATACTAATTTCAACTCATATTGAACGGTAAGATCCACCTTAAAAAGGTGCAAAAACAGTAATTGTATGAAAAAAGAGGAAGTAGTTTGATGTCAAAATCATTTAATTTATGAACATTTCTTATCAAGTCGAATCCCAACCCCATGAATAATGAAGATCTAACATTTTATCAAGTAAAGAAGAGAAAAGGTGAAAAGGATGCATCGTAACTTACCGAGTAGAAGTGGTCGATGACGTCGCGGTGGAGCGACGACCGGTACGTGCAGATGGAGCACTCGTAGGGGAGCTCGGTGCTCGAGTGCAGGCGGTGCATGTGCGCGATGAGCGAGGTGCGCTCGGGGAACACCTGGTCGCAGATGCGGCACATCACCTGCGCGCTGTCGGCGCGCGCGTGCTCCTGGAAGAGTTACGATGACGTTCCAGAGTCGTCGACAACAAAACACTATGCTATAGCAGGGGATTTGACAAGGAATTTGACTTAGAATTTGACTTAGAATATTTGATAATAATAGGGTTGGGCGAACCGGTTCGTTTTCGAACCGAACCGAACCGGCTAGCTAGGTTCGAAAAACGAACCTCTAAGGTTCGTTTTCGAACCTTTTTCGAACCTCCCGCCTTTTTTCCCCGCCTTGATTCATTCAAATAATGCGACCAACCTCTTGTCACTGGTCCAACCTCTTGTCTTTACAGGTACAGTAAAATGGTAAAACCTTGGTAAATAGAGCCCCTGTAAGCCGAAATCCATCATAAATCAAAGAAAACTCAATCCCAGAAAAAACACTCCGTGTAAAAATACCAGCCAAGTCTCTTTAACTATAAAAAAAAATAGAAGAAATCTAAAAATTCAGCACTGAAAAGGAGTGATATCAAAAAAGGAGCCAAGTCAACGAATTTTCCAAATTTTAATCGTACCATTGAAATAAAAATATCAACCCCCGAGAAATACTTAAAAAAAGGACTTGGCGCATCGTTTTTTTAAAGACACTTTTCTATCCTAAAAGTATAGGAAGAACTCTACAAGTATATTTTCCTGAGTATATCACATTCATTATCGACGAATCATACTACGTTTTAATATAACTAGTACTCTTACCTACTGGCAGTTTTGGTATTTTGTCAATATTCAGAGGTAATAAACGGATAAACGAATAACGAATAAACGGAAGCGGCCTAGTCTATTCGTTATTGCCACTATTTCTAGGGTCATATTAATCAATCATACTTCTCAATATCGTGACTGAGGGAAATAGCGAAAGCGCTCATTACAAGAAGGCCGTCAATGAGATTTGTATAAGTGACTAGTGCACTGAGCCATGCTGCTCAAATAATTACTGACTAGATTTTTATCTAAAGTAATACGTTATGTAATTTATGAATTTTTTTGGTATAAAATGTTAATTAATAGCAATTAATTACACGGCGAGAAGGTTCCAAGTATAATGCTGTAGTAGGTATGTTGATGTACCCACAAAACTATAGGTACCTACCAATCACAAACACAACTGTTCTGTATTTATTGCTTGTAAGACAATGCTATGTTTCTTTGCGTACTTATATTTAAATTTAAAATATTTTACAGAATGTTCAATATTTAATTTGAAAGTTTTGTCCCAATTTTTCTAGGCATTTCTGAACTACGTAGTATGTGAGTGGCTTAAGCTTAAGAATAGAAAAATGTCTTTAAAAAAACGATGCGCCAAGTCCTTTTTTTAAGTATTTCTCGGGGGTTGATATTTTTATTTCAATGGTACGATTAAAATTTGGAAAATTCGTTGACTTGGCTCCTTTTTTGATATCACTCCTTTTCAGTGCTGAATTTTTAGATTTCTTCTATTTTTTTTTATAGTTAAAGAGACTTGGCTGGTATTTTTACACGGAGTGTTTTTTCTGGGATATCACTTCTTTTGTTAGTTTATACATACAGCTTGTAGCACATGTCCGAGCAGGGACTAATTTCTTTAAAAAAATACGCCTCAACCGATTTGGTTACTATGAAAAGTTGCGTTTGGTATAAGATGACAATGATTATCCAAGAAGAATAGCTTAAGTTTCGTTATAATCGATCCAGCCGTTTTCGATACATGACGTCACTTCCGGTTTTGAAATAGCGGCCGAATTCCGGTATAGGTAATAAGAAAACAATCTAGTTTTATCTAGTTGATACCTTCATGAACGACCATCTGAATTCCTAATCCCTATATTTCCGTAAAATCGGTCATGCCGTTTGTAATATATGACGTCACTTCCGGTTTCATTTAGTGGTTCCTGCCGCCATTTCCGGTACCATTAATTTATTTATTCATTTTTCACAATTGATTTTTCAAATAAATAGCAGAATGAATACGCAGGAGCTAGTTCAGTTGCAATCGGTACAGGCGTTTTAGATATATGACGTCACTTCCGGTTTCAGGAATGGCGGCCGAGAACACTGCTACCTTGAATATATAAATTGTATTGTCTATGTTACAATGTAAGTTAATTATGTACGTATTTTAAGTATAATTTGTTGAAATAAGTTAAATATTGCGTATTTATGACGTCACTTCCGGTTTAGAAAATAAGAAAATAATATTTTTTTTATTGATACTTCATATAGATGACCATCTAAATCGAATGGCGCTAATTTCGTTCTAATCGGTCCAGACGTTTTTGAGTTATGACGTCACTTCCGGTTTAAAAATGGCGGCACAAAAAATCACAAGAGGCAAGGTATCATCAGACGCCAAAAGTGCATATGTGGTAAAAGTTTCAGGTCGATCGGTTTAGCCGTTTAGGCTGTGGCGCTGTCAACAGGGTTTCCTGATATCATCAGAATCATCATCTTCAGAATCAGAAAGTGGTGTAATTTCACTGTTTTCTCGGTCCTCTAGCGCGCAAATGGCATAACCTATTGTTCCCAAATTTGGTATATGTAGTGGGGTGGGCCATAGCTCGAAATTAAGATATATCGCAACAATGTGAGATTTTCCAATTTTAAGATCCAGTAGGCCGAAAATGCCATGTTGTTGCTTACAGTAAAAGTGGTTGGTCTGCTCCTCAGTTTATTAGTCATTTACGGTATGTTGAGTGACTGTGAGTGTATAGTACGACTTGGCTGGGTGGAGCGACCGCTCCACTAGATTCCTGCCACACTATAAGGGTGTTCCATGTTCAAATAAATGTTAAACCGAATTTTTCATGCCGTAATTCGAAGTGCTATTTGGTCACAAGTAGCAAAGTAGCATTGATTTCAGTTTAGAAGTCGAAGTAATTTCCTTGTTGAGTAAAATTTTCGAAGTATAAAAATGAAATAATATGATTGTTGCGATCTAAACTGCGCTATACTTTTGGAACAGAGTGTACTTTGGGGTCCTGCATCTGCTAGCCAGCAGTTACCTGACCATTGCGGAAGGAAGGATTGTTTTGTTTGTCTCTGTTGAAAGGTCTGCGAACTCGCAGTAATCCAGATGACAAATAACTTTTGGTTTTATATTTTATTTTATTTTGATGATATTGTATGTTTATGGTATTTGAATAAATAATAGTGGTCATTTAGAAAACCATTCGCGATCTAATGAAGTGAAGATTATCACGCAAATGTTAAAATATAATGGTGTATATTTGAGCTTTCCAAACTTCATTGTAACACCATGCAAAATCAAAAATAGTAGGACGATGACGAGATAATTTTTGAAGAATATTGAACTTTTATTTTCGCGTAAAAATGCGAAGTATTTATGGAGTAGTATACAATCACAGGATTACCATCTCTCAACTGGGGCAAGTATTTTCGAAATGAAATTCCATTATGGCGTTGAAGAGAGGAAGAAAACTGTTGAAATATATTTAAATTTCGAGCAGTATATTTCGCGTTTTTGTTCCAATTATATTATTAAGTCAATGTCTCCGTATAGGTACAAATAAAAATAATATCTGAATAACGAACACCCCATTAAACAGCTGTTTTCAAGTGTCTAACCACTTGACTTGCGAGAGGGAGGGAGGAGAATGGTGACTGGTGCTTAGTTGCTTATGCGTGCTTATCTTTACTACACATCTGGAAAACATCATTTTCTGAAAAAAAGGTTCGGTTCGTTTAAGGTTCGAAATTTTGAACCTTTTGAAAAGGTTCGGTTCGAGGTTCGGTTCGAAAAAAAAATGAGGTTCGCCCAACCCTAGATAATAATATTATGTATTTTATATTAGGTAGACAAATACAATCTGTCCACCAAGCGAAGGGGAATAGAATCTACAAAAATGGGCTACTATTAAATTCTTGGAAGATTTTATAAGTCTATAAATAGTATTAATTAATAGCTGGTATTGCCAAATCAAAGTTTAAAAGCAATCCGATAAAAAGCAATAGAAAACTCAATAAACAAAAGCAAAAATAGCATTCAAATGTAACAGAAAAGCTGAAAAAAAATTGCAGGCACCATCCAAAGTAGACCATATGCCTCATCAAACTCCAGTTGGTGCATTCTGATTTCATTAATTACAATGAGTAATTGTCCAGAAACCACCAACCAACCCGTTTCCTTCGTATTGCTACCTGTTTTTCTGTTGCCGACCGTAAATGTAGAACAGAATAATTTAAACCAACTCTTCTGTAATGGATCATTGGGTGGGATTGGTACCTTCTCGATGTGCTGCTTGAGCTGCCAGCTGCTGGGGAAGGACTTGAGGCAGTAGCGACACAGCACGTTCTCGCTGCTCGGCGAGACGACCATCTCCTCGGCCTCCGCGTGGAAGATCAGGTGCACCATCAGCTGCACATTGTTGGAGTACTTGCGCGGGCAGATGCAGCACTGGCAACACGACATCGGACATGGTTCACTCATTAAATAGCAACAATACGCACAATAAACAATAAACATACCCACTTGATACTGATACTCAACAATGTTATAATTTTCCCCATTATTACAATACTTATCTAGTATCCAAGACATCACAGTACTTTAAAATCTTGTCTAGTTCACAACAGTTAATTTCCTCTCTGGTTTATAAAATTACTTTATGTAGGTAGATATTTTATTTTGACTGGTCTACAAAATGTTTAAACATCAAAAGAAACATTAAACAGTTATTTTGAATATTAAATAATTGTTCTGAAATGTTAAGATGAAAACACATTGAGTTGTTCCATGCAAATGAATAGCTACTGAACGAGTTATATTAGTGGCATTTGATTGTGTTTTGAACACAAGAATCTCCTCGACAGAGACAGAAGATGAGTGGAAGCTGCAAGATCTGCCACTAACATATCCGATACGTGCCCATCAGGAACAAGTGTAGGACATGTTAGGTAGTTGCTAAACCAAGATCCAGACCAACGAACAGCAAACAGCAGGAATACAAGTACCTCAACATTTGCTATTCACCTACTAGACTTTAAGTTGTCTCTTACACTCGGCCCATGGAGCTCAGTGCGTTAGTGTCTCTCTTACAGAATGTTCACTAGATCAGTCCAAGACAACATCATAAGCTATCAAAGCAATCTGGTGGGAGAAATATTATCATGCATTGCCTAGTGTGTACCTGGTTCAATCCAACAACAGTCTCTACGCATAGTCTGTATCCACCTCATATCATTAGGTATATATTCAAGTAAGTATGTCATTAATTAAAAAAAAACAATGTGAGCAACTTGTTCTTAGATGTAAACAAATTCATTAATTACAAATAAAATATAATATCGGGATCTTTCCACACCAATTTATGAGATGTTGAATTTCCTTTGGAATGATGCTCCGCAGCCAATGAGAGGCGAGCATTCAGTTCTGCTTTTGTAGGCTGCAGTGTAGGTTTGTCACGCCCCAAGTGCACCGACATGTTTATGTTTCCGCGCATACGCAGTAGGTTTATGATGTTGTCTATTGCATTTTATTAGCCGTTGATCTACTTTTGGTACATGCCTCATTAAATAATCACTGGTTTAACACAGCTATGAAAATCTATTAAGTTTCCCTCTCAAACTGTTTTGTCAGTAGCTTCTTAATGCCCAGTACACACAACGCATTGGATGCGTGGGGATGGTAATGTCAAATTAAATAGTTCAAGGCCACGCCCGAGCGCTTTGTATGCGATCATATAACATTATAGAGACTGGTTCTAAAATCCAAGGTCATATCCAATGTTCGAGGTGGATGTGTCGTGTGTAGAGGTTGAAGGGGCTTAGGAGCTTGGGGTCGAAGAATTAATTACGTGCAAAACTGTACCCCATTGCGATACTTACATCCCTAAGCCGTAACACAATTAAATAAACATAGGTAAAAATGTGTGTGATTACCATTACATAACGCACAATTAGCATAACTTGGATATTTAATTTTAGAATACCCATAAAAAATGTACTATTTATTCACCAATATCCAGTGTATGTTGGATACCTTGGCTCTCGTCAGATCACCGAGGTAAAGCAACATTGAGGGCGCTCAGTAGTTGCATGGGAGATCGTTCAAGTCCGTTCCACTTGTTGCTGCCATTGAGCCAGATACAGGGGGTTCAGTGCGGCGACCTTGAAGGTGTTACACTGTCCTTGGGATGGGACATTAAGCCAGCACAGCGCAGGGAGCTAACGACATCCCAGCTTGACATCCTGACAGTTATATGTCCTAAACGAACTTCACTTCATGATGCAAAGTTATAAGAGGTCTGGGGACGGCTGGCATTTTGTAGCCGTCGATGTCATTCGCGGGGTTAGCGGAGGGAAAATAGGGTACTGTTTATAGTAACCCTACCAATACAGTTAGCGACCTGCGATTTCCACTGATTAGTAGAGAAAACTTGCGTCTAGGGATGCTATTGAATGGGTATTTCAAAAGTTGATTAGATTCCTCATTATTGGGACTCGAAAATGCACAATTTGTGGTAATTTGTGCACGAGTCATAATAATTAAAAATCCCAATTACTTTTAAAATATCCGTTCAATAGCCACAAATGAGGACATCTGAAGATGTCTAGCGAAGAGTAGAAGATTCAGAGCGAATCAACATGTGGTTGCATTTGTCAACAATGTATGATGCAAACAGGTGTTTGTGTACAGTAAGTAAGACTTGACCATATTCAACAAGTGTTTAGTTTAACAATGTAATGACTAATGAGAGCCCATTATTGTATCAGATCACTGTTGTTGTAGTTGCCATGATTGTCAGCAATGTGTTAAAAGTAACATTCATTTCAGATTTGAGAAAATAAATTTCAGTGAATAATAATTTTGTAAAACTATCAACTTCTGAAGTTCCCGTTTGCTTGATGAATAAGTTCAAAATATCAGAGTTAAAGTATTCTATCTAACTTGATATAATTTTTCAGAAGAGAATACAGCAAGGAATCAAATTAATTCCATCTCTTATATTTCTGACAACGCAGGAGCAATCAAGATGTCAATGAAGTCCCTCTTCTAGAAGACTACAAGTGAAGAGTTGACACGACATATTCATTGTGAAGACCCAAGACAAGAACACAAGCAACAGACTTTCAACATTACTTCGTCATCAAAGAAGATGTTACAATTACTCATTACATGTAGACTTTAACATACAGCTCACAACTGTGAAGTTATTGTCTTAATCATACGTAGCACTGCTCAAGGATATAGAATTATCTTTGTTTATAGTATTGCCCAGCGCTTATGACATACCAGATCTGTCAGGACTGTTGATCAATCGTGTTCCTTCATGGCTTGTTTGTTTCTTGCAGTCAGTTGGTCGGAGAGATCACGTACGCTCGTTTTACGTTAACCTGCCCTCATTAAGACCATACGAGAATATCTTTCCCACACACTCGAGGAAAGAACGCCTAACCCCAAACCATTACCATCAATGAAGAACCATACGTCAAGGAACAAGCCAAGAAACATTATGTGAGAGAGTGAACATTTCATTTTATTTTATATTATGAATATCATCGCTAGTATCGGCAATAGCGTCAATAATAATAGCCAACAAACTAAGCACCTATGATTCTAAATGCCATATTTGTTGGGAAGAAGCTGGCGACACTCGTATGTAAGGCAAGTGGATAGCATTATAACTGGTCAGTTTTGGTACACAACATATGGAGCACGACGGAGCATGGGAGCAAAACGGAGCAAAGCAAACTTCCAGATCAGTAGTTCTTCATGGCTTATCGTTACACGAACATGCGGCAGAATAATTTGCGTTCTTTGTCCGTCACTGATGTTCTTGAAGTAACAACTTTCATTGAATAGCTCTCAATTTCTTAATTCTGATCTGGAGATAAATATCGATGATTTTGATACCACAATTGATAATGTGGATATTGATAATAGTGAGAAACTATTAAACTTTAGTGGTTCAAAACAAAAGTTCATCTGTACACAATTGAATGCAAATGTTTAGTTTAGTACAACTAATCATTACTAAATATAGAAGTAATTGTAATTGTGCTTATTTCACATTGTCGTGGACATTCACATTCTCAACAGAGCCGAGACTTCACAAGTGAGAATGTGGAGGAGAGGAAACCTGGTACCGGCATGTAGCCTACTCCAGACGAAAGAAACCAAGGGGCCAACGACTTAACGTCCCATCCGAAGGACGGGCCTCCACGCCCCTCCTTTCCACAAACCGTGCCGTCGAGAGACTGATAACAGGTGGATGGAGGTCGTCACACTAACGCCCAAACAATCCAGTCTCTCTGGCCCAACGGCAGCAACAAGCAAGGTACGAGAGACTGATAACAGGTGGAGGGAGGTCGTTACACTAACACCCAAACACTCCAGTCTCTCTGGCCCAACGGCAACAACTAGCAAGGTACGAGAGACTGATAACAGGTGGAGGGAGGTCGTCACACTAACACCCAAACACTCCAGTCTCTCTGGCCCAACAGCAACAACTAGCAAGGTACGAGAGACTGATAACAGGTGGAGGGAGGTCGTCACACTAACACCCAAACACTCCAGTCTCTCTGGCCCAACAGCAACAACTAGCAAGGTACGAGAGACTGATAACAGGTGGAGGGAGGTCGTTACACTAACACCCAAACACTCCAGTCTCTCTGGCCCAACGGCAACAACTAGCAAGGTACGAGAGACTGATAACAGGTGGAGGGAGGTCGTCACACTAACACCCAAACACTCCAGTCTCTCTGGCCCAACGGCAACAACTAGCAAGGTACGAGAGACTGATAACAGGTGGAGGGAGGTCGTCACACTAACACCCAAGTCTCTCTGGCCCAACGGCAACAACTAGCAAGGTACGAGAGACTGATAACAGGTGGAGGGTGGTCGTCACACTAACCGCAATCCGGAGTTGAACGGCCTCTTTTATCTGACGAGTACCGTGGTATCCAATATACCAGCAGTTGGGCTAAAAATGAGGGAATCGAGGTAACTATAGCTCCTCTCACTGAGCTACTGATCCACTAGTACGCTCATTAACAATACCAGCACCGCTGACTTTAACTTGAAACAATAACGTTAACTTATGAATGTTTGTTTTACAGGATCACTGGGTAGCATTCATAACGGCAGAACGCTAACTTGACGATGTAAACGTCAACATGAAAGTTGCCAATCTCCAAACATTCACGTTACCGTCAACCATTGTCCTCAAGTCAACCAATAGAAATCGTGCAATAATACGAAGAGTAAAGAGAAGATTCTTCGCCGAAGTAAAGGCAAAGCATCCCGAGGTATTCCATAGCATACGTTTCGAATAGGGTGATTAGAAATTTAGATTCGAAACGTACGCTATTTGAAGCGTTGTGATTGGCTGATTGTTTACATTACCGTTGTCATTGCGAATAGTTTCAAGTAAAAGTTAACGTTATCATTATCGTTTCATGTTACAGTTAGCGGAGCATTGTGAATGACTGAATGAGCCTGAAGGCTTTGAGCATCGCGTAGTCTGCTCCTTTAAGATCCAGGAGGTGGCATCCCTGAAGAGTCAATACAATGCTGGTAACCTGACAACCCACTCGACATCGGGTAACCAATCCCGGTGTAGAGTGGGCTCAGGGCAGGGGGTCACTTGGCTCCCTTTGCTATTTTGAGTGGGTTTAACCAGTTATTTGTTAAGCTTCAAACGTCAAGCTTTGTCAAGCATGTTACAGTCTCTGTTACAGCTAGCGAAGCATTGGGAATGAGCCTGAAGGCTTTGAGCATCGCGTAGTCTGCTCCTTCAAGATCCAAGAGGTGGTGTCCCTGAAGAGTCAATACAATGCTGGTAACCTGACAACCCACTCGACATCGGGTAACCACCCGGTGTAGAGTGGACTCAGGGCAGGGGGTCACTTGGCCCCCTTTACGATTTTGAATGGGTTCAAACCAGTTATTTGTTAAGCTTCATTTGTCAAGCTTTGTCAAGCATGTTACAGTCTCTGTTACAGCTAGCGAAGCATTGGGAATGAGCCTGAAGGCTTTGAGCATCGCGTCGTCAGCTCCTTCAAGATCCAAGAGGTGGTGTCCCTGAAGAGTCAATACAATGCTGGTAACCTGACAACCCACTTGACATCGGGTAACCAATCCCGGTGTAGAGTGGACTCAGGGCAGGGGGTCACTTGGCTCCCTTTGCTATTTTGAGTGGGTTTAACCAGTTATTTGTTAAGCTTCAAACGTCAAGCTTTGTCAAGCATGTTACAGTCTCTGTTACAGCTAGCGAAGCATTGGGAATGAGCCTGAAGGCTTTGAGCATCGCGTCGTCAGCTCCTTCAAGATCCAAGAGGTGGCGTCCCTGAAGAGTCAATACAATGCTGGTAACCTGACAACCCACTCGACATCAGGTAACCAATCCCGGTGTAGAGTGGGCTCAGGGCAGGGGGTCACTTGGCCCCCTTGGCTCATTTGAATGGGTTCAAACCAGTTATTTGTTAAGCCTCAAGTGTCAAGCTTTGTCAAGCATGTTACAGTCTCTGTTACAGCTAGCGAAGCATTGGGAATGAGCCTGAAGGCTTTGAGCATCGCGTCCTTCAAGATCCAGTAGTTGGCGTCCCTGAAGAGTCAATACAATGCTGGTAACCTGACAACCCACTCGACATCGGGTAACCACCCGGTGTAGAGTGGACTCAGGGCAGGGGGTCACTTGGCCCCCTTTACGATTTTGAATGGGTTCAAACCAGTTTTAACTGGCTAGTTCCAAGGGGTGAGCAACTAAATAATCAGCTAATGTTTTGTTTTGAGTTCAAGGGCTCTGTCAACAATTTCAATGTCAGGAGCACGACAGAATACGAAACAAGCTTCCAGATGAGATAAATCTTCAATATGAAACGAACATGCACAATGTCCTCGTCCCTTGTCTTTGAATAATCTACGCAAGACATGACATTGAGAAACAACCAGATTTCAATTGTCGCTTCTGAACAACGAGAAACTTGAAACATCAGTTCTACCATGTAAGTTCAACTTCTTCTTTTCTTAAAGAAATAGTTTGTCTTAAGCACTGGGCAATACTACTTTTCAAACTACACCAATAGATACACATTTTAACTTTTTACTCTGTAATTAATTGTGTTATTGTTGATGTTGAATTGTATAACTATTTTATTATCTTTACCACCTACGTTGTATTGTTCTTGTGACTTTGTTCAATAAACATTACATTTGCTGTTCCATGCTGTTATCTCTACAACATTTAAAATCCATGCTTTATCAAGAAACCTCGAACTGATAGATAGGTACACTCAACAAATCATAAAACGGTATTTGAACGAACGGATTGCTGGTTACTAGAGGTAGATGACGAGTTAGCATAGACTTCATAGGATGATGCCATCAAATTTTTTTCAGCCAATCCAATATCTTTCAAATCCCATTTTATCATTTGTTAAGTGTACATAAAGTGGCTCTTAGCAGCTGGACTATTGAGCAGCCATCCTACTGTAAAGGTGACGTCACGGAATCAGCCACCAACAGGCTATGTGGGGCTCAAACTTGAACTTGCAGAAACTTAAGCATTTTTGGCATTGGACTTTCTGGAATGATTTGAACTTTTTTATTCGTGGTAGTTGGCCTCTAAGCTGATAACTTATGTCACAATGTTAAACAAAAATGGAAAAATGTATATACTACAGTCATCTTCAGCGGTCACTTGACCAACCCAAGCAATAATTACATCAGTGGATAAATGCAATGATATGGGATACTAATATCGATCATTTTTCATTCATCATGATGATTATAGAAAAGATACACTCTTAAATTGAGTGTTTTAAAATGAGAAACATTTTGCACGCAAGTATACTTATAAGACCCAAATAATGACAGACATTTTTAGAAAATGAATATTGTAAGGTCTAGTAATATGTATATTTCTGAGCAAAAAGTAGGTAGGTACACAAACCCTAGCTTTGACAAAGAGAGTTGCGCTCAATGAAATGCAATATTATAAGTAGAGATGGGTCGATACCACATTTTCACCGATACCGATACTTGTACCGATACCTACTTATTGATTTACGATACCGATACTATCGCCGATACTTTTGTTACCTTAATTTTTATAGATTATGTGCACCAAACCTAAATTCAATCTTCAGTTTGCAGATTTCAGGGTTAGGTACACCAAAGTAAGTACTCATTTTCACATTGTACTCAACAAAACAAATGCATTATACAACAAAATTCAATTTGAAATCATGTTTATAGTAAATTGGTTCCAGACACCACTTACATTCCGTTTGGAACACATCACATTAAAAATTTATAAGTTGTAACTAACAAAATAATGCAAGACGCCATGAAAGAAGTTGAAACTGCAGGAAACCTTGATCAAAGCGGCGCTCTGATTGGTCGATGCTCATTGTACATAAGCCAATGGGTGTTGAGCAACACAGTGACTGTGAAACGCGGGAAAATTCAAAAGTATTGGTTGAAAAGTATCGCCAAATATGGCCAAAAAAATTGAAGTATCGCGATGCTCCGATACCTATGGTATCGGTGGTATCGCGAGTATCGGTATCGGCCCATCTCTAAATAAGTCAAGTCAACAAAACTTTGAGCAATTTTTAATTAAATTTAGTGGAACAATTTGTGGACAAATCGGAACAATTGGAAGCGGAGGAAGGAGAAGACGAGGAGGAGATGCCAGGCGTTGCCAGCCGGTCTCCAGTAGTCCTGCGGCCCTAGTGTTGGTGGGAACACCCACCCCCTGACCCATTAAATTGGAACCAGCGGATAGATTATTATTATTATTATTAGTTAAAATGTGAAAACGTCTCCAGTCTTATTTATACACAAAATGATGGTAAATAGTGTCACGATGATTGTTGTTTACATTGTGACATCATCCATGATCATTGATACAAGGGAATAAGAAATATTTCTAAAACGAGTGCACCAATATTTAACAACTAATCTCCGAGCTTGTCCGGGTTGTTCACTGACCTTGACCGGCGAGGTGTTCTTGACCTCCTTCTTGATGATGTTTGGATCGCCCTCCATGGTGCCGTAGTAATAGGACTCGAGCGACGTCTTCAGCTCGGTCGCCTGCCGCTTGACGTTGCCGGCCGCTTGCGGCTCCAGCGAGCCCCGCTTGCGGCTGCGCTTGGCGGGAGCGGCCAGCGGGGGCGGGTCGATGGTGCGGATGGAAGCGGGCAGCATGTCGATGCCGCTTACGACAGGAGCGGGCTGGAAACATTGGATTCACAATCAAGAGTTGAACGGAATTAAGCAGCAAGCAAAAAATTTCATAAAGGTACACTTGGACGAAGTAAAAACGATATTTGAACAATACGGATTGGCTGCTGGTCAGATTCCTTGACAATTATCAATGAAATCAAGAGCTCACCTACTAGAGTTAGATGATGCGTTAGCAACGACTTCATAGCATGCTGCCATCAAACCTTTATCACTAATCATTTTCTTTCGAATACGGTTTATTATTTGTTCAAGTGTACCAAACTGCTCATAATTTTAAGATTCAGATACCTACTTCCTATATTATTTTTACATCAACATCCCACAAAACAAATCTGGAGTTAAACATTGTGAATAGATCAAGGGGGAGATTTTTCCGTGTGACAGGAAAATTGAAAGGAAGGAATCCTGTCGGCTCAGTATACAATTTTTAATATCAAGTTCAGTTTTCATGACGATTGCAGATACCTTAAGGAGGGACAAGCGATATAATCACAGCCACCACGAATGTTCTGTTAGAAGGCTGTGGATACTGTAAGTGGCAACACTGCATTTACAGTTCTCACCTCCCTCAAATCCTAAACAACCAATCAGAGTGCACCTGCTGTTCTCTGAGCTCTCTGTTTCAAACAGTGTTGCCAAGTAATTTTCACTAAAACCCTCCTAGCTCATTAAAACGTTCAGAAACATGTATATCTAAAAAATTTAAAAAATACTAGAGCATCTGATACACCTCATATCAGTTTTTTTTACAAAAATCTTATGTCGGGAAATCTGTCTCAAACCATTTTGAAGTGGTACGAGAATCATTTGCAGTATGGCTGCAATGTTAAAATAGAGGCTAAAAGCAATACTTTGAAGTGATATATCTCGGAAGTTAGTTCAGCTTGCCTACTTTTTCTCGCATATTATGGCCTTAAACAGACTAAAATGTTGTTACCTACTCCCCTCACCACCAAATAAAAAAGCCAATATTACGTCTAGATTGGGTAAAAAATTCCTGCAAAAATTCCCATTTAGGGGAATATTCCCCACACAATATATTTGCGGAATGTATAATACATCACCATTCACGAACTATCAGTATCCCTTTCAAACCATAACGTCCGACACACTACTTGACATTGGACCTACCGCACGAGCGGCCGCGGGGGATGGTCCGTTGGCCTTGGCCGCGGCGCGTGGCTGCTGGTTGCCGGTGGTGATGGCCTTGTAGGACCACTGCAGGAAGGGGTTGGACGAGACGCGCGACAGCCGCGTGAGCAGACTGTCGCCCGACTCCAGCTTGGTCTGCTCGGACAGATGCAGCAGGATGTTCTCGAAGCACTGCGACGGGATCGGACCCCAGCGTTCGCGCCACACCAGCTCGTCCAGGAACTGCTGGATGATTTGCCGGGACAGCAGCGACAACGTGTTCTGAACACCGTAAGAAACAACATTGATATTATCATCATTCATGCCATTCCAAGAATAATCTATAAAGGTCGATTCACACGGCCGTTCCAAACTTCCCCAAAGTTCCAAATCACCGTTTCAAAAACTCCCATGTGAACTAAGAAAACAATGTACTTTCAACAAGGTTCACAGAAATTTGGAAGTTTCGAACGGCCGTGTGAATCGACCTTCAGACAAAGCTGCAGGCTACAAAGTGCATATTTTTAGATGAAAACGAACTGGTAATAGAAAATACACAATAACCTTGTATTTCCAAGCAAACAATGCAGATCCAAAATGTACAGATTTTCAAGCACAGTTTTATGCTTTTTTGTTTGTTTTAGATGAGTTAAGATATGAAAATTTGTAAAAATATTGCACTATATGATAAAGAAAATAATAATTAATTAATCCAATCTATGCCTGCTCTAGTAGGAGCAGTATATTATAGTACCTAATTGATCATGATTGAACCATTGATTGAAAAATAATTCTTTAACTGCATGTGAAGCCTTAATTCACAACTAATTAAGTTTCTAATTGATAAAAATCAGTTGAAACTATTCAAGGACACCCACTGAAGGACTACGTTGAAACGTAAGCGAGGTCCGTGTACTTGCCTGGAACATCCTGGGCACGATCCTGCGCAGATACTCCATGACGCTGCCGTTGGTGTACTTGCCGGCCGCGCTCTTGTCCCCCGTGGGCGACACTTGGTACACCGAGCTGTAGCCCATGGCGTGCAGCGTGCCCTTGTCCACGGTGAAGTCCGTGAGGATGGTGGACGACTTGTCAACCTGCGCCAAACACAGCCGCACTCAGCGCTAGAGTCTTTTGTTTCACTGTATCTAGGAGGGCTACCTTGTTGTCTCGTTTCACTCGATACGAACTAACAGCACACTAACAAGGTTGTGACGCCAAATCAATTGATACGAAATGACAAGGAAATTTAGGAAGACGACCCTGGGGCTGCATTCACAAAAAGTATTATCTGCTAATGAAAGAACAAAATCACCATTTTAAATGAGATATTACAAACGATTACGTATTGTGAGATAATACTATTTGCGAATCCAGCCCCTGTCATATTCTAAATATAAAACTTTAAAATTCCCGATCAGCCAGATTCCAGTTCGGTTCAAGAATCAGATTCTGGCTGGATCGGAGAATCAGATTCTGCCTGCATCGGGAATTTTAAAGTTATAGAATAGCACAGCACCCCAGATATATTTAGACAGTGTTTTCTCAACTGTAAAGAATACATCAAGGCTAAGAATACAATTAAAGAAATGTAAAATAGGGAAATAATCAGTAAATAATTTCTAATTAAATATTTAATCAAACAAAACACAACTGTTTAAAATGCCTTTTCACATACCATATTTCGGAATCAGCAAGGGAATTACATTCATACATAAAAGACCTTAATTATAATACCTACCTAAGGTTTGAATAATTATTATATTTTAATTTTATATTAGGTAATATAATATTGGGATCATCTGACTGATTACTAGCAACATAGCACTAATGAAGGTCTATGAGAGATGGGAAAACTGGTTCAATCAAGTGAGGACTAATGTGTGTTCAACTTGGTCAATGTCATGACGACTGGAATGAGAGTGGCACTTACCCACTGCTCCAGAGGCTCCAGTATCTTGTCGAACCCAATCAAGTGAGGACTAATGTGTGTTCAACTTGGTCAATGTCATGAAGACTGGAATGAGAGTGGCACTTACCCACTGCTCCAGAGGCTCCAGTATCTTGACGAACCCAATCAAGTGAGGACTAATGTGTGTTCAACTTGGTCAATGTCATGAAGACTGGAATGAGAGTGGCACTTACCCACTGCTCCAGAGGCTCCAGTATCTTGACGAACCCAATCAAGTGAGGACTAATGTGTGTTCAACTTGGTCAATGTCATGAAGACTGGAATGAGAGTGGCACTTACCCACTGCTCCAGAGGCTCCAGTATCTTGACGGACCCAATCAAGTGAGGACTAATGTTTGTTCAACTTGGTCAATGTCATGAAGACTGGAATGAGAGTGGCACTTACCCACTGCTCCAGAGGCTCCAGTATCTTGACGAACCCAATCAAGTGAGGACTAATGTGTGTTCAACTTGGTCAATGTCATGAAGACTGGAATGAGAGTGGCACTTACCCACTGCTCCAGAGGCTCCAGTATCTTGACGAACCCAATCAAGTGAGGACTAATGTGTGTTCAACTTGGTCAATGTCATGAAGACTGGAATGAGAGTGGTACTTACCCACTGCTCCAGAGGCTCCAGTATCTTGACGAACCCAATCAAGTGAGGACCAATGTGTGTTCAACTTGGTCAGTGTCATGAAGACTGGAATGAGAGTGGCACTTACCCACTGCTCCAGAGGCTCCAGTATCTTGACGAACCCAATCAAGTGAGGACTAATGTGTGTTCAACTTGGTCAATGTCATGAAGACTGGAATGAGAGTGGCACTTACCCACTGCTCCAGAGGCTCCAGTATCTTGACGAACCCAATCAAGTGAGGACTAATGTGTGTTCAACTTGGTCAATGTCATGAAGACTGGAATGAGAGTGGCACTTACCCACTGCTCCAGAGGCTCCAGTATCTTGACGAACCGCCGCTTGTAGTTCTTCTCTCCGTCCAGCAACGGCTCGACGGCCCTGAGTCGCACGAGCTTGCTCTCGGGCTCCATGACTCCGAGCACCTCCACCTTCACTTGCCGCATGTTGCCGTCCTGAGACGTGGTGCCCAGACTGATCACGCCCACCTGCACACGGAGACCTCAAGTCACTCCGGCGGAAACTCAATCGCCGCCATTGAACCAGGCGTGTAAGAGAGTAGGGCAGGAATACGCTTACAAATACAAGTGCTTGAGATTAAATTTTTATGAAGAACACAATCGTTTTTATACTTAGCGTGATTTGTTTATCATTCGAGATAGGAATTTTCATTTATATTCAAATGGTGACCCAAGAATATTCAAGCTGAGAATATAGGAACGTACGTAGGTACTTCATAAAAAGATCCTTGAAAATATGTGATATTAGAGGACCGAGCAAGATTATCTGAAATTTGTTTTTGACTCATCACTTTCAGACTCGCACAGTCCTAAAAAATATGATAAATTAAAGACAATCCTCCTATGTAGGTACAAGTATTTCCTATCTGACCTGATCCAAAAGAGAAGGATAGGATCCACAAAAAGGATCCTTTCTTGTGAATGCAGTTTTACAACTTTAAGTTCTATGTCTAGTTACAAACAAAACAGCACCACACAATCAGGTTTACCTACATTTGAAATTAGTATTTTCACAACTAAAGAGCTGAAAAATGCATACTTTTCCTAAGCTAAGGAGTCTTTTAGTGTGTATTCTATTCCACTTTTCTCTAATGGCACTAATAAAGAATGAGTACATTTGAAACGTCCTACAAAATGAGTCACAACGGGACTCTATGGGCGCTTGAATATCTGTGACGCTGCAACGCACCTCCACGTGTTTGCCGCGGCCGCCCATCTTCTCGTACTTCTCGTGCACGGCGCTCGTGCAGATGGCGCGCATGTTGGTGAAGAAGTTCTTGACGTAGAAGTTGTCCACCTTCACCCACTGCACGACGTTCTGCACGTTGGTCTGACACGACCAATGGTAGAGCAGCTTCAGCAGCACGGTGGGTGGGTGGGGGGCGCCCTCGAAGATGGACCCGCTGAACACCTGGGATCAACAGGCGTTGGCATTCGCTCGTAATGATTCACCAAGGTCACTCATACAGACTGGCAGTTGAACAAGATCAACCTGAAATTTTCTGATCTCTGCAGAACAAGCATTACATGCATTTCACATGCTTGTAAGTAAATAAATACCACTTGTCCAGTTTGCTGTACAGGTACTTTTTGAAAAATTCTTAGATTGCAAAATAAATTTGTCTATATTCCGATAGTTTGAAAAATCAAAATGTTCTCATCAAGTTGAAATTTTGCAAGGTCATCACGACAAACATTAGGTAGCCTATGTCACATTTTACAAATATTCAGTTGAGACTTGACATTTTAAACTTTTTGTCAAATAACAAGCAGCTGGCTGTTTCAATTTGCGAAAATTTGTCCCTCGTAAAGTAAATACATCGCACCTTAATTACTTCTGTTCTGATCTCATTTTCAATATCCATACTATATTCCAACTTGATCCGACGAACGTGCATTTAACTACATGATTTAGCTTTGATACCAGAGAGTGTAATTTGAAATAAAAATCATAAAATGTAATGCATGTAGGCTTAAATATGTTTTCTGTGATATTACTGATCAAGGTCAACATGTCACACAGAGCACTTTCTCATTGACATTTGCCATGCACTGAGAGTTAGTTGTCTATAACGTACCGACACAAAGCGGTGCGGGCAGCACTCGCTGATCCAGACGTATCCGCCGCTGTAGGGGAACTTGCTGACGTCCGAGTACATGCCGAGCTTGAGCTTGACCGGCGTGCGCTCGGGCGTGAGATGCGACGAGCAGCACTGCTCGCTGCGCACGTAGCCCTGCTGGATCAGCCACTCCGTGAACTTGGTCGGCGTGAACATCAGCGTGCTCTTCACCTTCGCGTCTGCAGCAGGCACAAGAATAGTGGCGCAATTCACGCTGCAGCATGTTTTAACATTAAGGTAGTGCAAGCGCTCGGCCGTTTTAGAAAATTGAGATAGGAAAATTGTTTCGTAAGTGGATGTAACTTTGATAGGATATTCACATGATCAGTCTGATTATATATTAGTAGCACTTTTTCATTTTTGCTCCTTGCATTGTTAATTAGGCGCCGGTTATTCAACAAAACCGCTCAAAACTACGAAATTTCTGATACGATTGGAGACCAGACCCGTTTACCAATTGATCTCAAATTTTAATCATGATTATATAAAAGACAAACTTAGGGTTATCACTTGGCACATTTTTTAAATTAAATTTCATACGCCACCCATTGAGACAAGAAAATATAAAATATTTCACCAAAAATCAACTAATTATAACTAATTAACAAAGCAAAAAATTTAAAATGTACGAGTGGATGAAAGTTTGTGATGTACCGTATTAACTCGTGTATAAGACGCAATTATATGTCAATATTTTGATTCTGAAAACAGCCCTGCGTCTTATACACGCATACTAGGGTTGGGACTTGACATCGATTTTTCGATTTGACATCGATGTCAAATGAAATATTGAGTTTCGATTCGACATCGATTTGAATTGTTTAATCAAATAATCGTTTGACATCGTTTCAAAAAAATCCGAGAATTTACGCGCAGTATTGTAGAGCTGGCAACAGTGCCGCGTGCCTCTCTCTAGATCAGCTGAGTGGCCTGCTTCCGCCCTTCCTGCATACCGCGTGTGCAGTTGAGGGTGGGTTGGTCAGTTGTCTCGTGACATTCAGCTTGTGTTGTTTTTATTCTCTCTTGAAAGAATGTTTCCACGCAAAAAAAAATATAATCCCGCCGTGGAGACGAAGTGAATTGTGGAAAGTGTTCGAGTTTGAAGTGAACATTACGGGCAACATTGCTAAAGGATGTTGAATGCAGACAGTGTTATGCTTCACGGGATATATTCCGGCAACAAGTCTAATAAAACCATGAATTTCCAACTGGATTCGCGACAATTTTTTTTCATTAATTGTTCCCTTTTACATAAATAAATGCTTGTAGTTTATTTTAAATGAAAAATTTTCTTTACTTCAATCATTTCCTCGTAATTTCGTAATTTGTTGCCGCGAGGGGGGTGTGAGAGGGACATCTCTCGCGCTAGTAACATGGCCTTGGGCAGACGCAAATTCAGTGTTGCCAAATTTCGCCGCGATTATTTCGATGTGGACAATTATTACGATGTCAAAATTATTTCGATGTCGAAATTATTTCGATTTGATGTCGAAATTTTCAGTTTGACATCGATTTAGCAATTCAAATCGAATCCCAACCCTAACGCATACCAAGCTTTTTTCCCAGTAAATCCAAGGTGGATGTTTGTAAACAGAGCTGTGGTCGACTGCCACATGTTGTCTATCTCTGCCTTTCCCTCTCACTCTGTCTGGACTACTCATACTGTGTCTAGACACAACATTATTAACATATTAAGTTTGTGCAATAAAATGTTTTCCCTTGCATTTAGATCAGGAGACAAAATATATGTTTACGTCTGAAAAACATTGCTCTGACAGGCATAAAATAGACTAAACACTGTTGAATGGCGATCTTAATGGAAGGGGAGGAGGGGAGTTGGGTTTGTTTTGGAATGCAGAGGAAAGGCAGGTGCGTGCCTCTTAGAGCAAGCAACAGCTGCTGGGAAGAGACTCCCCTCCCCCCTTTCTAAGAAGCAGAAAATTACTGTTTGTTTACAACAAGTTGGCAGTGATTTTCATTCAAATAGCTCAGTTAGCTGGAAAACCAACATTTAGATGGATATCATGTATACAAACAAACACTGTCTTTCATCAATTACTGCGTCTTATACACGCATGCTAAGTGTTTTCTTAAAATAGACTTCTCCAAACAAGGGTGCGTCTTATACACGAGTGCGTCTTATACACGAGTTAATACGGTAAGTTTGTCTTTTATCTAATCATGATTAAAATTATTACAGATGTATTGCATTGTAGTAGGTACTGTAACTTTACTTCAGTCACCTGCTGCCCGATACAGATTGACCGTTCATTTGTAATTTTCTGAAATGTCACCAATACAAACATCTTGTATTTGATGATAATAATTTTTCAACATATAGGACCTCAGTTGTGATAGCGTGAAGTTGAAAAAAATTAAAGTATTTTCATTTCATAATTTTCCAGACACTCTTAAAAGAAAAGCACAAACAAGCCATTCGAATGTGCCAAAATATTGAGTTTCAGTTGATCATATTCAGTTGATCAACTGAATACATAATTTGAAATTACATACAAATCAAGTCAACGGTGGCATACCTACACATAATAAATTATTGACTTCACTGGCCTGAGGTTTAACCAAAATTACTTCTTCAGTTTTTCATAATTTTTCTTCAGAAAGGTAGGTACTTTTGTTGTGAAATTGAATGACAAATTGTGCTTTGGTCCTGTGAAAAGCAGCACAGTGCTACACTCTAATGTGCAGGACCTACCGAGAGTGTCCCTGCCCTGGCTGATAGCCGCCTGTCCCAGATCCTTGAGCCGGAGATACGGCCGCGCGACGACCACCAGCGACGGGAACGTCTTGCCGCTCAGCTTGCTGAACATCACCTCGCGCGAGTCGGCCACGTTCGCTGGAACATCCATGCAACAGGTCAGAGTTCGGCCATGATTCATTCATCATTGACAACAAAAATATGCTAACATAAACTACATAAGTTTTGTTGACAAAAGCAAACTACCAGGTAAATAAAATAAAATTAGGTACTTTTAAATGATGTCTACATTTAATGTGTTGTGATCTGAACACTTGGCAGTAAAATCCCATTAAAACATTTTCCACATTGACAAGAATAGTTCCCATACTTCACTTTTGGTTCTGCGACATTGAACCGAAAGAGAAGTATAGGAACTTAGCTAACCTATACACTCCCTGTACCACAAGACTAGAGGAATAAAAACAAATTGAAAGCTGTAAGAAAGTACACGTTTGTTAGAAAATGTAAAATTTTAGTTTTACAACTTTCTCAGCTATAACTGACTGGATGAGCATCCCTTTATGCAAATTTTTAGCAATGTAAAAGCTGTACAAATGCAGACATATTCCAAGAAATGATACTCATAGATTCTATTACGCATCTCTCGTGGCCTTATGATTGCCTTAAAAACCTATGAGTAGCGGTGCATCTTGAACGATGTGAACTCACTTGGCCTGGAGGGATCGTCGCTGGTGAGATCGACGACGGGAGCGACTGTCGGCTTCCACAGCTTGCTGCCGCCCGCGATCAGCCCGCCCACGCTGTTGTTCTCCGTCGGCTTGGTGTTGACCACCAGCTGACCTTGCCCGGCGCCTCGCCCGCGGCCCCGAGCCCCTGCCAGACATTTCCATTCATTCCCATCCCACTAGAAGTATACGCAGACGTGAGGCACAAGCCTAAAGTGTGGTTAAGGTTCACCCAGAACCATGTAGTATTGCGTCCAAGAGGGTTATTCTAAATTTCCTTGTCGTCTCGTTTCGCTTGATACAGGACAGGCTCAATGGAGTGCAGATCTATTTAACATGGTAGTGATGCCGTATCAATTATGAGACAAGGAAATGTAGAATTGCCAATTCGCTATGAAAGAAACACGTAGTACACTTGGCCAAACAAAACTTGAACGTTCAATAAATCTGATAGGCTGATAAATGTAAGATCGCACCATCAGAAGTCAGTCTAAGCGATCTCATTGTCTCACTCTAGTAGGTGACCTCACATTTCAATGATAATAACAAGCTTTGATTGGTTATGGGACATGACCAGCAGTCATTCAAATTTGGTCAACGTTCAAGTTTTGTTTGGCCGAGTGTACATATTATTATTATTATTTACTTTTATCAATCAAAAATCAAAAATTCTTTTATTAATGGATGTTACTTGATTTTAATACATTTTATTTAACATAACTTGTAATTTTGTTTAGGTACCTATTACATTTACAATTTTAATTTTTGAATCTAACCTAAATTAAAATTTTATTTACATAAATCAGCAAAATAATACACATTTTATAGTTCAGTGGAACTACGTCCTTACCTTGAGGTGGGGCTGGCAGTGCAGTAATTCCCTTGCCTGGAATGGCGACCATGGGTGGCGCGACCTTGGGCACGTTGCGCACTGGCATGGTGCGCGTGGGCGCGGCAGCGCGCGGTGTCATAGGCTGCTGCTTGCAAACAGAGAGTGATAACGTAGTACGCTAAGCTTAGAGTGATAGCCACTTGATACCACAAGCCACTTGATACCACAGCAACTGACATCAGAAAATCAAGTTATATGTTAATTCAAATAAAACTATTAAAACTTTTCACAAACTATTTTTGTGAAAAAAACAAACTATTAACCCTTTAACCAGTGAGTTAATTTGTAGGTAGGTAGAGGTAAAAATTCTATATCCTTTTTGCGATGTGTTAGGAAGCATATTTTTGTATTATAAGAAAATAAAGCTATCAAATATTAAACAAATTTTTAAAATTTAAAAAAAAAATTAATTTTTTTTTTTTTTTTTGCAAATTTTTTTTTCTCTGTATATGTAGAATGCTAGCACGTACGAGATACGTGCATACCGGTTAAAGGGTTAAGACTATTAAAACTACCCTAATAAAACTACTCCAAATAAAACTATTAAGACTTTTCACCAGGGCCGGATTTAGGGGTGTGCGGCCTGTGCCCCCGCACAGGGCGCCAAGCTTGAGGGGGCACCAAAATATAAAATATGTATTGCTATTATTGTTGCATACATATTAACGAGATTGAAAAATTAATATCTTTAGTTGATATAATGGCTCATAATATTGTTATGAACATTATCTTGTTAATTCTAACTTTAATCTGGTTAGCATGTGTACCTTCTTACCTGCCAAATACAGTAAACCCTCATTATTTCGAACTTCAATAATTCGAATTTAGGGGTAAATTCGATCTAGGTGCATGGTCCCAGTGTTCAGTATAGGCTTTACAATGTTAAATAATTTTTATACATCGAATTTTAGGTTATTTCGAAATTCGAACTGAATTTTGGTCCCAGCCCATGTTATAACTTGCATTCAGTTGTTTTAATTCGAACTTTGCAAAAGGATTGACAAAATAATCGAGAACAAACTTCGAAAAAACAAACTCAAACTACTCATTTCCTATGTTTCCAATGGCGTCACGTCACAAAGAGAGTAGTCAAACTGCTCTCTGTTGTGTTGGGGTGGGGGAAGTGTAGGTCTAGTCTCTTTAGTATACAGGTTAGCCTACCCTGGAACACTTCAGGCGGGAATATTCAAACTTCATTCAACATTTTGAAAGCATTTGGCCGCGTAAAGAGTGCGAGTTAGCTTTTGAAGGCAAAAAACAATAAATCAACATCGCGTTATATCAAATCAATATGTATGTACTAAAAAAAAAAATAAAAAAAAAAAAAATTTAATATTTCGAACTTTTTTAATTCGAACTGGGATTTTTTGGGTCCCCTTGAATTCGAATTAACGAGGGTTTACTGTAGTATGGTCAAATATTCAATTATATTCTATATGGCACGAATTTGTTTAGAATTCATTAAATTAATAAATTGTAATGAATACCTACATTATTTATTACCTATCAACTGTCAACCCCCTACATCAAGTAGGTACATCCTTCCTTGTAAGCACTTTTTAATAACTAATGTAATTTAAAACTTGAAGCTATATGGGCACATACAAACTATTTTAGCTTACAAAGTTGAATTCGTCAAATAGTAATCAAAAGTTTTATAATTCTGCGTTGAAATGTATAAATTATGTTATTGCCTATTCCCACAAAGAAGTGATACGTGATGGAGCCACTTCTGGCAAGATGGCTACTATCAGGTCCCCATATTAATTTGTTTGTTTTTACATTTCGGGTTTCCATAAAGCAGTGAAAAAACAAAAATCAAAAGAAATTGATATTTAGTTATAAATTTACTTTCTTGGCCATAACAAACAACTTTATCAATTATTTGTATTTATATTTATGCAAATGCGCCCTTGATAGCCGCCATTTACCTAGTACCACAAAATCCACCAGAGGTCAGTTGTGTTCCTTATTTTCTCGAATTGTAATCCAATCAGTATAATTATGCTAAAAAGGCGTCAAATGCGATCTAGAATCCCAACATTTTTCCGGGGCTATGCGCCCCGGACCCGCATTGTGCTGGGGGGCCCTCCCCCAGACACCCTATTGTATACGTGGTCAACCTCGATTCGACGAATTTCATATTTGAAGTATGTTGGGGGGGGGGGGGGGAGGGGGGCAATTGTTACCTTGGCACAGGGCACCAAACTGCCTAAAACCGGCCCTAGTTTACACAACACAGACTTTTACAAACTGTTTAGTGTAAAATATTAGGTAGTTTGTGAAAAGTCTTTATAAAACTATTAAGACTTTTCACAACACAGACTTTTCACAACCTGTTTAGTGTTTTTCAATATGTAGGTAGTTACTAGTTTGTGAAAAGTCTTTACCTATAGTTTTATTTTAATTATAACACATCAAATCTAATAATTGGGGAAAAAGCACTACAAATTTATATGTTGTCCTATAATATTATACAAGTCTGCTTTTAAAAGCCTATGGCCATCTTTTGTAACTACAAGTAGGAAAATCCATTTTAAAAAGATTTTTATTGAAGTTTCACCCATTTTAATATTATACTAAATTTAAATTTTTAAAACTGCTTAGGTACGTACACATGATATTGAAATAATGTGCCTACGCGAATGCATATAGGTAACCTCCTCACCGGAATAAGTTAGTAACCGCAACAATATATTTCACAGCATGATATTGCAATCCTATCATGATCGTTCAATCGTCAGTGGGTGGAACTACGACTGGGGAAGCTACCTTGAGCACTGTCGTCTGCTTGGGCGGTTGCGCCTTCTGTAGCGGAGCAGCGGTTTTCTGCTGCGGCGTGGAAGTCTTCTGCAGCGGCGGCGGGATGGAAGGAGGAGTGTTGACGCCGACGATGAGACCGGAACGAGGATCCATCACCAGTTGGTACGTACTGTTGCTGGATCGCAACGCCGGCTGCGCCTGGTTCTACAATCATTTATACATTAGAAACTATTTGCAATTATCATAAAACTCTATTACCTATGGTCGGTGACGGCAAAGATGAACCTGCGCTAGCATGGGCCGCCCTATACCTGGCAATGATAAACTGGGTTCATCTTTGCCTGTCACCGACCTTACCAGCGGCAGCTTAAAAATTAATTATACTAGGAAACGCTCGGTGTAACACGTTGATGAGCGAGCACGGGTACGTGCAAATTCTCAACAGGAATTTCGTACCAAACGCACAGAAACATATACATCCATATTGAATTGAAATATGATCCACTCACTCAACATAAAAGTATCTGTTTTCTATTGAAACTTAAGAATAGCAATCTATACACTGTGGTATAAAGCAAATCAGATTCAGTTGCAGTGGAAAAAATGTTCTATTGAAACTTAAGAATAGCAATCTATACACTGTGGTAAAAAGCAAATCAGAATTAGTTGCAGTGGAAAACATTCATTTCCATACTTCTTTTCTTCCGATTTGTTATGCGCTTGCAAGTATCAGCTGCTCTACAGGACTTGGAATTGGAACTGAAGCATCAAGAAGGCAGGGATGAAAATTTAGTATTAATACAGTTCGTTTTCCTATGTTTGAACTATCTACAGACCACCGCGTAGAGAACAGCTATCTTCACACCATTAAATTATAGGTGTGATCACTTAAATGATCTACCATTGGCTCCCGTGAATACGGACTACGGGTGGAATACGCAGAAAGAAACTGCTATAAAATCGACCCTTGGTCAAGAAAGAGAATTCGTGAAGTAATGATATTGGAAGACGAGAATCAAGATTACATCCTGCTGAGAATGTTTTTTCAGTGGTTTTCCCTCAGCTAAAAAGCAAATGCTTGGATGTTCTTCCAATATTACCACTGATATTGAAGCACAATTTTAATGACTATTATGAATTAAGAAGAAGTAGGTAAATGGTGAAGATGTGAAGCAGCTGAAGAGAAGAGATGGATGTATGGAAGATCAACGACTCGATTGTTGAATACAGACCAATTATGTACCTATTTTATGTGCTCAATAAATTACATTATTATTATTATTATTATTGTACCATAGCGGACGGCAGCGCTAAGTTCGCTGGTGGCGATCCCGGAACTAATGTAGGCAGTCATTTTATTTCTTGAGTGATAGTCAATGGCGCGAGCTGTCAAATGTAATCTTTTAGGTTAATTGCTGTTTGGTGAATACCTAATTTATAAGTAAGTGAAAATGCTTGTATTACATGTTAATTATAAGAATCAATAAACTAAACACCTTTTTACACTGATATCAACCCTTTTAATTTCATCTGATCGTTATCCAAGTTGTTTTTAAGTTCTAATTTATACATTTGATTTTGAATCAATCCGCTAAAATTCAGATTAGTTCTATTTTCTAACACCAACCATGGTGCTTAGATCGCGCTGCGATCGGCTGATAGCCGCAGCCAATCCACTCTATAGACCTGGCCATGTTAAACATTGGAGTCGGTTTCACGTTTCAAGCCCGTCTGATCTCACCTTAAATTTAATGGTGTGAAGCTGTTCTAGCTGTTGTAGCAGTTCTCTACGCGGTGTACAGACCGAGACACCGTCAGTTGTTCTGCTAGGCCGAGAAAGACTTCATTGCGCGCTCACCTTGCAATGAAGTATTTCTCGGCCTAACAGAACAACTGACGGTGTCTCGGTCTGTAGAGAGTTCAAACATAGGAAAAATGAACTGTAGCTTGCACAAACTTCTTTTGTTTTATATCAGCAATGCTAAATTATTGAATTTCCACCTGAGGACGGACTTTACGTTAGCACGTTGACGGGTCAAATTTATAACTTTATTGTGGTAAATCAATGTATTTTTGTAATGCAAGTGATTTCTCTTCGTACTAAAGGTATCTCCGGAGCCTATACAATTTCCCAGGTACCCATTAACTATAAAATATCGTCAAAAAAGCAGAGAATCACAGCTATTCTGCGTGCCATTAAGATGGCGGCAGGCAACAATGAGATGACATCACGTGCAACCTATGATAAAAATATTTCAAGATTTAAGAATAAAATGACCTTAAAATTACAATAACTTTTGAAAACAGCAACAGCAGGGCGATTGTATAACTTTCTTAGCCGAGATAATGGATCGTTATCTATAGGCAGCGTGTTTAGACAACAGATGGCACTGTAAAAAGTACAGACAGAGCCACCTAATCTGTGGGAAGGAAGCTTACCTTTTGGCAAGGCGTCCAAGTCGCTGCAGTTATATGTTATGTTGCTGCACATATTACGCATTATCAATTCTTAAAATTTACACATGTTTATCTAATGTTTATTCGCCTACAAAATATTAATAATAAAGTGTTCACAATTTCACTGAATCTGATCACAATATTAATTTGCGCGACTTAGTTTGATTCCGAAATATTTTGAGTACATTTGTTGACATCTGATCGGTTGCTAGGTCACGGCCAATGAGAAATAAAACAGTTAAGGATCTTCCCACAAATGTTGCTAATTTCTCTCACTCGTGGCGAACACTCGGTGCCTATACTAATTGATTAAAGTAAACTATTAATATCATGTTGTTAATCATTTGAATTGTGCAAAAGCTACGAGGATATGAAATATAATCACATTATTTATCTCAGGAAGTCGACTTTAAGCTCTTTGAATTGCCTTACCTTCTGATAGGCTAAATTACTTTTATCAATTGGTACCTATCGATAACGATCCATTATCTCGGCTAAAAAGTTATACAATCGCACTGCAGATTAGTCTTTAAATTGGCAAAAATACCTAAAATGTAAAGAGGCTACTTCGCATGCGCGGAAACCATAACATGGACGTGCATTTGGGGCGTGACTAACCTACAGTCTTCAGCTCCAGAGCAGAATGCTCGCCTCTCATTGGCTGAGCGTAATTCAAAAGGAAATTCACCATTATCTCATTAATTGACGTGGAAATGTCCCGATATTATATTTTACTTGTAATTATTGGATTTGTTTACACCTAAGAACAAGTTGTTTAAATAGTTTTCATTTATTCAATGTCGTACAGACTTGAATTTATACCTAATCATATGAGATGTATACAGACTACGCATAGAGACTGCAGATTGGATTGAACCAGATACCCGATAGGCAATGCGCGCCGATATTTCTCCCGCCAGAGGGCTCTGATAGCTTAATGATGTTGTCTACTAGAAAAACGCTCAGTGTAACGCGGTGATGAGCGAGCACGGGTACGTGTAAATTCTCGAACCGGAAATGCGAACACAACGCACAGAAAATATAATACATCCATATTGAATTGAAATATGATCACTCAATCAATATAAAAGTATATTATGCTTTTCGTCGAAAGTTGAAAATAGCATCTAAGCACCCTGATAAATATAGCAAATCGGGTTCAATTCAATTGGCACTGGAAAACATTAATTTCGATACTCCATCTCTGACAGCTATTAAAAATGTCAATTAGTTCATACGTTCTTAACTGAATGGGATGAAATTTTGTAAAATAAGAGACAATGTTGGTCTTAATGATCATGCAAAATATGAGTTTGATCAGAATTATCGAACACGTTTTCATTTTCAGCCTATCAGGAGATAATAATAATAATCCATCCCTGGTTCCAATTTAATGGGTCAGGGGGTGGGTATTCCCACCAACACTAGGGCCGCAGGACTCCTGGAACCGGCTGGCCACGCCTGGCGTTTCCTCCTCTTCTTCCTCCTCTTCTTCTTCCACTTCTAACTGTTCCACAAATTCCTTCCACCATGTTCTGTCCTCCCACTGTCTCTCAGCCTCCAACTCACTCCACCTTCCTCCTCTCTCCAGCACATCCTCCTTGATCAGTCCAATCCACCTGTCTCTTGGTCGCCCCACTCTCCGAGTTCCCCCTGTAGCCGCTTCAAACACCCGCCTTGGCACTCTATCGGTTCCCATCCTCTTCATGTGGCCGAACCACCGAAGCCTCTCTCTTCCCAGCTTGAACACCAATCTTTCAACCCCAAGCTCTTTTCTTATCTTCCTACTTCGGATCCTATCCATTCTTGTCACCCCCTTCACACTCCTCAAAAACTTCATCTCAGCTGCCTGTAGCTGATTCATTTCCTTTCCACCTGCTGACCACGTCACTGCCCCATATGTTAGAATTGGCAGGAAATACATCTTGTACATAATGATCTTGCAGACTTGTGGAAACTTCTCATTCCACAGCAACTTCCTCACTGCTTGATAAAATGCCTCTGCTTTCTTTCTTCTTTCTTGTATTTCTCTGTCTACTTTAGCCTTGTTGGTGAGCAGGCTACCCAGATACTTAAACTCTTCCACCTCCTTCAACCATCCCTCTCCAAGCTTGATCCTAGCATGACCGTGTTTAAGCTTCTTTCTTTCCATGGACATTACTTCGCTCTTCTCTTCACTTATTTTCAAACCCATCTTCTCCGTCTCTTCACTCCACTTATTAATCTTTACCTGAACTTCCTCCCTAGTTTCTCCCCACACCACCACATCATCCGCATAAATCAACGTTTGAGTATCGATCCCCTCATTCGGCTCTGCTTTCTTCAACAACTCGTCCATTACTATGATGAACAGTGTTGGTGACAACACACTCCCTTGCCGAAGCCCTTCACTAATACTAAACCATTCCGATCTCCCCACTCCCGACTGCACACAACTCACACTGTTCTGATACATACATTTGATCCGCTCAACCAAGTCCTTGCCTATTCCTCTCTTCACCAAACACTCCCACACTATTTCCCTTGGCAACCTGTCATACGCCTTCTCCAAGTCCAAGAAAGCCATATGCATTTCCTGCCCCCTCGCCCACTGCTGCTCCATCATCTGTCGCACTGTGAAAATTGCGTCTATTGTCGATCGCCCTCTCCGAAATCCATACTGTTCTTCTCGCAACCCCTCTTCAACATAATTCTTCAATCTCCGTTCCACTATCTTCTCAAACAACTTCGCACACTGACAGAGTAAGGTCACACCCCGGTAATTATTACATTTCCTTCGATCTCCTTTCTTAAAAAGGGGAACAATAATCCCCTTTTCCCAATCAACTGGAATTCTCTTCTGTTCCCATGCTGCTCGGATCACTCTACAAAGCCATCTTCTACCATCCTCCCCGGCAGCTTTTACCATTTCTATGGTAACCTCATCAATACCAGGCGCACGACCATTCTTCATTTCCCGCATGGCTCTAGTTACTTCTGCATCACAAAGATCTTCCTCCATCTCACTGTCTTCCATTTCACTTCCAATCTGCAGCTCTTCTTCACCCATTGATACATTAAGATCCTTTTTTACATTTAAAAGATTCTCAAAATACTTCCCCCACATCTGGAGATATTTATTTAAATTTTAACCAATAATTGGATTTCGAAAAAATTAGGGTCTGTAAACAGAGAAGGTTATCTCTACATGTGTGCCAAATTTCAGCTCGATCGAAGAAAAACTCTTACATATATAGCCAAAATATGAGTTTGATCAGAATTATCGACGACCGTTTTCATTTTTTAGCCTATCAGGAGATATTTATTTAAATTTTAACTAATGAATGGATTTCCAAAAAATTAGGGTCTGCAAACAGAGAAGGTTGGTTTTACATGTGTGCATAATTTCAGATCGATCGCTGAAACGGTGCAACCTGTGCATCGGTTAATAGCGGAAAAAAACAAAAAAAAAACAGAGGTCCGTGCCAAAAGAGCCAAAAGGAGACGCTCGCTTCGCTCGCTCAATTACCTCTAGTCTCTAGACAAAAATCACATTTTTTTTATTTTTTTATTTTTTTTCTGTAAGACCTCTGATATGTTTTTGACATGCTCAGAAAGTTTCAGGATGGGCCTCCTATCTGTTTGGAAAATATAAATTATTTTATCCGAATTTCGAATCTGACATTTGTAAATTTATTTATAATGTATATTTCCCAGGCAGATGGGAGGCCCATCCTGAAACTTTCTGAGCATGTCAAAAACATATCAGAAATCTTACAGAAAAAAGAAAAAAAAAATCTAGAGACAATTAAAATTTTTTTACAAAAAAATTTTGTCTAAAAATTTCAATTTTTTTTTGGACAGAGATATTTTAAAAGTCTGTTTTAAGAGCTATCAACTCTAAAAAAAATCAACATTCTAGGTGGAACGTGTAAAAAAATATTAAATATTGTTTATGCTCAATTATCCAAAAAGTAAGATTTTTTGGATAGGAGTCCAGACCGATAGGAGGCCCATCCTGAAACTTTCTAAACATGTCAAAAACATATCAGAAATCTTAGACACAAAAAATATATAAAAAAAATAAAAATCCAATTTTTGGCTAAAGGTAGTACCTAGGTAATTAAAAATTTGTAAAAAAGAATTTTTGTCTAAAAATTTCAACAAAAATTTCTGGACATAAATATTTTAAAAGTCTGTTTTAAGAGCTATCAGATCTAAAAAAAATCATCGTTCTAGGTGGAAAGAGTAAAAAGATATTAAATAACGCTCAATTATCCAAAAAGTAAGTTTTTTGGTCTATTTTGGCGCCCTGTAAGTAAAAAAGTATAAAGAATATGGAAAAATCCGGAAAGAGGTGTGTGTTGCTTTGTTCTTGGTAGTATTATCCCAAATTTTGAGAAGAATCAGAGAGGTTGCCGAAAAATTATTGGTTGAGTTAATACGGAACGACTCTTCTAATTAAGTTACAGAGGTACAAGTGGTCTCATTCTACAGGTAATGAAATTATCTATCCAAAGATGGCACATAAGTAAATATTAAACATATTTTACTTGTAGATACAGGGGTCAAATGTTGGTGAGGTCAAAGGTCATTGCCAAAATACTTCTTTTTTTAAATTTTGAAACTTGGCGTGAATTTTCTATTTACGTACGGTACCTATGTAAACATTTGTCAGAAAAAATGGTACTCTCTCCAACACAGGTTTCGGATAAAATAATTGAGCGAGCGTCACCACGGTACTCTTATGGCACTTTCTCCGTGTTTTTTTTTTTTTTTTGTGTGTTCACACCCCAGGTCAAACCGCTCAAGCAATCAATCTGAAATTTTGTACACATACTAACGTACTCTATGCGGTCCCTGGGATCGTTTTTGAACGGGATCCCGTGATTGGTTCAAATTTTAAAAAAATTATCTTTCGATTGGTTTGTTTTATCAATTTGAAATTTTGACAAGTCATTACCACTAACATTTTACCCAATCATACAAAGTTTCAGCCAAATCCTCCCATTGGTTAAAATTTAAAACCATCTTTACTGTGATTTTTGAAATTTAAACTAGAACCGTTTGACCGATCAACTTTAAACTTTGCATGGTTATTGGGACCACCAACATTATCTGTGTTTTTGAAAATTTTCAGACAAATCTGTGTTTAAATCCAAAAGCTATTGACATTTTACGGACATTTTGCGTGTTGGCTGTCAAATTTCTCGAAAATGTTGATCACGGCTACTTCGACTCTTTATAGTTCCAAGGTAGTTAGAGCAAAAACTTTCAAACGTATGAAACTGATATGACCGTTCAACAGATCGTCTAATATTGTGTAAGTACACACACCTATATCATATGAGTGGTCCCAGGTATATTTTTGTAACTATGATTTTTGAATATTGACTAGAACATTTTAATTATAAAGGTTCAATCGATCAACTTTAAACTTTGCATGGTCATTGGAACTAAAGCCCCATTTACACGGTGCAATTTCTTGTACAACTTCTGTACCACACTTTTCTGTCACACTTCTTGAATGGAAATTAGAACATGTTTTAAGTTCTGTGACAGAAAGTTGCGTCGTGTAAACACAAAATTGTATGAAAAATGGGAATGTGACATAAGTTGTTCAAGAAATTGCTCAGTGTAAATGGGGCTTAATACTTTAGGAATATTTGGAGATTTTTATACCTACAAGTCTGACGAATTTCAAGAATTATTGGCTTTTAATGATATTTTCGATAGACATAATTTCGGTTCGAGGTGTTGCGTGTGTCCGTGCTCGCTCATCAACGCGTTACACAGAGCGTTTTCCTAGTTATTAGTATACAAAAAAAAATCTTAATAGGTATGCCAATAAAATGCTGTGTAAACCTACAGCTCAGAAATGTGGATTTTCTTTGCTTCTTCTATTGTAATAGGGTCAGACATGGGCAAAATACTCTGTTTCAATGTATTTGGAATACAAGATACTGATACTTTTAATTTGGGTATCTAAAATACAAGATACAAGATACATTTTAGAGATGTATTTAAAATACAAGATACAAGATAGTATCTTTAGATACTTCAAAAAAGATACATTTAAAGATTCTTTTTTTATTCTCATACATATCATCCAACAGTAAAAAATGTAGGGACTTACTTTCTAAATTAAATTTTAATTTGTTCTATTTGTAAGGCAACATACTTAAAGTGGTCCCACTGCTCCAGCCAAGGTGCTTAGAATTCGCCGTAATTCATACATATCTCTGATGAAATAATACCTCAAACAACAGCATAAAACAATTATATCTTACCGTACGCTCCAATTATATGTTTTTAATTGAAGTTCCAATTAAACTATCCCAAAATAATTCATATTTGTAGTGCAATGTTGCCAGATTTATGGTAAATTTTACACATTGTACACAGTTTCTTTCTTATTTGGCCCGTGACCCCATATTTTCAAACGGCAGGCTTATTCTAAAAATTATTATCTTTAATTTGAGACTATTTTCAATAATTTGTCATTCCTCTTGCGGTTTTAGGAGCAATTTAAGGCCAATTTTCCAGGACGATTTCATGTCTCCCTGTGTTATCTTATGGGGGATAAGATGATCTTCAATCAAGAATATCTAATTATATGATACCGTAAGGGGCAAATATTTTTTGCTAGTTGTATGTAATATGGTTTCATTAATCTTTGGTGTGAATTACAGCAAATTCTCATTCCTATGCCGAAACGATGGAACCACTTTAACATTTTCTTGATCGATTCAATACGGCAACGTGTATTATTTGATGCTTGTTTGAAATCAAGCAAGGATCAAGCTATCTTTGAAATTCTAGGCGCATAAAAATGTATCTTGTATTTTAAATCTTCAAAAAAGATACAAAATACTTTAGAAATGGGTATTTAAAATACAAGATACAGATACATTTGGCTCATGTATTTAAAATACTAGATACAAGATACAAATGTATCTAAGATACGTATCTTAAGATACAAGTATCTAGATACTGCCCATGTCTGAATAGGGTGAGGTGGAGTAGTGTCAGAAAAATATCCTAAATTAGTGTGTAGGTATGATAGGAATTCCAAGAAGAAAATAGATTTTTAGCTGAATGCAAATTCCGTGTGAAACGTACTGTAGCTCAAAGATTTGATCTTGCATGCAGGGCCATTATAATATTTTTGAGGTTATGTTTATTATAGGCTTACGGAAAATAAGGTAAACCGGAGTAAGTGTGGCCATGGGAAGTTATGGCCTCTGCCAATAACTATCAATTATATTCATATTCAATTAGTTACAGTTGGGGTGCCGAGTGTTTGAACTCTCACCAGATGGAGCCACCGTAACTTACTCCGTTAGGCGGAAAAAGACGTCATTGCAAAGTGAGCGCGCAATGTAGTCTTTCTCGGCCTAGTAAAAAAACTGCCTATCAGCGCATTCTGTTGAGAGTTCAAACACTCGGCGCCCGGACTGTATTATTACAAAATATTACAGTTACCTACCTATACTTGATCTAAAAAAATTAAAATTAAAATTTATTACATTTTTTAGGTAGTAGGTAAACAGTTGAGATATCTTATCTCATGAAGGATGTTTCATAATTTAGAAACATTAGTCTAGCCTAATAATTTAACTTCCCATAATTTCAATTTTATTTATATTTGCTATTTGGGACGACTTTTTTTAATTTTACGCAAAGCACAAATTTCGAATAACATGCAAAGACTAAGTTGAAGACAATTGTGGTAGTAGAAACATACTTTTAGGTAAATGAGAAAATCATACCTACCTACTTAATTATTGATGCATTAGGTAAATTCATAAATGAAATTGTGGTGTAGGTAGGTAGGTAGTATAAATTACTTGGGTAGGTACCTGCAAAAGGACAGAGTTCGACTTGGTTTGAAGGACTTGCGTGCCAGCGACAGAGCCTTGCTGTCGAGTGATGACAGAGCTCTTGAGATTCTGAGTTGTGATTGGTGTCGAGGGCGTCAGTGACGCAAGAGGCGGAGCTGCTGGTCTGTGTAAACAATTTCAAATTTCAAATTAGGTTAGGTTAGGCTAGTACATGAAAGTATGTTTACTATTTTTTTTAATTGGTAATTAAAAACTCAGCAACCACTTTTAATATCATTTAAATAATTTAAATTTCAACATACCCCACTGGCGAGTTAACTTGAAGAACAAAGACATCCTCCGATTCTTTCTCGACAATTTCTGCTCCACAATTCTTTATTAGTGTTTCTAGTTTTGATGATATTTCTTTGAATTCCAACTCGCCTTTGCCATAGAATGCCAATTGTGCAGGCGATAGATCTTCGTCATTGCATTCCATGTTAAGACCCATGTCTGCAGGTACTACTGCCTTTTTACCTCTCCGATGCATCACTATCAAGTATCAACCTAGATCTTACCTAGGCTTGGTAGGCTAGATTAGGAAGAAAAGATATTGTGAGGTTATGTTTGTGGCTATGTGGCCTACCTATACATTGTAAAACAAGAGTTATAAACGAAACGCAACTTTTCAGACTCCAAATACTTATGTAGTCACTTCGGTTAGATATTTGTGCAGTGATATAATATATAACATTAGTGGGATTTATCCCATACAATTTGTAAATGGACAAACAACTTGCAAAGTGGCGAGCAAAATCAAAATGGTAGAAATAAAATGAAGGCGGGCGTTCCAGCAGGCGCCAGAATAAAAATTAGCCGTTTTAACATGTTGAGAGTTTGTGGGACCACAAATCGAGACATTATTAGATACTTGGTACTCTTTACCTTTTGAATACGAGTTATGAGAAGAATTAATTGCTTATATCATTGAAGATTCGTTGAAATAACAAATTTGACACAGATCTTGAATCCACCTTTTCTAGGTTGACGACATCGAAGGTAGAGCGCGAAGTGATCGCTGTGCTTGTATCCGGTTTGTTAAAATATTGCATATTGAAGCACTTCAATAAACGGAACACTATTTAATAATATAACAGTAATTTTGTTTACAATCTACTGTCACAATAGTCTACATTTGCAAAGTGTTTTATGGAAAGAAATACTCAGTTCTCTTGACCATGAACCTGACTCAAGTTGTCTAGTTTCTAGCGCGCAAACTTGAATTTGATTTTTGAACATTGGCAGACCAACAAAATTGAGAGAAGTTTGTACATCCATAATCCTGCTGATAGAATTTTATTCTCAAAAACAATAAAACTATAATATATATAGGAAATAATTTGGGGTAAATCCTACAACTTGACTCCTCTTAGTACCTAAGTACCTACCCAGAATTTAATACGCAACTAGGTAGGTACATACATACCCACCAAGAATTTCGGCTGCTCTTTCTTTCCGACATTTCTAAATGGAAGACTCCGACTGTGCACATCAACCCATCGTAAGTGGATACTTCATATAGGCACCGAGTGTTCATACCCCCAGCGCCACTAGCGAGAGAAGTCGGCAAAACTGTAGTAGACTGTACGTAGAAGAATCTTTAGTTTTATCATCTGTCATTGGTCGTGGCCATAGCAACCAAACAAAATCAACAGAAAACTCAAAATAGCTCAGAATTGGTAAAAGAGAGGAGCAAACTAATAATTTTATCAGATTCAGTGGAATTGTTTACACTTCATACATTTTTCACAGCGAAATATCATTTGGCGTATTATTGTAAGAATGCATACAATGAGTAATGTTTATTAACTGCTGCAACTAAGGGTATGAGGATCCCGTAAAGAGTTGCTAAGTTTTGCCACCCATCGCGCTGTTTCTCATTTCCAGAAACAAAAGAGAGTCAACACTCGGTGCCAATTGTATTATTTTATTGAAAGCAAATAGACGATTTAAAAATTATCTAGGTGGCTCTGCTATTCAAAAAATTTCACATGCAGTTTGGTTTTCCATATATCTGTTCGTGTTTTTATCCATTGTTGTAAAACACCAATAGATATATGGAAAACCAAACTGCATGTGAAATTTTTTGAAAAGCAGAGCCACCCAGATAATTTTTAAATCGGTCTATTGAAATTAGCTGTAAGTATTCTATTTTGTTTTTAACCTATAGATAGATGTTCTAATGAAAGAGCGTCATACAAACTCCACTCGAAGCGAATACAATAGTGAATCTTCTGTCGGAGCTCATCCAGAGATCTACCATCTGGACACCTGGAAAGGGTTCACAAGCTATGACTCTTTCTCCGCTGGCAGCACTGTGAATTATGCATCAAACAGTTCGCTGGGGAAGCCACGAGACCAAGAAAGTTGCAAAGCTCATAGTGATACCCATGGAGAGAATGTGGAAATGGATAATAATATCAATAATAGCAGTACGGTTGAAGACATTCAGAAATGCCGGTAGCAAAAGTTTATTACTACCTCAATTTACGAACATCCACTTGTTAATAATAGGAATTTAATTAACTTTTGAAACATCAACAATAAATTGCAATTGATTGTTGTATTTTAGGGAGGAAGAAAAAGAAAGATTTGAAGCTTTGATTCAAGAGTCGGTAAAAGAAGTCCATGCAGCCTCGACTGCAGCAAACAACCTTGGGTTTAGCTTTTCTCAGGAGATCAAGGTGAAGATTTTCAATAGCTGATTTTTCCCAAAATTCAAATTTTCAGAATATTTGTGAAAATATTGCTAATGGGGATGGCCTGAAACCCAACCCTATCCATAGAGACCAACACCTACATCAATATAAAAAAAAAAAAATCCATATTTTCTCTCCTATAATGTTATAAGCAGTTATTGTTATTACCTATCAACTTTTGTAAATACGGGTTGAATACAGTAATTCCATATTTAGTCCCGGAAACTCCGTGTTTTTGTGAAGTCTTTGTGTTAACTTCCAGGGCATCTTCACGGACTTGGGTCGTCGACTGGAAGACTCGCATGTGCACTACATGCGCCACAGTCCGCCGCCAGCCGACCAGCAGCGCCAGGAGCTCGACTGCATCGTGCGCAAGGACGAGATGATCAACAGCCTCACGGACATGCTCAGCAAGGAGCGCTCGCTCAGCGAGACACAGCGAGAGCTCCAAATGTTCAAGCTCAATGGCATTCTCAATCAACAGCATGTACGATATCACATCTTAGTGTACGGCTGCGTCAACTGCTCATCTGGGGATCTATTTTCGAGATCGTTTGAGACAAATCATATGGTTTCACGGCCGCCTGATGTCAGACCAAACAAAATAATATAATGACGTGGCAGATTGAATGCTATTTTGTTCGGAAGGACGTCACTTTGATACGAGCGCTCGTGCGATCTCGAAAATAGGGGTCCTGTACTGTAACTCAGAGGTAGAAGGCCGGTAGTACATTCCTCGATTATGAGCTGCACACTTTTCAAATGAATGCCATTTTTTTACTAATGTCAACAAATAGGTACAGTTACAATACTGAACATTCTCATACACAATGACTCGTATCACCAATACAAATATGATTTGATCATTGACAATCAAAACTGGGGGATAAGCAAATCGTTTACTTTTCACGGCACGACGGTTGTAGTCAAACGAAAATGCCACACGCGAATCACAGCACGTCTAGAGAAGGAGGGGGCGGGACTTCCGTAGCAACTTGTTCTAGAGATGCGAATGAATTACACCAAACTACTTTTACCTAAATACCTTAATCTCACAAAAGATGTGAGCAATACCTTCATAGATGATTGAAAAGTGTACTAGACATGGTCTACTGAGTTTTCATAACGGAAATAAGTTTGTATGCTGTGTCAAATCTGACGGTTGCAGTGGCTGGACCCCCGGGAGGCGGGATCAGAGTATCACGCAATGGTACAAACGAGGGCCGTGCGTTATAGTGGTGTTGGCATGGCAGTTTCATATCCCGGTATAGAGGTGTTAGTCAATGATTTGATGAAGACAGAATTACTGGCTTTTCAGTTCACATCAGCATCATTGACATGAACTTCCAGCCTTCTACCTCTAAGGTACAGATATTACAAAGTAGGCATCATGTGCGTGCAAAATAATATTTTTTGCATAGTTGTTGCCAATCTTCAGATTCTGGGTATCGATGAAAACGTAACTAATATTTGGAAAGACCAAGCTCAATGATGTTGATAGCTCAAATAGGTAGTAATGTCGATAACAACAAACTTGTTGATTTGTTTACATAACTCGCTAATAATCATTTGAATGATCATTGATCAATCAAGATGTTGAGCATCAATAATTAATTATAAAGCAAATCACGATATTGTAAAATATACCAATGAGGTGATTCTGAAATTGATGATGCCAAGTATTAGCTTTCAGTCAGTCAAGTTTAAATTTCGAGATCACCTCACTGAATTACAGCATTCTTGAAAGTGGACAAAAATTTTACAAGGGATTCAGTCCAAGTTCTAAGATTATACGGTTCTTTTTGGGGTTTTGGAGTCCCTGCTTTAAATGTTATTAATTGTTCCCTTGCACTGTTAATTAATATGAATAGGGAATATGCAAAAGTTTTTTAATTCGGTTAAAGTACAATTTTTCACATAACAACATAAATGCTGGTAAAACACACTATTGACAAACTCAAAAGTGTAAATTTTCATTCATAAATATGACATTTAAATTCAGTGGACATTTTGGCAGGAAAATAGCATTCCTGACATTACCTAACGAGTGATGTCATATTTTATTGTAACCATGGCAACATCATTGTTGGTTGATAAAAATCATGTCACTCGTTCGTTTAGAAATGTCAGAAATACTGTTTTCCCGCCAAAAAGTCAACTGATTTTCAATTTCATATTTATGAATGAAAATTTACCCTTTTGAGTGTGAAAATAGCGTGTTTTACCAACAAATATGTTGTTATTTTGGAATATAGTCTTAAATAAATGTATGCATATTCCTTATTGTAATTTATAACTGTAATCCAACAATGATTTATACTCCAGTCTACTGTGCACATCATGTTTTGCGTAGATACTGAAGATGAAACTGGCCGCAAAGTATTCCGACCTCAAACTGAAACAATGTTACTTCAACGAACTGCGAACTAACATGCTGAATGGCTGGAAACGTCGCTGTGAGTCGGAAGCTCGGAAGAAAGCCGACGAAACTTGTCGCAAGCTTAGAGAGCACTACAAGACAGCCATCGACAAGGTAGCACAAACATTCTACGTTTCACAAATGAACAAGCACTGACAGTGAGAGATGGGAATGGAATCTACATAAAATGGCAATTTTTGGGATACTTAATTTACACATAAATTGAAGTCTTGAAGATGTAAGTCATTCAAGTTGTCTAAAACTAGGAAAACGCTCGGTGTAACGCGTTGATGAGCGAGCACCGACACGCACGACATCGCCAATCATAGCACGATCCATTCAATCAAAGATAACTAACTATACATTATTTATTACCAATTTTCCCTGCAACTTTTCATAAACACTCTGGATCAATTAAATAACATATTATTGTACTGATATTTTTCCATCAATCTCTTTGGACAGATATTCAAACACTTAAAACAGCAATAAGTCTGTAAATTCTTGACCGATTGGGCTGGAAATGTGTAAAATATGATGTTATCTAGTCAAAACGTCGTTTTCATAACTGTGAAACACAATCCATATCGTAAAATAAATTATTTTAGATAAGGTATACCTATACCTATGTATATGAAATACATACATTACATTTTGACTACATTATGTATTGCAATATGATCAACTAAGAAAAGAATCTGTCTTACTTGATATTGAGAATAGCCATCTATAAACTTTGCTTTGCTACATAGAGCAACCCAGAATGCAGTGGAATTTCTGTTTTGAAATGTCATTTCTGACAGTTATTAAAACTGTCAATAAGTGCATCTATGTTCTTGACTGGTAGGGCTGAAAATTTGTAAAATAAGAGACAATGTTGGTCTGAACGACCATGCAAAATATGAGTTTGATTGATCAGATTAATCGAAGACCATTTGATAGGTCAAATGGTGGTGTGGCTATAGGCCGTTTTAAATTAAGTATACAAATGAAAAATATTGGTGACAATCCTTGCTAAGTTTTAAGTTGCCAATCCTTGCTAAGTTTTAAGTTGATCGATTAAACCTTTATGATTCAACGGTTCCTTGTTAATTTTCAAAAATCACAGGATCTCGTTCAAAAAATATATCTGGGACCACCCATATGATATGATATGTAGTGTGTGTACACAATATCAGATCAATCTGTTGAACGGTCATTATTAGTTTCATATCGTTTAAAACTTTCTGCTCTAACTACCTTGCCTTGTAGATTCGAAGTCGCCGTGAATTTGACAGCCAACACGCAAAAAGTCCCTAAAATGACAAAAACTTTTGAAAATAACGACAGATTAGAGTGAAAATTGGCAAAAATACCTTAAATGTTGGTACCAATGACCATGCGAAGTTTTTAGTTAGTCGGTCAATCGGTTCCAGTTTAAATTTCAAAAATCACAGGAAAAATGGTTTCAAATTTGAACCAATTGGAGGATTTGGCTGAAATTTTTTTTGATTGGGTACAATGTTGGTTACAATGACTTTGCTAAATTTCAAATTGATCGAACCAACCAATCGAAAGATAATTTTTATAAAATTTGAACCAATCACAGGATATCGTTCAGAAAAGATCCCAGGGATCGCATAGAATACGTTAGTATGTGTACAAAATTTCAGATCGATTGGTTTTGCGGTTTGACCTGGGCAGTGCAGGCAAAAAAAACAACAAAAAAACACACAGAGAAAGTGCCATAAGAGTACCGTGGTGACGCTCGCTACGCTCGCTCAATTATTACCAAAAACCTGTGTGTATAACCACTCAGCAATGGAGCCTTTTTGGTAGATTTTATTCCTCTCTTGGTAAAAATAATAGTTTAAACAAACCCAGTTTAATGTTAGTCGATCATAAGTAGTCACGGACATATATTCGGTAAACGCTCCTTCTCCCTTTCCATGCATTAAGCTTAGTTTAGGCTCCTCCCCTGACATGTAACACTGGCAAAGTTGTTTAAATGTGGTGGGTGAAAGGCGCGTTTACCGAATATATTTCCGTGACTGCACCTACCAATACAAATAAAAGTGAACATACGAAGAGTAATGAAGTCGAAAAATCAGAAATAATTTAGTTCCAAATAGAGACGTAAGACGTAACAAAATTAAACTCATCGTAATTAGCCAGTTCATCGCAAGTCAAGTGATTCGAGGTATGCAACTGGTGTCTGCCATCACTGAATGCACATAGATGACGAATCTCCTCTCTCACAGTTGAACGATGAGATTGACTCGATGAAATCCACGCAGCTGTTGGAGAAAGCTGCGTACGAAGAGACGGTGCAGGAAGGCCTCATGCGGGGACTCCGCTCGCTCAACCTCGAGGCTCTCAAGGTCATGAACATGCGGGTCAGCAATCAGGACGTCGCAAAGATGAAGTGAGATGGCTTAGCCTGACCTTGAATGGACTTTGTTGTCAATGCTCTGCTAAAACCAGTAGTCAAGTGGTGGTTTTAAACTATGTCATTGGTTGTTGGCATGGAAATACAGTCAAAATCAAATTTTTAAATTGAGCAAAGCAGTGCGACGTTTAAATGGTTGATCCCAACACGTGTGCAAATGTTAATGTCCCCCTGATCAGTCTGTCAGAATTAAAACATATCTTCCAATTATTTTCAATTTTTAAACTAGCTGGATATCGGCTAAAGAGTATCGATATTACATCAACAGGTGTGATTCTAGCTGAATGTTTGAATGTTACGCCCAAATGAATATAGCGAAGAGGTACCGAACTTAATTCACGAGCACTCGACTTTCATTCCAGCTGGGACACGCCTTCCGACATCTTCGGTAGTGAGAATGCAGCCGAGGAGCACGTCAATCCTAGAGTCCAAGTGGTGGATGTGGGAGGTAAGATCACTCGTTCACTCCAAAACCATACTGGTATGATGTTCATGCTTTTATATTACCTCTCTCAATGCAATATGTACTGAATTATGAATTCAATATCCTATGAATGATCTAGGACAAGACCAGTCATAGCGTAAGCACATTCAAGAGCATTCATGAATTAATTAGTTTTGAAATCCGGAGCTGCAATGTCACACGTAGTCCTCCCATGAAAACTGTCTCCTCTGCAGAAGAGTCCATGGTTCTGGACCAGTTCATCCACAACTCCAGTCCGAGCAAGCCGAGTCTCCCGGCTGATTCCACCGCCAAGCTCTCGACTCCGAGCTTTCAGATCATCAAGCTCAGCCGCATGCCCATGGGACTCGTGAGCACCAAGAAGAGGAAACCGTAAAGAAAATACACATGCTACAAAGAATCATTGTTTACTGGTTTAAAGCTTCATTTAAATGCACAGGTGGCATTATTACAACTAAATTAACATTGTTAGATAAGATAGCGCTCAATAAATATTAAGTGCGACATTCTCTCAGAATGGACAAAATAGGTTTCATTAAGGCTAAATTGAGAAAAGAATAAAATGGAAATAGGAAGGCATATTCACACCAGAATAAAGAACTTCCCAAAAATGGTGAATTAGCGAATAGTGAGTAGCAGTTATCGAGTAAGTTTAGTGCAATCAATTAATAATACGTATGCGGCCGAAGTTACATGTCGTTGGGCGAACGGATGTCGTCGATCTTGAGGATCATCTTGACGAGCTGCGTGGCGAGGATGATCTGCTGCTTCTTCGAGTGCAGCGTCTCGATGACGTGCTGCGTCTTCATGTCTGTAACATCCAACACAGTGGTCAGTAGAGAGCGGAGGAGCGGCTTGCCCGAGTCACCGGCCGAGGTGGAGGGAGTGTGCCGGTCTACGTCTCGACACAGCACGGAACTGCGTCGAGGTGTAAGACACGGTCCAACACAGTGGTCAGTCGAGAGCGGAGGAGCGGCTTGCCCGAGTCACCGGCCGAGGTGGAGGGAGTGTGCCGGTCTACGTCTCGACACAGCACGGAACTGCGTCGAGGTGTAAGACACGGTCCAACACAGTGGTCAGTCGAGAGCGGAGGAGCGGCTTGCCCGAGTCACCGGCCGAGGTGGAGGGAGTGTGCCGGTCTACGTCTCGACACAGCACGGAACTGCGTCGAGGTGTAAGACACGGTCCAACACAGTGGTCAGTCGAGAGCGGAGGAGCGGCTTGCCCGAGTCACCGGCCGAGGTGGAGGGAGTGTGCCGGTCTACGTCTCGACACAGCACGGAACTGCGTCGAGGTGTAAGACACGGTCCAACACAGTGGTCAGTAGAGAGCGGAGGAGCGGCTTGCCTGAGTCACCGGCCGAGGTGGAGGGAGTGTGCCGGTCTACGTCTCGACACAGCACGGAACTGCGTCGAGGTGTAAGACTGGAGTTTATGTTCCGAGACCTTCGGCACTGCCTCGCTACGTTAGCGAGCCAGTAACTCTAGGCTCGGTGGCTTTTGGTGATCTCCTCCAGTTATAAGTGTGCAAGGAAGCACAAGAAAAACACAGAATGGTACAAAACTAGGCCATGACACAATAGTAGGTACATTGTTTTGTTTTTGTAAAGAGTACAGTATAAGATCTGAGTGTTGGTAATTTCAAGTCAAGATTGGGATCAATCTAGATTCTAGATTAAAATTTCACTCTCAAAACTGACGAGTTTCAATAATCCATTATCTGTCCACAGGTAATGTATACATCAATATCACAGCTTAATTTTATGTAGACCAATTATTGTAATCTCAATCTTGCGTTGTTCTGTCAAGCCGAGATCTAATTCTAATCAAAAGTTGAAACCACTTCTCTTAAAATGCAGTGTCGCAAAAGATCGGACAGAGAAAGTTTCAAATGGCCTAACATTTCAAAGCAAGATGCGTGGCTTTGCATGGAATTTTGTGAGCTCTGATTGGTTGGATCGGTCCTGGGACATCTTCACGCAAATAAAATTAAGAGTTTCCTAAATATAAAAAGCGTTGTCACAAACGGGTTATTCTAGTTTTTAAGTGAATGTGCCGGTCTACGTCTCGACACAGCACGGAACTGCGTCGAGGTGTAAGACCGGAGTTTATGTTCCGAGACCTTCGGCACTGCCTGGCTACGTTAGCAAGCCAGTAACTCTAGGCTCGGTTCGGGTTTCATACTCGATTAAAAGCTCCAGCAGTTAACGTTGTTTTCTGCAAAAAGAATTATTTATTTTGCATTGAAAAATTTAAATCTCAAATCTCAACAGGTGTGTCATTTCCTGAGCTACCGATCATAGCTACTTATTTGACTGAACTACTAATTACAATCAGTCTAGCCAACTCCAGGATGCTAGCAGAGAATGTGAAAATAGTTACCCACTTTCACCAACTGGGGCAGTAAATACAGAAAAACTACCATCTCACATCACAGGACTAAATAATCTCTTCAATATTGTGAGCCACAAAAAATATAATTATTCGCGTGTTCGCTCACCGTTGGTTCCCTTGTTCATGCAGTCGATGCCGAGGGCTGGGTTATTCTCCTTCACCTGCCTCGCCTTCACCTCGGTGAGCGTGTTGATGGGGCTCAGGCCAGAGTTCTCGGCCAGCGCCAGCGGGATCGCCTCCAGAGCCTCAGAGTACGCTCGGAACGCGTACTGCTCCAGCGTGGAGATCTGCAGACACAAACATGGCTTGAGGAATACTTACAAGACGTAACATTTCAAATAGTAACAAAATCAAATTGGCTATTTGCCCACTAACTATCAATATTAGCTAATCCAAAGTTGGTCCTACCCGGCCTTAGGGGAGGGCGTGAGATAGTAGCTAGAGGGGGAAATATTCTAGAGGGTGAGTATTCTTTGATACCAGTTTGGAGTAATGTCAGAACTTTTCACTAAACGTCAGCTTGATGTTTAAAGGTCCCATCCCTATCTCCTACTGTATACATAATGGATTGTTTGTGTGTGCAATTGACGTCAAGGCATAACCCCGGCCTAGTCCATGAGAGAGTAACCGGCCTGGGGCTGTCAATTTAACAATTCATCTCGCACTAATTTGCTCTCCGTGCCGTAGCTATAGTCAAGCTGGACAGAGCCTCCCAGTGCTTCAGATCATCCTTCTGATCTCTACTGCATTCATCTAAATGTACCAATACACAGTACATAATGTTTTGACCTTCTAAAGATTAGCTCGCAAGTCTGTGAAAATACCAGCGAACATGCAACAATACACAGCTTCTATTACGACACTCGGGATCTATGTATCTGTTCAGGTGACATCAGAGTGAGGAGACCATGGACCGGTCTCTCCCATGGTTCGCACCCGGTTCTATCTGGCACCGGTTGTCACCGCCAGTCAGCCATGAGGACAGCTGGCGATGCTGAGTGCCGCCAGTGTATTGAGGTCATGTGACTGCGTGATAGGCTAGCAGGTCAAGGTAGATTTTATTCTAGAGCATAGTGATGGGATGAATTGTTGGACTTTGTCTGCAGTAATCTGGGTATTTTTGTTTCACTGCATGTAAACCTAGCTGCATGTAACATTGAGTACAGGTGCGTAGGAAGCCCCCACTCAAGCAGACTGACCCCTCACTCACTCACAATACAAAATGAAGTTCAGCACCCCAGTATCACTTATAAATTGCTTATACGTACATATTACAATGGGAGTATGAATTGTGCATAGTATATTCGAGAAAATAAGGAACACAACTGACCTCTGGTGGATTTTTTTTTTTTTTTGTCTGGGGCTTAACGTCGCACTGTTTTGCAGCGAGGCTAATGGCGACGGATGGATGATTATGATGATGATTGGGAGATGATGGTGAAGATTAGGTAAGGACGGAAGGTGGGAAGGAGGCGGTCGTGGCCTATTAGTAGGGTACCTTCCCAGCATTTGCCTGAAGACTGAGGGAAAACCACGAAAAAACCCCAGTCAGGAAGGACGGCCGCGGGAATCGAACCCGGGCCTCCGGAATACAAGCTGAGAGCGTTAACCACTCACCCAACCTGTTCCGTACCTTTGGTGGATTTTGTGGTACTAGGTAAATGGCGGCTATCAAGGGCGCATTTGCATAAATATAAATACAAATATTTGATGTAGTTATTTGTTATGGCCAAGAAAGTAAATTTATAGCTAAATATCAATTTCATTAGTTTTTGTTTTTTCACTGCTTTATGGAAACACGAAATGTAAAAACAAACAAATTATTATGTGGACCTGATAGTAAGTAGCCATCTTGCCGAAGTGGCTCCATCACGTATCACTTATTTGTGGGAATTGTCAAAAATAGCCCTGTCGGGCAACAAATGGAGGGTCGATTCCTTCAGTATGTGCATTTTAGAGCCCCAGAATCACTTGTAAATTGTTGTATTCTAAATAACGCCCTGCGGGGCTAAAACTGGGTGGGGGGGTTTCCCCACCCCCACGGTGAAAGTAGTTCCTACGCGCCTGCATGAGTATGATGGCAAGTGACCGGGCTGTTTAGGATCTTTAGCAAAACAGTGCAATATCAAGCAGGTATCATCACAGCAGACTGGTTTGTGTGTGCAACTGACTCCATTCGGACCCCGGCCAAGTTATGGCAGAGTAACCGGCCTGGGGCTGTCAATTTAACACATGATCTCGCACTAACATATCTGTGCCGTCTACAGTCAAGCTGGACAGAGGACAGAGTGCTTCAGTCTCGGTCGGATAATATCATAACTCTTTAGCAATGCTGATCAACAGGACAAGAGGTGAAAATATTGCATGTTCCATAAATCGCAGAGTCTGGGGGCGGTTGTTGAAGCCAATATTTCAAGTTAAGACACTAGCAGGTTGTGAGTGGGACAGACTCCACTGATGTTGTTGTCACCTTGGACAGCTTTGCTTGTGATATTTAGTCCCAAGCATGACAGTGACTATACATGCAATTAGGGATGGCACTTTTACCGGGTCTGAAAAAATCGGTAAATTTACCGGTCAGCGGTAAATTTTGAAAAATGATGGCAGATACCAATTCATGACTATACCAAATACAAAAATTACCCTACTTTATTATTTGATCAATTTACAAAGATTACCGCAGTCAGGACAATAACAATACCTACATCTATAATATCCTTTACTATTAATGCACAGTTTTGACCTTGAGCTCGGAAGTTGCGTTACGATAGACCTCTATAGAAATCGTCATTTTAGCTCAATTTTAATCAAACCCGGACTCTTCCAGTAGATAATTTCGAGCCAAATAAAGTGCACACAATTTCAATCGAATCCGTTGAATATTTCGAGAGATATTACATGGAATGCACAATTTCATGAAAAAACATACTTTTTTCGAAACTTTGAAACTTTAGGGAGCCGTGAATCCATTGGCAGTGAAGAAAATACAATTTAACTCTGTGGACCTCGACTCAATAGAACCACAATATGAAAAGCAACATTTAAAGTCTTCCTTTCAAAACTGCATGTAAATGATATTTCGATGAAACTTCATAATTATACAGATAAAAATACGCTGATTCCAAATATACCATAAAACAATGGGCTATCCACATTAATTTCCGAGATATATCACTTTTAAAGTCGCAGTTTTAACCACAGTGTTATATGGTTGTTTCTGTCTGGAATGGAAATGTTGGTGTTTAACTAGTTGTGAGGGGCATGCTTCAAATGACAATTCTTTGGAAAAAATGTTTTTCAGTGTAAAAAAATCTACGCTTCGCGAATAAAATATAATATTGACACCTCACCATATTAAATTTCGAGATATGTTCGATTTTCTAATTTTAATTCTTCTCTAAGCCAATGAGAGTGGCGATCTTCAATCAGCGAGCCAATTAGATTTCACTTGGGCGTGGCTTAGCTGTTGGTCACGTGACCATTTGGAAGGAAGACTTTAAATGTAATTAGATGTTATTTTGGGGGTTGATAATGTTGCGTAGGGTGGGGGCGCAAGATAACTTTTCTGATATTGGAAATTTTTCTCGAGTATACCTCCTTACGTCACATTGCATTTTGACAATGATTTGAGTATATTGAAAACTGACAGTACAATTTAGGAATCAAAATGGTATTGTTGTGATTTCTGCCGAGATGCGTACATTTATATAATCAGGTTGAATCTTATTATGTGGAGACCTGAATAAAATCGCAATAAATTCTACTACTCAGTCTTGACCATGGGCTTCAAGTATACTTTGTGCTTCTTCGATCATGACCAAATAGCAGTGAGGAAAGTAAGGTCACTTGAGAGTAGTCAGACAACGACAGAAATGCTCTTCACTCTGCTTTCATATTATAAACTTGATAGTGTGTCCCGTGTTTTCTTAGCATATATTTTTTAATGTTGGAAATCTTTGATTGTGCTGTAATTTTTTATATTGCGCATTTGTTTCGTATAATTAACTCATTTGGGTATGATTTCGGATTCAGAATTTGGATTCGTTTAGATTCGTTCATAAATTTTTCAGTTGCTGTTTTCAATATTCTAAGTATATTAATTTAGAAATTGCCACTTTGGATTCTTCACTAAACAGATTCCATTCATATTTAATTATTGTTTCGGTTTGTTTTGAAAAAAAAATAAGATTTAGAATTGAGTTGCCATAGAGATCGGTAGTTCTGCGAGGGTATAGTCAATTGTCACGATCAGTCAATCCGTCAGCAAGAGTGGTTCGAGGATTGCGGCATCTATTATACCTTGATCAGAAAAGATTGTGATTAGGTCACGTGTTACATGGCGGGGCTCTCTAGTCAATGTTAATAATGACAATACTCCATATTGATAAGGGATGATATAGCCGAATAGCATTGATTCGACCAATCTAGTGTAGGCTATGCCATGCTACCTGTGCTATTCTCCCATAAGAGGAATTGTTGACCACCAATTTGATCAAGTTACAATCTGTGTCTGCTAAACAAGCAAACCTGAAGAGAGATTCCGACATTGGAAGTAATGGTATATGGATGGAGTTATCATTCTGAATGATTGAAAATCCAAAAATCAACGTAAAATATGCCTAACTGCTAATGTTGTCACACTGTTTACTTATAGTTTTTACTTAAAATTTGATATCTCCCTCCATTCATACATTGGAGAGGATCAAAAAAACAAAATTTACCATTTTTTTTACCGGTAAATTAATAATCGGTAAATTTACCTTAATTTACCGGTAAATTTTACCGGGTGCCATCCCTACATGCAATACACTGCTTTTATTACGACAATGAGGATGTATTTGTTCAGGTGACATCAGAGTGAGGAGACCATGCAATACACTGCTTTTATTACGACAATGAGGATGTATTTGTTCAGGTGACATCAGAGTGAGGAGACCATGGACCGGTCTCTCCCATGGTTCGCACCCGGTTCTATCTGGCACCGGTTGTCACCGCCAGTCAGCCATGAGGACAGCTGGCGATGCAGAGTGCCGCCAGTGTATTTACCACACTCGAACCAAACAAACCCTTGTGTTCAAATGATATGAAGTAGTGAGGGAATCAAATAAAGTAAAGCACGTGACATAATATATGATTTCCTCTCCACAACAACAATCTGAAGTGTCCACAGTTACATAACCTAATATATACTAGATAGATACAACAAAACCATTTCAACTGCATTGGAAGTAATTTTCATGGAGGCGGATTATCATTGACGATCGATTATTTCATCTCGGTATTTGTGTATTTATGCAGGTGGAAGGAAACGGGAACGCATTTAGCAAAAGAGTGGAACATCAGGTGACGTCTTTTAATGTAACTCGACTGGATTGTGTGTGCCATCCCCGGCTAAACCCATGTGCACGTAACTGACCTGGGTCATCATTTATCTCTCAACCCTGTAAGTTTGTAACTTGCACTAGGTGTTCACTGTAGGAGTCTATCTGAATAGCTTATGCTAATGTAAGAAGGATAGGAAGTACTCTAATTGGCTATTTAATTCAAGCAAATGAAAACGTACAATGTATGCACAAACTAAATGGTTGGTTAATCACCGCAAGGGTCTCGAAGCATTACGATTCTTTCGATTCTATAATTGGTGGAATTTAAATTGGCCCATCGTAAATAATAATAAAACTGGATTGTGTGTGCAATTGACGTGAATGCGTGCTACCCCGGCCTAGTCCATGAGAGAGTAACCGGCCTGGGGCTGTCAATTTAACCCTTGATCTCGCACTGCTGGTATCTGTGCCGTAGCTATAGTCAAGCTGGACAGTGTCTATACACAGTGCTGCATATTACCGTATTAACTCGTGTATAAGACGCAATTATATGTCAATATTTTGATTCTGAAAACAGCCCTGCGTCTTATACACGCATACCAAGCTTTTTTCCCAGTAAATCCAAGGTGGATATTTGTAAACAGAGCTGTGGTAGACTGCCACATGTTGTCTATCTCTGCCTTTACCTCTCACTCTGTCTGGACTACTCATACTGTGTCTAGACACAACACTATTAACATATTAAATTTCTGCAACAAAATGTTTTCCCTTGCATTTAGATCAGGAGACAAAATATATGTTTATTTCTGAAAAACATTGCTCTGACAGACATAAAATAGACTAAACACTGTTGAATGGCGATCTTAATGGAAGGGGAGGAGAGGAGTTGGGTTTGTTTTGGAATGCAGAGGAAAGGCAGGTGCATGCCTCAAAGAGCAAGCAACAGCTGCTGGGAAGAGACTCCCCTCCCCCCTTTCTCAGAAGCAGGACATTACTGTTTGTTTACAACAAGTTGGCAGTGATTTTCATTCAAATAGCTCAGTTAGCTAGAAAACCGACATTTAGATGGATATCATGTATGCAAACACACAATGTTTTTCATCCTTTTACTGCGTCTTATACACGCATGCTAAGTGTTTACTTAAAATAGACTTCTCAAAACAAGGGTGCGTCTTATACACGAGTGCGTCTTATACACGAGTTAATACGGTAGGTATAATAAAATAATTTCACATCCCTTTAGTCAAGAGTAACAAATACCATGGGTGTGCAAACCTTGATTTTTCAAGTTGAAATGAACCTCAAAATGTTTCAACCTTTTCAAACCTTTACGGGTGTGGGTGTATAACCAATTTTTGCTTTCTGTGCCACCAAACAACTTTGAATGAAATGCACAGGATGAAAGTGCTAAAATTACACACAATAAATGGATTTATTGAGCAAGCGTCACCCATTACTCTTATGGCATTTTCTATTTTTTTTGCCTGCACTGCCCAGGTCAAACCGCACAACCAATTGATCTGAAATTTTGCACACATACCAACATAATCTATGCGGTCCCTGGGATCGTTTTTAAACGGGATCCTGTGACGGGTTCAAATTTAAACAAAAAATTATTTTAATTGGTTGGTCCGATTAATTTGAAATTTTGCAAAGTCATTGCAACCAGCATTGACCCCAATCTTACAAAGTTTCATCCAAATCCTCCCATTGGTTAAAATTTATAAACCATCTTTCCTGTGATTTTTGAAATTTAAACTAGAACCGATTGACCTATCGATTCTGAATCGATTTGAATGATGATTCATCAACATTCGATTTGAATTGAATTTAAGATGTCGATATCGATTATAATCGATTTGAAGATGAACATGAAGGAACGATGACTCACCTTGTCAGCCTCGCGCGCCACGGCGATGGCGCATGAGATCTCCGCCGCGCCGCCGCCGTACACAACGCGGTCGTCCTGCACCAGGTTGCGCACCACACACAGCGCGTCGTGGATGCTGCGCTTCGCCTCCTCGATGATCTGGAACATAGCGCAAACACCTGTCGTTACTTCGACATTCGCTAACAAAGAACTCAACAAACTGAATGTAACACTGAACCCTATAACAAGTTTTTTAGAATGGCTTGTATCTAATTCTACACGTCTTTGTACCGAACCAAGGCAGGGGGCCTATTCTATAACGAAATCATTCCGGGCTGGAATTATTTCACGAATATAAGGATAACATTGAACTGAAATGATTCCAGGGGGGTTATTCTAAATTTCCTTGTTGTCTCGTTTCACTTGATACGGTATCACTCAACATGGTAGTGACGCCGTTTCAATTGATACGAGACGGAAGGATTTCGTTTTCGTTATAGAACAGGCCCCTGGGTTGGTCAAGTGCCAGTGAGAGCCACTGAAATATATACTACGTATGGACAGAGCTTCCCTATGATAACACCATTAGCCGCCATTAGGTCAGGTTTTGGCGTCCCTTATGGGGTTTATCAGCAAATCAGAAATTCAACCGCCATCATTTGTTTTTTCCTTCTGCTACATTGATGAAAATAAACTTATTTTGTTGAAAAGAAGAGAATGTTTAATGTTCAATTGTTTTATTAATTTAATAAATGATTAATGTATTGATTGATTGAATAATAATAATATGTTAAATATCCTCTAATTAATTATATTTTCATTTGCAAAGTGGGAGGGGCATAGTAGGCACGTGATTTGAATTGACCAATTAGATGGTTTTGTGACGCCAATCTTGATCCTCCTTGTTGGCAACATTTTCATATATCTGACAGGCCGTCCACCTATTACCGTATTAACTCGTGTATAAGACGCACTCGTGTATAAGACGCACCCTTGTTTTGAGAAGTCTATTTTAAGAAAACACTTAGCATGCGTGTGTAAGACGCAGTAAAATGATGAAAAACATTGTGTGTTTGTATACATGATATCCATCTAAATGTTGGTTTTCCAGCTAACTGAGCTATTTGAATGAAAATCACTGCCAACTTGTTGTAAACAAACAGGAATTTCCTGCTTCTGAGAAGGGGGGGGGAGGGGAGTTTCTTCCCAGCAGCTGTTGTTTGCTCTAACAGGCGCGCACCTGCCTTTCCTCTGCATTCCAAAACAAACCAAACTCCCCTCCTCCCCTTCCATTAAGATCGCATTCAACAGTGCTTAGTCTATTTTATGTCTGTCAGAGTAATGTTTTTCAGACGTAAACATATATTTTGTCTCCTTATCTAAATGCAAGAGAAAACATTTTGTTGCACACATTTAATATGTTAATAGTGTTGTGTCTAGACACAGTATGAGTAGTCCAGACAGAGTGAGAGGGAAAGGCAGAGATAGACAACATGTGGCAGTCTACCACAGCTCTGTTTACAAACATCTACCTTGGATTTACTGGGAAAAAAGCTTGGTATGCGTGTATAAGACGCAGGGCTGTTTTCAGAATCAAAATATTGACATATAATTGCGTCTTATACACGAGTTAATACGGTACATGTCAGTGGTGAGAGCGCAAACTGATGACGCACTTGTTTTGCCTGTCACCAAGCAAGAATGGCGTGATTGGAATGCGCTTTTGTGCAGGTGGCCTAAAATTACTGATCAGAGGAAATCAGGTCAAGACTTGAGGGCAGAAATTGTGTAGTTTTGAATGATGAGGGAAGGTACAGTCTGCTCTAAAAGATTTGATAAAATCAGAAGTTCCACAACAACAAGGAACTTTCACGTTTCCAAGGGGTCTCTTCTACTTTGCAGGAATGCGTTACTGTAAAAGTTACCAAACAGAATAATTTCGTGAAGTTACTACTCGGCTCTGCCTTGAGTTAGCAAGTCCTGGAGTGTTACCCCCGAGCTGAGCCAACATACCGTAATAACTCAATAACTCGTGTATAAGACACGATTATATGTCAATATTTTGATTTTGAAAACAGCCCTGCGTCTTATACACGCATACCAAGCTTTTTTACCAGTAAATCCAATGTGGATGTTTGTAAACAGAGCTGTGGTAGACTGCCACATGTTGTCTATCTCTGCCTTTACCTCTCACTCTGTCTGGACTACTCATACTGTGTCTAGACACAACACTATTAACTAGGGCTGTGCGAGTTTGATATTTTAAGGTCGAGTCGAGTTCGAGTCGAGTCAGTGAGATGAATGGAGTTTTTCGAGTCGAGTTCGAGTCATGTTCAGCAAATGTTCACCTATGTACTATTAGGTCATAAAATTATTATTCGACCATCACAAAATGAATAGAAATATTTACATTAATCATACATCATCTATACATTGTAGGGCTGCTAATTCATGTAATTTCTTATAATAAGATAAGATGTATATAGGTAAATAATTTTGATTCTCATACTACTGGGGTTTGAAGTGCTGCTACTAGAAATTTGTAGCTTGGAATGACAAGTAAAGATCTAAGCTTTAACAGCTACTGTATTTTGGGGGAAAAATCCATGCAATCTGCAACTAGAAATACTACTAGGTACTAGGCACTACATAGAATGTAAAGGCCAAAGACCCTAGAACTTCCTTAGGCCAAAATTCTGGGTTTTTGCATTCCTAGAAGTACCGTATTAACTCGTGTATAAGACGCACTCGTGTATAAGACGCACCCTTGTTTTGATAAGTCCATTTTAAGAAAACACTTAGCATGCGTGTATAAGACGCAGTAAAATGATGAAAAACATTGTGTGTTTGTATACATGATATCCATCTAAATGTTGGTTTTCCAGCTAACTGAGCTATTTGAATGAAAATCACTGCCAACTTGTTGTAAACAAACAGTAATTTCCTGCTTCTGAGAAAGGGGGGAGGGGAGTCTCTTCCCAGCAGCTGTTGCTTGCTTTAAGAGGCATGCACCTGCCTTTCCTCTGCATTCCAAAACAAACCCAACTTCTCTCCTCCCCTTCCATTAAGATCGCCATTCAACAGTGTTTAGTCTATTTTATGACTGTCAGAGCAATGTTTTTCAGACGTAAACATATATTTTGTCTCCTGATCTAAATGCAAGGGAAAACATTTTGTTGCAAAAATGTAATATGTTAATAGTGTTGTGTCTAGACACAGTATGAGTAGTCCAGACAGAGTGAGAGGGAAAGGCAGAGATAGAAAACATGTGGCAGTCTACCACAGCTCTGTTTACAAACATCCACCTTGGATTTACTGGGAAAAAAGCTTGGTATGCATGTATAAGACGCAGGGCTGTTTTCAGAATCAAAATATTGACATATAATTGCGTCTTATACACGAGTTAATACGGTATTGTCAGAAGCACTTAGACGAGTTATGTCACTTATCAGCAGGAATATCATATTTCCCAAATCTCAACAATTTCATCCAACAATGCGTCATTATTATTTCATTAAATTCATGTGTTCTTGTGAGTTGAGGAGTGGATTATTGATGGAAGAAGTAGGTAGGGGTCTGTTAAGGATGTAGGCAGAATAAATATTGTCTTTAAAAAAAAAAAAAAAAATCGAGTTTAACCCTTTTTGACTTGATTCACCCCCCAAACTTGACTCGAACTCGAAATTTCGAGTACTCGCACACCCCTACTATTATAAATAATAATAATCTTCTTCTGGTTCCGACAATGTTGTCAGGTCAGACAGTGGGAGCTCCCACTGGGTCTAGGGCCTCGGATCTCTTCCAAACCGGTTGGCCAGGCCTGACGTTTCATCCTACTCCTCCTCTTCTTCATCCTCGTCACCTTCCTCCAACTTCTCCACCAGCGCCCTCCAGATCCTCCTGTCCTCCCACCACTTATCTGCTTCCACTTTCTGCCACCTTTGCTGCCTGTCCTCCACGTCTTCTCTGATAAGACCACTCCACTTCTCTCTTGGTCTCCCCACTCTTCTTCTTCCCACCACTGTTTCTTCAAACTCCTGTCTTGGTATTCTCTTGAGATCCATTCTTTTCATGTGTCCAAACCAACGCAATCTCTCTCTACCCATCTTGTAGCTCAAACTTTCCACTCCCAGCTCCTTCCTTATACAACGGCTTCTCAACCTGTCCATCTTTGTTACTCCCTTCACACTTCTTAGGAATTTCATCTCCGCTGCCTCCAGCTGGCTGCGTTCCTTATTTCCAATCCCCCATGTAACTGCTCCGTATGTTAGTATTGGTAAGAAATACATTTTATACATGAGCAGTTTACACTGGCGAGGGAAATCTTCGTTCCACAGCAGCTTGCGAACAGCTTGGTAGAAGGACTCGGCTTTTTGAATTCTCGCCTTCACCTCTGCATCCACCTTCGCCTCCTTAGTTAGTATACTTCCCAAGTATTTGAATGCATCCACCTCTCTCAGCTCCTTCCCACGTAACCTAATTCTTATCCTCTTTCTCAATGTTTTCCTTCTCTCCATTTTCAATATTTCGCTCTTATCTTGGCTAATCTTCAGTCCCACTTCCTCCGTTACTTCACTCCAATGATTTATCTTCTCTTGTAGTTCTTCTCCACTTTCACCCCAAATGAGCTCATCATCAGCATAGACTAAAGTTCTCGAATCTCTGCCCTCCTTTTCTTCAACCATTTTCAGCAGATCATCCATCACTATTACAAAGAGAGATGGGGACAAAACGCTACCTTGACGTAGACCTTCCTGTACCCCAAACCACTCTGATCTCCCTATGTCTGTCTGTACACTGCTGACACTTCTCTCATATGTACATTTAATCCTTTCAATGAGACCATTGCTCACTTCCTTCTTCCTCAAACTCTCCCACACCACCTTTCGTGGGAGCCTATCGTACGCTTTTTCTAAATCCAAAAACGCCATGTACATCACTTGCCCACTCTCCCATCTCCGTTCCATTAACTGCCTTACCGCAAATAAAGCATCCGTGGTTGCCCGTCCCCTCCTAAAGCCATATTGTTCTTCTCTTAACCCTTCCTCCACAAAACCTTTCAAACGGGTCTCGACAATCTTCTCGTGTAACTTTGCACACTGACACAACAGAGTCACTCCCCTGTAGTTACTACAAGCCTTACGGTCCCCCTTCTTGAACAGTGGCACTCCCCTGTAGTTACTACAAGCCTTACGGTCCCCCTTCTTGAACAGTGGCACTCCCCTGTAGTTACTACAAGCCTTACGGTCCCCCTTCTTGAACAGTGGCACTCCCCTGTAGTTACTACAAGCCTTACGGTCCCCCTTCTTGAACAGAGTCACTCCCCTGTAGTTACTACAAGCCTTACGGTCCCCCTTCTTGAACAGTGGCACTATTATACCCTTTCTCCAGTCGTCGGGAATCTTCATTTCCTTCCAAACTGCTAGTATTACACGGTGCAGCCACTTTTTTCCTGTTTCTCCTGCCGCTTTTACCATTTCCATTGTCACCTCGTCTATTCCTGGAGCTCGCCCATTCTTCATCTCTCCCAGTGCTTTCCCAACTTCCATTTCGCTTACATCTGCTTCCTCTCTCTCCTCTCCTGTGCCTCCTTCTCCCTCTGCTCTTCTCTCTTGTTCTTTCCCTTGTTCTGTGGCACCTGATTGCACATTGAGAAGGGTCTCAAAGTACTCTTTCCACATTTTGATTACATCATCTGGATTTACTGCGAGTTCGCCGTTGCTATTTTTCATCGTTCGGACTTCTTCTCGAACTCCTCTTTTTCTTTTCACCAGTCCGTATATCATTTTCTTGTTTCCTTCGAAATCCTTCTCAAGCTTACTTGCAAGTTCGTCCATTGCTTTCTTCTTCTCCTCCCGAACAATCTTGGCCACATTTATTTTACACTGTCGATACTCTTCTGCATTCTCTGAGGATCTATTTAATTCGTTTCTCTGCCATGCATCCCGCTTCCTCCGAACTGCCTCCCTTACTCTCTCATTCCACCACCTTGTTTCTTTCTTTCTCTTCTTCCCACTAGCTCTTCCACATACTTGTTCGGCAACATCCACAAATGCTGTCTTAAACTCGTTCCATTCCTCTTCCACCCCTTTCCTTTCCCCTGTCGGTACTCTAATCTCAATCATCTTCTTGAAGGCTAACCTTGTATCCAGTTCTTGTAATCTCCATACTTTAATCCTGTTATTTTTAGCATTGCACAGCTGTTTTGGTGTCTTGATGTGGAAACTACCAACTAGCAGCCGGTGATCACTCCCTAAAGCTACTGACGGGTACACTCGCACATCTACTAGGAACTTCTTCAAGTCTCTGCTCACACAAATGTAGTCCATTACAGATTCCGACACATCTTCCCCATAGCTATATCTTGTTACTTGGTGACTTCGTTGTTTCTTGAACCAGCTGTTCCCTACTTGTAAAGAGTTCCTAGCACAAAAGTCAAGCAACTTCTCGCCTTCCCTGTTCCGGTTGCCAAAACCATCTCCGCCCATTACCTCTTCATACCCATTTCTGTCTTTTCCAATTCTGGCATTAAAGTCACCCATCACCAACACTGGATTTGATGTTAATATTTCACTCTCCAGCTCTTCCTCAAACTTGTCTTTCTCTTCCCTAGGTCTGCCAGTCTGCGGGGCGTATACCTGGATCACATATTAAATTTGTGCAACAAAATGTTTTCCCTTGCATTTAGATCAGGAGACAAAATATATGTTTACGTCTGAAAAACATTGCTCTGACAGACATAAAATAGACTAAACACTGTTGAATGGCGATCTTAATGGAAGGGGAGGAGAGGAGTTGGGTTTGTTTTGGAATGCAGAGGAAAGGCAGGTGTGTGTCTGTTAGAGCAAACAACAGCTGCTGGGAAAAGACTCCCCTCCCCCCTTTCTCAATGTTTTTCACCATTTACTGCTTGTAAGTGTTTTCTAAAATAGACTTCTTAAAACAAGGGTGTGTCTTATACAAGAGTTAATACAGTAACTGTGCTGAATGGCCAGATACGTACCATCTTGTTGCCGCCGCGGATGAAGATGGTCACGGCCTTGGAGTTCTTGCACTCCTCGATGATGAGCATCTTGTCCTTGGTGGTGCCGAAGTAGATCTCGCGCACGAGGCCGGCGTGGCCCAGCTTGTCGGGCGAGAGCTCCTCGAAGCGGGGCACGATGCGGCCGCCGGTGGCGATCGCAATCAGCTGCAACGCAACACATGGATCAGCTTTACATTAGCCTCAGCAGCAACACTGGTTCAATCGTTAGCTTTACAGGGAAAACTTTTTTTTATTTTCATATTCAATACAATACAATACACATAATCTACAAACTATCATACATACAGTCTGTTTTTTTACTGTATGAACTCTCACCAGATGGAGCCACAGTCAGTTGTTCTGCTAGGCCGAGAAAGACTTCATTGCGCGCTCACCTTGCAATGTTGTCTTTCTCGGCCTAACAGAACAACTGACGGACCCAACCTGCTGATTAAGAATGCGTCCCGATAGCTTAATGGTTAAAGCATAGGGCCGGAAACCCGAAGGATCTGGGTTCGATTCCCAGTCGGGGTGCGCGTTTTTATTTCGCAGGTTACCTCCAAAACACCATCCCTAAGTGAGAGATTCACTAAATTTTCCATCATTATCAAACAATCCACTCGTAGCTCAGAAGTTTGAGCATAGCCATCGAGAGAGATGTATTCACGTTGTCAAATGAAGTCGAAGTGCTTCAGTCTTCGTGTATAGGTCAGATACTCGGACTCGCAAGAGTTGTATGGCAACCCAACCTGCTGATTAAGAATGCGTCCCGATAGCTTAATGGTTAAAGCATAGGGCCGGAAACCCGAAGGATCTGGGTTCGATTCCCAGTCGGGGTGCGCGTTTTTATTTCGCAGGTTACCTCCAAAACACCATCCCTAAGTGAGAGATTCACTAAATTTTCCATCATTATCAAACTGACGGTGTCTCGGTCTGTAGAGAGTTCAAACATAGGAAAAACGAACTGTAGCCGTGCAAGACAAAATAATAGATTAAACAAGACAGCATGTACAATAACAATTAAAAAATAACATCAGCAATAAGGGCATTTCGTTTCACAGTTCATAGCATTTCCAGAAAAAATTTCAGTTCATTTGATTAAGAGCCTGGGAGCTTTTGTAAGGTTTAGTCGATGGTCTTCAGTACACAAGCACAATAGGGTTGTTGTGATGATATTGGCCCTATGTCAAAGGCTTTTTGTCTAGAGATGATTCAGCAGAGCAGTCTTCTGAAGCTTCTTCTACCAAAAGGGGCTGTGACAAATGGACAAATATTTAAACAACACTCAGTTGGAGTGTGTACCAAAGAAACATCAACTGCGCAAATTTAGATCATTTTGGTTTGTGACTTTACCATAACTTTACAGATAACAAATCATATAGCTGTACCTAGTGCTATCAAATTTGATGATAGGAAATAAAGACAAAATATGACTACCTAGTTGACAATTATTTGAATCAAGAGATTATTCAAATATGTAATAACGACACTTCCCAAATGCATAAAATATACTGAGACGTAACAAACGCGTCCGTCCCACACTGACCTCTATCTCGGGGCCGCCGACCCAGCGCACAGCCGGCAGGTTGCGCTGCAGCAGCAGGTGGTTTGCCTCGTCGTCGAAGCCCCACTGGCAGATGGCGAGGGTGGCGCCGGCGTCCTTCACCTGCTGCACCATCAGCGAGAACTTCTCGGCCTCGTACGCGCGCAGCATCTTGTAGTCCTCTACCGACGTCACGTCCAGCTTGTGCTTCGTCTTGGGCTTGGGCGGCTCGAACGCGCACGTCAGGATCGCCAGCTTCACGTCACGCAGCTCCTGCGCACAACACCAGATACATGAGCGACGGGAACATTCATGACATTCAGTTCTACTGATCATTCATTTCCCAATTAGGAAATTTTTCAACATTTAACTACTGTTAATCCGTACTTGAAAAGCCCGTCGAAAAATATAATTTTACTATTTTATCAATTTGACAATTATGTTGTTGTACTATATTAAACTATTCATGGTTTTCACGAGCCCCACTTCCGCCCCTCCACGGCCAGGTATTTCAGTCACGCCGCCATTTTGGGTATACAAGTAGCACTTGCCTGCCGTAAAAATGCATGTGAAATCTAGAGTCACCAAGAGTTTGACATGAATTCTCCATGTTAAATATTTAAATTTAAGCGTAGTCGTTCAAGTTTAAAGAAGAAGAAACTAAAATAACTTATTTGTGTATTAAAAAGTGAAATAAAAAAGCATTCAAGTCATAATAAATGTTCAATTTGGAAATCATTTGACACGTTAGATTTCAACAGCCGTAATAGAAGACGACAGAAAACCAGTGAACAATTTTCTATGTCAGCATTGCCGTAGCTTTTATAACTTCGAGATTTTCCCTCTGGGGTCAGTGGTGACCTCTATATTTAAGTATAAAAGAATCATTACATGTGATTAAACTTGCAACTCCTGTCTTACAGCGAAGTTTCAATTTATTGCCTTCGGATAATGAAAGAAACTGTAACACAGGAGGTATAGGGAAATCATTTCGTTTTTGGTTTATAACTTCTAAAATAGCACACGTTGGAATTGTTTTCAATTTCTTTCCTAATAGAAGTTCCAACTATCTATCAGAAAATAAGTTTTTTGTTCAAAGTTGGGAATACATACAAATCAGATCTACATTATTAGTATAAATGTGACACGATTCTACGTGGCTGCCAATGCCATAAGATAATATGGGGAAGAAAACTCAATTTATCTCAGAAACTAGACACGAGAATTGTTCAATTTTTTCAAGGATTGTGTATGACGTGATTATCAATAAGTAGACAAAAAATTATTAAGATCTGAGACTCTGCCCGATTAGCTGAGCCACCTAAAAGCGATTGTTTACAATGCTACACTAGCTACAACAGTGACTCCTGTATACTCAGGAGGGGTAAAGTAGGGGAAATGCGGCCGAGACGACTGCCGTGACGTCACGTGAAAACCATGAATTGAGTGACCCGTGTCAATTTATTTCTTATCCGTGTTTAAACTTTTTCCAAACACTAATAGATGAGAATAGGTAATAAGTAATAACGGACAGGGGAAGGAGGCAGTCAGTCTATTAGAAGGGAACCTTTTCAGCATTTGTCTGTTCACTCATGTGAACTACAGAATACCAATGTCAGGAAGACGGTATACACAGTAGGAATCACATGCGGCAACATACGGATGGTACATATTAAATCCATTACGCTCAGAGCTTACAAGCTCCGTTCTATGGGCAAGTACTGTCATTTTCACGTGACAATATGTTCAATTTTAGTTTCTTAGTTACACAGGGCACTCACATTTCATTCATTAACACACAATGATTCTCGGGCAACTTGTGCCTAGGCCATGGCCAGGAGCTGAACTAAAAGCTTGTTCAGGTGACATCAGAGTGAGGAGACCATGGACCGGTCTCTCCCATGGTTCGCACCCGGTTCTATCTGGCACCGGTTGTCACCGCCAGTCAGCCATGAGGACAGCTGGCGATGCAGAGTGCCGCCAGTGTATTTACCACACTCGAACCAAACAAACCCTTGTGTTTGCTGTATTATAGCCCAGTATTTTTAATTTTTATTTCATTGTATTTAAATTGTGGACACTTCACACTAGTGTGGAAAGAGAATGGATTTATTGTTTTTGAAGGGACCAGGATTAAAAAAAGGAATGAAGTGAAAAGCGTACTATAGAAATTTCATAAAAAGGTCTAAGGCAGGGCTGCCCTTGGATATTATCCGTTTATACAGATTTACGAGTACAAAAACAGACACACTATTGTTGACATAGGTACCCTATTAAGGTGATGCAAGCGCAAGGTCGTTTTAGAAAATTAAGAGAAAAATTGTTTCATAAGTGGGTGTTACTTTGAAGGATGTTCACATGATCAGTCAGATTGTGTTAGTATGTAGCACTTTTTCATTTTTGCTTCTTGCATTGTTAATTAGGCACCAGTTATTCAACAAAACCGCGCAAATCTATGAAATTTCTGATTGATAAGATTGGAGACCAAACCCATCAACCAATTGAACTCAAATTTTAATCATAACCTAGATGAAAGACAAACTTAGGCCCGGTTGCACCAAGTCCCAATAAAGTTAGCGGCAGGATTTATCGGCTGAAACCATAGCAACAGCCAATGAAACACAGCCATCTAGACCGCTAAAGTGAGCTTTATCTTTCTTATCGGGACATTGTGCAACCGGGCCTTAGTCTCAGGGTTATCACTTGGCACATTTTTTAAATCTAATTTTATATGGCACCCAGCGAGACTAGAAAATAGGTAATTTTTCACCAAAAATCCACTATTATACTTAGGGGTGTTCACGATTACGATTTAATTGTTCAATTAATCGATTATGCAAATTAAATGATTAATCGATTATGCTTCCAAATAATCATTTATGAGCAAACTGCTGAAAATGACATTTTCCCGCACAAAAATTCAAATTTAGTTACACTTTTTTCCGCTAGGATCAACTTGCTTCTGCTTCATCCATCCAATTCCAAAATGGCTGCCGTTGACAATTTTCTAATGTCTTTATTTCTTTTTGTGCGTCCTATTTTACCAAAATATTCGGGTTTCGAGTGTATTTTCGTACTTTTCCTTACAATTTATCATTCTTGCTATCATTTACCAGTGATAATTGAATGCATTGGTGCTTAAAATGACTTCTTGGAAGTGAAAACACGCGACTTCCCAAATGATTGAGGTTAATATTGCCGTCACAAAATGAGATGTTCCCTTCTTCTTTGTGTTCACAACCCATCATATAGAAGCGATTTAATCGATTATTAATCGATTATGCCCACCAAAAACGATTCAATAATCGATTTGAAAAAAATAATTGATGAACACCCCTAATTATACTAATTTACGAAACGAAAAATTAAAAATGTACCTAGGTACCGGATAACCCTAAGTTTGTCTTTTATTTAATCACAATTAAAATTTCAAATCATTTAGTCAACCCATTTCGACTCCAATCGTATAGGTACAAAAAAGTGTCTACAAAAACCAGCAAAATCGCTCGCGCTTGCAGCACCTTAAGAGGCAAACGGAAGCGAGCGGGAATCGCACGGTTCGTCGGAGCGTATTTTTGAAATTTTGTCTTCCCACTAAATAATATTTAAAAATCAGATAGTAACGACCCATTACAGCATAATATACTAAATAAGTCCGCAAACTGCAGTACTTTATGACCTCTGGTGCGACCTCAAAGTGTTAAATACGATTATTTTACTAAATATATTGTATTTAACACTTTGAGGTCGCACCATAGGTCATAATGAACTCCGGTTTGCGGCATTATTTAGTATATTATGCTGTAATGGGTCGTTACTACTGATTTTTTAAAATTATTAAGTGGGAAGACTAAATTTCAAAAAACCGCTCTGACGAACCGTGCGATTCCCGCTCGCTTCCGTTTGCCTCTTAACAGATGTTGGTCATTCATTAGTCTAAGGTTAAACCTCATTTTCTCTATTGAAGATAAGTGTTTTAAATTTCATTACGCAAATTGTCTAGTTTGACAATATATTTTCTTTCCCTATCCAACAATTTTCAGTGCAGTGATTGTTCCAAAACATCCTTTTGTGTAAGTAGGTAGGCTAGCGAAGTGATGAATGGTTGTGATTGGTTGAGGGAGGTATGGGGGTGGGGAAACCTGTCAACCTTGAGAATGGGCGCATACCAGCTGGTTGGATACTACTACACAAAGTAAAAACATAACGTTATTTGCGTTGTTTTCTGACGTTAATTATGTACGAAAATGGGTTGAAATCGGAATTAAAAACGTACCTACTCTTCTTAGTAGGTACCTAATACGCTTTTTAAGGGACCAGAATTTATAACATAACGTGAAAAACGGACTGGGGGAAACGTACTAAAGAAACAATTGAACATGTGTTCTTATGGGGGAATGGCGGAACCTTTTGAAAAAACGTAGTAGGGTGAAAAACGTATTAACGTGGCTCAACCGATCGAACATTCCAAAATATTTATTTTTTGAAATTACCCTCATGAATTACTTTTTCTAACATTTCAACTATATTTAAGTATAAAAGAATCATAAAATGTCATTTGACTTGCAACTCCTGTCTTACAGCGAGGTTTCAATTTATTGCCTTTCGAGATTGAACAAAACTGTAACACAGGAGGTATAGGGAAATCATTTAGTTTTTGGTTGATAACTTTTAAAATAGCACACGTTGGTATTGTTTTTAATTTTTTCCCTAATATAATGTCCAACTATCTATCAGAAAATAAGTTTTTTGATCAAAGTTGGGACAAACTAAAAATTAGATCTTCATTATTAGCCTAATTGTGACACGATTTTACCTGTCTGCCATAAGATAACATGGGGAAGAAAACTCAATTTATCTCAGAAACTAGACACGAGAAGTGTTTAATTTTTTCAAGGATTGTGTATGGCATGATTATCAATAAGTAGACAAAAAATTATGAAAATCTGAGACTATGCCCGATTGGATGAGCCACCTTAAGGAGAAACATACTACTTGGAGAAACAAACTGTAGTACGAATTGTGTGTGCAATTGACGGTCAGGACCCCGGCCTAGTCCATGGGAGTAACTGGCCTGGGGTTGTCAATTTAACAATTTATCTCGCACTTACTGGACCTGTGCCGTAGCTATAGTCGAGCTGGACAGATGTGACCAGTGCTTGAGATGATGACTTACATCCATCAATTACTAAGGTGAAAATATTGCAGTCCAGGATAGAAGTACAAACTTCAAAAGAGCAAATATTGTATGGACAAGGGGGGAGGGGGGGGATTGTGCAAAATTCATCGAAATGGTCCCATTGAATTTCAAAATTATTTCAGATTGGAATGTGGTTTGCATCCACGCCCACGCCACCTTCGTGCACAAACATGTTTACCCCAAAATACAGTGCCTAGCCTTATCTAGAGAAATTAGCAGGGTTCACAAAATTTTATGCATACCTCTACTATTTGTAATGTAGGTATTTATGACTCGGAAGAGACTGGAGCCAGCATTTATTCCAAAATACAGTAACTTGTTAAATTCTATTAGAATCGCTCAGCAATAGTTCGTCGTCACAGACATCGGACGCAAATTACCATAATAAACATCATCGCAATCCTCAAACCCGCCTTCAATTAAGGCCCGGTTGTACAATGCCCTGACAAAGTTAGCGTTAGTATTCATCTGCTGAAATCATGGCAATAGCCAATGAAACACAGCCACCTAGACCGCTAAAGTCCACTTTAGATAAAGTTAGGCACCCCCGGTCACATAAATTACTTGCAAAATTTTAAGTCTTTTGGGAATGGGTGAATTATGTTATGTACAATGGTGAAAGGGGGAATGGACTGGGGGTTGACAACCCCTGTTCTAAAGCTTTGCTTATGGACAAGTAAGTGGAAGTAAGCGAACATGCGAGAGTGACTTTGTATAAAACACACAGCTTCAATTACGACACTCGGGATCTATGTATCTGTTCAGGTGACATCAGAGTGAGGAGACCATGGACCGGTCTCTCCCATGGTTCGCACCCGGTTCTATCTGGCACCGGTTGTCACCGCCAGTCAGCCATGGGGACAGCTGGCGATGTTGAGTGCCGCCAGTGATAATTTACCACACTCGAACCCAACACACCCCAGGAGATCGTGGAAGAGCTGAGTATTTTTATTTCATTGCATTTATGATGTGGGTTTGGAAAGAGACTGGGACTGTTGAGGATATTTAGCAAAGCAATTGAAGAACAAGAACATGGATTGTGTGTGCAATTGACATGATGGGACCCCGGCCTAGTCCATGAGAGTAACCGGCCTGGGGTTGTCAATTTAACAATTTATCTCGCACCAATGAGGTACCTGTGCCGTAGCTATAGTCAAGCTGGACAGACCATAGAAAGTGCTTCAGATAATGGCTAACATCACTCTTAAAATTCTTATCAGTAATTAAGGTGAAAGAGAAGTGAACAGGAAAATAGAGTGCTCCAAGTACCTACACATGATTTGATATTGTCTGGACTTTCTACAGGTGGAGGGGGGGGGGGGGGGGGGGGGAGGATTGTGCAAGTCATCGAAATGGTCCTAATACACTTTTGAGTAGCTATCAAAACTATCTCAGATGCAAATGTGGCTGGGCATCCACGCGTGCGCAAACTTATTTTCGCCGAAATACCGTAAATGAATAGAGAAATAAACCAACAGGGTTCTCAAAATGTACTTTTGTCTAGGAAAAAACTGGAGCCAGCATTTATTCCAAAATACAGTAACCTGTTAAATCTTAGAATCGCTCAGCAATAGTTTATCGTCACAGACATCGGACGCAAATTACCAAATCAACATCATCGCGATCCTCAAACCCAGCCTCCGTCAAGTGAACTCATCCAACCGTAAGAGCTACGCACCTTGGGCATCTGCGAGTGCGAGAAGTCCTTGTCGATGACCACTCCCTTGACCAGTATGGTGTCCTCCAGGCGGCCGCCCACCTTGCCCTCGACCTTGATCAGCTCGAAGTTGACGTCCCGCTTGTCCATGTCGGCCACGGCCAGCACCGCTTGCACAGCGATCTCCGCCATCTGCCGGTGACACTTGTTCACGCTGCGGACAAGCACGGAGAATCACTACACGTATCACTGCACAAGTGTCAAGGTGGCAATGTTTCAACACCCTTTCGGCTGCCTTCAAGCTTAGGTACTTACTAAATATAATGACAAATATCATCAAACCGACCGATAGCATAAAATTATTGTATAAATTAAAAATCATCAAAACACCTCTTCCAAAAATAGCTAGAACATGTTTCATTGAATCCTTAGAGTATTGCATGAAATAGATTGCAATATGAAGAAACCAATGAGTTTAGTTTTGCACAAATATTGGCCTGAAAGACAATGAATGTCAACCTGGAATTCCAATGTGCCCGAAAACTGCAGAGAAAATGTAATAATACCCTTCTACTGTCATAGGTACCAACCGTAAAGCAACCACGTTCTGCGTGAATACTGAATAGTTAACGCAAGTTTCAAACTCTGCTTTGTCATTGGACTCAACATTGAAAACAAGTTTAACCTTACTAAAACTGGACTTATAAGTAAGACTTCTTACTGGAAAACTGGACTTCTTTGTTTATAAGTAGGAAGTAGTACTAGTACCTACTGTAGACAATGCTGCAGATTCCAATACAATATCAATACCCTCCAAGTTCCTACGACAGTAGTAGACTATTCGAGTGTGTTCTAGGGCATCTACCTATACTATATGGTGTTTTCCACTGGCCGCACAAGTTTTGCACTATTTGAAATTTACATCGAGTTTCGTATGGTAACGTCATTTCAGTCCAACCCTAGCGCAGAGCAGTGGAAAACGCCATTAGTTTCGGAGAGATAAACTTTCAAACAAACATCTCATGTAGTACAGTAGGTAGCCTACTCTCTTCTATCATTCACTACAACTTGACAAGGTGTAGGATTTGCTCAGTATCAGTTGACATCAGTTTAACATCAGTCGCAAATTACCATAGCATCATTGCAAATCACTGTTTTTATAACCCTGTGTCTACTTAGGCCCGATCTTTCAATACTCTGCTTAAGTCTCAATTACTAGCTCTTAACAGTTAGTTAGTGGTCATTCTAGGAATGTCATTGGTTGTTGCCATGGCAATAGTCCTAATTGACTGTATAAAAGTTAGCAAGGCATTGAAAGACCGGCCCTTAAGTTTCTTCCTTAGCACATGGACAAGTGACAACATAGACATAAATTAATAATATGAGATAGGTATATATTAGACCTAGAGGTATAAGGATCAGAGCATAACTATCTCATTGCAACCATAGTGTAACACATCCAGTAAAATGTATTATTACGGATACAATGAAGTTTCATTTTGCACAAATATTGGCCAGAAAAACACACAAGCAATCCTGGAATTCCATTGTGCCCGTAACTAAATGCTAGTTTGAATGATATCCTGGGTTTGGTGTATCATTGGGGGAAACCAAGCACAGATCATTATCACGTGCTTTGCATCAGAGAACCAATGAATTGATGTAGCACGGTCACATGAACAGAAGCGACCAATGAGAGCGTCCTGCGGATTGCTGCCGTGCCAAGTCACCCTTGAAGTGGCCTAGAGTCAGTGTCCCAGTTCTCGTCCACGTCCCTAATCTCGACCATACTCCATTAACCATACTCTACCACTTTAACATTGAATTTTTCAAGTGGACGAGATTTGGGTAAGTGGTTTTTTGCTCATTTAAACTGTAAAATAACTTTTCTGAGCTCACCCTGCTAGCAATGACCAATAAGAAACGAATCTTCAAGGTCTAATTTATCATATTCAAGGTCTAATTTATCATATGGAATGCAGCAAAGTTGTGACATTTCACAAACAGTTGTTTTATAAATTAGTTTATGCTGAACTAAAGGGTGACGAGAACTGGGACACTGACCCTAATGTTTTTGCAACAACCTCTTTTGTAGGTATTTAGGTTACTTTTACAGAAAAATAATCTACCTCTAGTCTAGACAAATCAATATAAACAAAATTTGAAGGAATTTGTTAGAATTTACTAATTGAACAGCCTCAATACTTAGCTACAGATATAAATATTTATTATGCACCTAGGGTAGATAGCTAATAATAAATTGCACTCACATTTTGGACCCTAATGTTGTCATTGCAGTCTGAATCAAAGGTTCGAGGTCATTCACATCAACAGGAAAACTATCAGCAACAGTGTCCAGATGCTTCGAAGCACACTGAGCTGCCAACTCAAACCCGTCAGCGATCCGAATCGGGTGGATTCCCTTGTCGATCAGCTGTTCGGCTTGCTCCAACAACGCTCCAGCCAATACAACCACTCCCGTTGTTCCGTCTCCGATTTCATCGTCTTGAGATTGCGAGAGCTGGACCATGAGTTTAGCAATCTCGTGATCAACGTCCATTAATTTAAGGATGGTGGCTCCGTCATTAGTGACCGTTACGTCACCATCGGAAGAGACCATCATTTTATCCAAACCCTTCGGGCCAAGTGATGTCTTTAGTGTGTCGGATATTGAGCGGCCAGCCAGAATATGAGACTGAAATACAAGAACAAACACCTATGAGTCAAGTTTGAATCAGGTGAACAATGCACATGATCATTGTGGGCGGGTGCTGCTACAGGACCATATAAGGTAAAGGAAGTGAGAATGCTTATTTGACGCTGTGGATGTCACGTCAGTCATGTAGAAACAAGGTTTTATTTCCCAAAATTAGGAAAATGATGAGAAGGAATGAAAGAAATTTCTTTTGTTATAAAATAAGTAACCAAGAAACATGGGAATAACAGAAAATGCAGGTTACCTTGAGTGCATCGTTGCCGGTTAATCGCTTTTGATTTTGTTGATCCCTAATTATTATGAACGGTCGGCCATACTCATCGAAAGCTAATTGTCCAGGCATTGACGCCATGGCTATATTTTTTAAATATTCCTCACTATTATGATGATATTTAATAAAATCGACAAACAGAACACAAAAAGACGCCCTGCACCAAATGCGTTCGCACAGCTGAAAGAAGTTGAAGAAGGCTGTGCTTCCGTCTCGCGTAGGAACTTTCATACACAGCCTTGTAGTACATCGGCGCCAAATTTCAAATGTTGTACGGAGTCGTTCTGAAAGACAAGACAAGGAACGACATTTTATTCACTCGTGTACAAAAATGTTATCCTGCCAATCAAGTAAAACACGGGACACACTGTCAACTTACTCTCTGCTTTTTCAATCGAGCTATTTGCTATGATAATAAACTCGGAGAAAAGTAAGGTCACGTGACAGATGTCAGCCAATGAGAGAGCTGTTCTTCTCAAAGAATCAATCACTCGGCTTTCGGCTTTTACTTTACAGGTTGTGTCCGTGTTCTTAGGCACTTATCATTTTAAAAAACCCTTCATTGATGATTGAACGAGCGTAGCGAGCATCCCTACTAGTCCAGTAATTGTGTGATTATACCCACCACTAATTGCAACAGAAGGTTTCAATACATGAATCGATTCAGAAAAATTTCCTCTACAACATATCCAAAATCGACCAAAATCGCTGTACGGAAAAAGGGTTTTAATGACTTTTTAAGATAATTTCCCATGTGAATTCCATCTTGCAAAAAAAACTTTTTTTCATGTAACTTCGATTTTGACGAAACTTGGCAGAATTGTTCACCATCCTAAATGAACACAAATAGCTCTCTTAACGTGTTCCTCTAAATCTCATCGTTTGGGAAATATGGACCTCGCAAAACGTCAAATTACACTCAAATCGACGAAAACTGACTAAAATATGACTTTTCAATAGCCAATATTTCCCAAACGATGAGATTTAGAGGAATACGCTAGGAGAGCTATTTGTGTTCATTTAGGATGGTGAACAATTCTGCCAAGTTTCGTCAAAATCGAAGTTACATGAAAAAAAGTTTTTTTTGCCAGATGGAATTAACATGGGAAATTATCTTAAAAAGTAATTAAAACCCCTTTTCCGTACAGCGATTTTGGTCGATTTTGGATATGTTGTTGAGGACATTTTTCTGAATCGAACGGTACCAAAAACGCTTCTGTTGCCATTAGTGGTGGGTCATGCTGATTTTTTCACTAGATTTACTGGACTATACTGTATGGCACTTTCTCTGTTTTTATTTTGTAGGCAACGAACGAGATCCTGTGACTGGTTGAATGTAACACATTTAACCGTTTGACCGATCAACTTTAAATTTTGCGTGGTCATTGAGACCAACAATTTACGTGTTTTTGACAATTTTCAGACAAATCTCTTCAGAACTTCAAGAGTTTTTGACATGTTACTAATATTTTATTAATGATTTGAAATATTTGTAAAATTTATTCAAATAAAACATAATGTATCACTGATCCTTTAACTATGTTGTCTTCCTAGCTTTTCCAATGTATAGAGCAATAACTTTCACACACATATTATGACTTCGCAAGCAAAACGAAGGCTTGCTTATCAACGTGTTACACAGAGCGTTTTCCTATAAATATGAAATCTGGCCTAGAGGTGCGGTGCATCAAATGAACAAACATACATTAAAAAACAAAAAAATACAAAACGGCAATTAAATTGAATATCATAACATTTTATTACACAGTTTTGTACAAACTGTACAAAGTTTTGTACAAAGTTTACGCTTTGTTTTTATTACAAAGTTCTGACAATAACTTTTTTCTAGTATATGCTACGTACTACTATGTACTACCATGACAGGTTATCTTTCCCAGATAAAAGTATGGATTTTAAAAAAATACATGAAACACGAAAAACGGCAACAAATTGCTTTCACATCCCGCATTGCACTGAGCTCATTGAAGTAATAAAACAACCCATCCAGGCTGTAGTGGAACATGTCGGGGGAGGGCGCGCTAATGTAGATCAATGCGTGTGGGTGGGTGGGAGGGCGGGGGAGTCTGCGCCCCTCTGCCTACCTGTTGGATGCTGGAGAGACGTCGCTTCAGTCGCTGGCGTCGCGGTGGACCTCTCACACTCAATCACATCTCGCTCCGTGGGAGGACAAAAGAGAGGCAAACTAAAAGTGGGCTCGTTTTGTGTTGTGTTTCATTTATCGATAAATAATTTCAATATTATTTTTTTAACATTTTTTTGTGCACAATGTCGTTTTGATATTTTACGATCAAACAATTAATTAGTCGATATTATACATTTTAGGCAATGTGGTTATGTCGACAAACGCAAGTCAAGTCACAATAATTTTGATCATTTGACAAAGGTTTGGTAAGGAATACTATCAAAACAAAGAAACTAACTTCAGCATTTGTGAAAGAGACCTGTTGGATTCATGAATATTTGACGTCGTCTTACGAACAACTCGCGCTATTTTGTACAATGAATGTGCAACTGAATTGATTTTCCTTGGTGCAGTGAGTGATTGTGTATTGTGGTAACTGGTGCTATTTACTATCGATGCAATAACAATGGATATGCATCGAGATTATTTGTCGAACCTGATGAAGATGATGAAGAGTTGAAGTGCTGTAAATGAGAAACGTGAACAGAATGAGAGCGAAGATGTGATTTCAACAAGCAAGTCAAGAGGTGAGCTATAACTTATTTCTGAAGTGTCTATTTATTCAATATTCCAGCTCGACGAATATTTTATGGAGTTGAATGTTTATTTGTATAATGATTGATCTTATATTGATAAGAGTCTGGGAACACTTTACGGAACTTGAATATATTTTGTATGCACTGATCATCTTTATGCGAAAGTGATTTTTAGTGTCTACTATGAATTATCTTTTTACAACATGCCGAAATTATTGTCTATTTTTTTTTTTATTATATCAATTAATTAACAATTAATTATACCCCATCCAACTAAAGTCGGGTTGGGGGGTGGAGGTAGCTCCACCTTCTTCTAGGGCCTCCTGGGATGCCGAAGTCGGCCGGCATTAAAATACAGGCAAAAAATACAGGCATTAAAATACAGGCATTAAAGATGATACCTAACCTAGTTGAATCCGGTCCCAAAATAATATAATCTGCATTATTACCTTGTTTATTGGTAAGAAAAACATGCGCCTGGTTTCCAATTCTCTCTCATGTAAAAGTGACGTTTGCATAATTCACAAAATATAAAATCCGTTATTTGTCACATACTCGTATTTTCCTCATTATTTTGGGATAACTTTAATTCCGCCAAACGTAATTGTGTCTATGGTTAGAAGTTTTATTTAATTTAAGTTTTATTTAAGTATTGAGGTTCAGTTTCCAGAAATAGTGAAACGTTGTAAAGATTCATTTTATTGAAACTGAAAATGTAACGTTTTGTTGAAGCATTGTTTACCAATTAAAGACACCAGAATATCACCCACTACGTCACAACTTGTCACAAAATCAATGACCCTCCCCCTTACCCCCCCCCCCCCCCCCCTAAAACGTATTACATACTACATTCGTTTTAATAATTTCTGCCTCTTGCAAAATACTGGACAATTTTGTAACATATTGCATCATCTATTAGCATGTTTGGAAGCCATTACAAAAATTAATAACAATTTAATTTACAATAGCGTCAAATCGCGCATGCACATTATTATCGCGGGAGCTGCGCCAAAATGCACAATTAAAATCGTTTAATTGGTGGAAACTAGATCCAAAATTAATTGAATTGACGATTTCGCGGCGTCATTAATGACGTCGTTAAAACGCCAGACGTCATTAATGACTTTTCCCGAGCTGTTAAAGTTCAGTTAGACGGAACGGAATGGAATGTTTGGACATTTTAAAAACTTGATGAATTTCAAGTGACGATTGATTTGTAAGGAGTTGACGGAGTGTTTGGGAAATGTTTAGGATGATGTTATTGGTTCTTCGGTGAAAGCCATTGGCTTTTTGTGCTTTGGTCCATGAAGAGCCGTTTTTACCCCGACGTTTCAAGGAATAGACTCGAAGAAACTGCTCGAGATAATATTTCCTATAAAATATCGTCATAACTTTCTAGATTATCCCAATTTTTCACCTTTGAGGTGAGTTTTCAGTTTGACCACAAATATTTTATCTCGATTTTCTTATTCCAAAGTCGACTCCAAATCAAATTCTTCTTCATTGAAAATATTATTAATTGTTCCAAAAGTTCGACGATTTTTGAGAAAGATTCATCGTCAAATCGCCTTGGACAACGATCCTTTTTAGGTCCAACAACACCCAACAACAATCAAGAGCAATCCACCCAAGATCAGATAACAATTGGATCTGTGTACTTAGTCTACTTGACTAAAGCTAAAATTAGTCGAATTCTTGCGTGGATATAATATTTTATTCTTTTCATTTCCATGCCCGCAATTTGATAAACGCTAACTTAAACGTATAGTTTGTTTTTATTCATATTTTACATATTTTTATTCAAGAATAGAACGTTTCGAAACAAGGGTAAAGAAATGATGTAACAAAGCATCAGGACAACTTGATTGAAGAATAAGGAATGACAACAACACTATGCGTGAAGAATGTGGATTAAGGTGCTGCAAGCGCAAGCGATTTTGCTGCTTTTTGTAGACACTTTTTGCGATACGATTAGAGACGAAATGGGTAAACCAAATTATTTGAAATTTTAATCGTGATTAGATAAAAGACAAACTTAGGGTTATCCCTTGGTACATTTTTAATTTTTTGCTTCGTTAATTAATAATAATTAGTTGATTTTGGGTTAAAAATTAGCTATTTTCTCGTCTCCCTGGGCGCCGAAAAAAATAAAATTTCAAAAATGTGCCAAAGGATAACCCTAAGTTTGTCTTTCATCTAATCATGATTAAAATTTGAGATTAATTGGTTTACGGGTTTGGTCTCCAATCGTATCGCAAATTTCATCGTTTTGCGCGGTTTTGTTGAATAACTTCGCCTAATTAACGATGCAATAAGCAAGAATTAAAAAGGGCTACTAATATTCAATCAGACTGATCATGTGAACATTCTGTAAAAGTTACACTCACGTATGAAACAATTTTTCTCTCTCAATTTTCTAAAGCGGCCGAGCGCTAGTATCACCTTAACTATTTACTATAGTTAATTAAAACTAAAAGTTTTCTTTCATCTCGATTGAAAACATTGATCAGTGCTATTCAGACTAAAACACAACAAGCTATTTTCATCACGATCTTTCTTCCTTTGATGTTTTTATAAAAATAAAAAAATAACTAAAATTGCGCAATTTACAACCTCTTGTTCAGTCGTAAAGTTTTTCTTTTTTAATACCGTTTTTAACGTTTTAAACGGATTAGAGCTCGTATAAACCTCGTAAACTCTTCACAGTGAGTGGACCATATTCCACCTGGAGTCTGTTTGGACCGTCATTCTGAATCTTCAAACTATATAAGCTCGAAGGTTTCAGAATTTACATGGCGTGGTGTCAAAACTATTTCATATTGGAAAACTAAAACATCAATATGTGATATGGTCAATCGACATGTATTTGAAGCCAGAGCAAGCTATATAATTTCTGGATTGGACTTTTATGCAAGGGTCCTCAAGAGCGTTTTGCGTTTACACAATGTGACTAGTCAAATAGAGGGTGGATGTATGTATCACTTTATCATAGGATGAAGTTTATGTAGTGTGGCGAAAATAAATTCGTGCTCTGCCGACGTAGGTGATTGGTTAAAAAACGCAAAACGCAGCGGACCCAACTTACGTCCAAACTCTAAAAACAAATGTACGTACAAATAAATAAGTGAGCATTTGCACAGCGTATTGGCAGATCTATCTATGTTATAGGCTTTTAAAAGAACCGAAATGTGCCAAAATGTGTCAAGTAATTTCGTCGTCAATGATGTATGCATTTTTATTTCAGTCAGTCAGGACGGACGGTTTCAGGAATCCATCCCGAGCCTCCTGTCCAATGTGGCGATTACGGCAGTTTTCAATCAATACGTGTTTTACACGTTTCTACCTCAATATATCTTTTTTTTAAATAGCCCTGAATATTAATACTTTACTATAGGAGTGAGGCCGTGTACCAAGTTCGAGCAAGTTGTACAAAAACATCACGTCAGAATATATAATAAAATGAATGGCACATTGCCGTATCCGGGCCCCCTACGGCCATTGGGCCCCTTGCATTTGTCGGCCCAACCGCCCTGTAGTTGACGCCACTAGAAACAAAGATTTACTTGCAGCAAGAATAATGACACGTCAGTAACTACAATGTAAGTGTGACAGCAAGCACTTGCTCGGTGGCGCTCGAGTTAGTTGTGAAGATGGGGGAGTTGGCTCACAGCTAGGTGGGGTCGGCAATAATGGGGAAAGCGCTTTGAAGCATTTGATAGCGTGAAAGTGATGAGACCATTTTACATTTTATCGCCATATCAAGTGGAAGTAGAAGCGGAATCCAATAGATGCTCGGTGATATTCCACGGATGCTCGACTCATAAAGATCATACCGAAAGATATCGAATAATGATTCCATGATGTTATCTATTTGTAATGGTTTATTTCGATAAATAATTATGATTTGAGAAGAAGGCGTAAGTGGCATATGGAGGGAAGCTTTAAAATGAATTTGACTTTCGACTGAGAAAAACTAAGAAAAATCATCAGTCCAAAAGGGCAGTTGCCGTAATAGTTGTGTGGGTTAGACCTTTTCGAAATAGTTCTTACTAGAATTATTTTGTTTTGAGTCCTAATGCCTTTAATTATTTTGCCTGAAAATTACCATTTTGATTTTGCAAAAAATGTGTTTTTACTTATACCTAAATTACCTACTGGATCATTTTTTAGTGTCTTTTACTATGCTTTTACATTAAGGACAGGTTTTTGTACCTCTTGCTAAAGTTCTTGATATCTATAGCTAACGGATAAGTTAGCAAGCACCTAATTTTATATTGATTTCATCCTTAGCTAACGCTATCAAGAACTTTGTCCGGTATCTAACTTTAGCAAGAGGTACAAAAACCGGCCCTTATTTAATTTCTTCCTTCCAACCGAAATTCTAGTAAACAACGTCAAAGCCAAAAAGTAACACAATATGGACTGATCAATTCCTATACCAACACATTTAATCATCCTAACTATGAGTCATGCGTGATCATTGAAAACTCAAAATGTCCATAGTGCCAGGATTTTTCTTGCCTCTATGACTTTATCCCCCCCCCCCCCCCCCCGCGTGATAAACGATACCTCAATGAAAAGAAAGCCAAGAGTCTTTGCTATCGGAGGAGTGCAGCTCGCAATTGAGTCACCTCTCAACTGATTATTGTAATGTTATCATCCCTCACAGGTCGATGAGGGATGGGTAAAGGTCACCCCCCCCCCCCCCCCTCACCACCCACAGCCACCAGTTGCCATGGTTACGTGAATATTGTAGTAACAAGAGCAGCGAATTGAATTCGACACTTTGTTAGGATTTCAGAGTCAAATATCCCTGCTGACTGCTTTTGATATTCATCTATACCGCTCTTTCAACTCGTTATATGAGGTACCGTGTACAAAGTTATATGAATTTTTAACTGAAAAAAACGGTATCTTCGAAAAACTGTCGTCAATACTTGAGGCCGGTTTTTCAATACTCCGATAAATTTTAAACATTTGATTAGGACTATATTGACATGGCAACAATCTAGGACATTCCAGGAATGCCTATTTAACTATAATTTAAATTTGGGATTAGCAAATTATTACCCGTGATATTATAATAAACATTATATAATTATATAATTATATTATAATTATATTATTATATAAACAGCAGTAGAGAGCTCCTCAAAATATGTATTGCAATAAATGAAACTATTCAAATATAAAAAATAGGCCTGTGGGTAAGTGGAAAAAATTAGGAATTTAAGAGAGCATAGTAAATTATTTATTTCACTCAAATAAAAGTTAAAATAAAATCACAACTAGTACTAGAAATACGTTTTATGGAATGATCATCATTATGCACTGACGTACAATGCTTAAAATTAAAATGGCAATAGAAGATTATTTATTTTACTCAAATAATAGTTAATGCAGAAATAAAATCCCAACTAGCACAAGTAGAAATGTATCTTATTTGAAAACGATACAATTCAATAAAATAAAAAAATATTGTTTATAAAATTTATGATATTCAATTTCTCGTATTGATTAAGTAATACAATAGATAATATGATATTCTAATATAATTATCTTTATTTTAAAAAAATCAAATATTCGTGTCGTTATTCGGTACGATTTCATATGAGATCCATGGCAGGATGCGAGAAGTTATTCAAGGAACGAACTGATAATAATCTGCGGATAATCCTTCTTAGCATTCTTCCAGCCTTCCGTCTTCGTCTTTTCTCCAATGTACCTACAATCAATCAACATAATAGTGGTCGTTTCACTGGACTTAGTCAAGCCAACTAGCCAACTAGACATCTCACACAATCGATAACGTAATAACTAAAATCACGAGAGAGTTAGAAAATAAAATGCAAGTATTAGGAATATTCTGTGATCTGTCGAAAGCCTTCGACTGCATAAATCACGGAATACTCTTTGATAAACTGCATCACTATGGAATTAGAGGAAAGTCCCATGAACTAATAAAATCATATCTAGAGAATCGAAGCCAAATTGTCCAAATTCAATCAACTAATACAAAGGGGGATGAGATAAAATATCTATCCGAACCGAAGCCAGTAACATGTGGTGTCCCCCAGGGATCCATATTAGGCCCACTATTGTTCACTATATTCATCAATGATCTACCATACAATATAGAAAATTCAGAGCTATTTGCTCTGAACACGGGCCTAGTTATAAGCGAAAAAACCCTTGAGACTCTCCAACTTAAAGCCGAAACTGAACTCGCAAAAATACAAGGATGGTTCAATGCTAATAAACTGATCTTAAATTCCAATAAAACTAACTTTATCCACTTTAATAGCATCAAGAACTTTAACCTTAAAACATATCCGGGAAGCTCAACAGAAACAGAAATAAAAATCATACGTAATCTAGCAGAAAACACAGAAATACAAAAAGTACAAATTATTAAATTCCTAGGTATAACAATGGATGCATCTCTCAATTGGAACTGGCACTGCGATATACTAGCCATAAAGCTAAGCTCTGCCTGCTTCTCCTTGAAAACAATAAAAAAATTAACGAACATAAAAACAGCAAAGCTCGCCTATTATGCCAACTTTGAATCTCACATAAGGTATGGTATTGAGTTCTGGGGAGGATCTTCAGCTCTGAACCTCAATAAAATCTTTAAACTACAAAAAAGAGCGATTAGAATATTATTGGGCCTAGTTAAAAATCGAATGAACGACGGGTCCTTCACTAAACCTCACTGTAAACCTCACTTTATCAAACACAAAATAATGACATTATACAGCCTATTTATTTTTCGATCTTCAATCAACACTTACTTAAATGATAATAAACAATCCCAAAATTGTAACATCCACACACATAATACCAGACAATCACAACAGGTCCATGTTCAATACAAAAGAACAAAACAAATACAACAAAACTCAGCATACATACATTCGAAAATATACAACAAAATTCCAAATAGAATTAAAAAAGCCAAAGACATCAATCAGTTCAAAAATTCTCTTAAAACACTCCTCTCAAAAGCAGCATATTACTCACTCGAAGAGTTTCTTGATGATAAGAACATTAATTAGTTAGTTACTTAGGTAATTAGTTTTGACTAAAATATTAGTAGGTATTCGAAATATACTTATAATTCATAATTATAATAATTATAATAACTATAAGTTTAATATTAATCTTCACTTGGAATTCCTCAATAATGTCAAATGCCAACTGTAATATTACTTAAGCCCCATTTACACGGTGCAATTTCTTGACCAACTTCTGTGCCACAGTGGTTCTGCACATGTGCAGAGTCACTTTTTCATCTCAAAAGTGACACTGCGCACGAGCAGAACCTCTGTGGCACAGAAGTTGTTCAAGAAATTGCACCGTGTAAATGGGGCTTTATAAATACCTACATATTTTAAATTTTAATACTCTACTTTAAGAATACTTTCCTAAATACCCTAACATATGGGGGCCTCATTATTGAGTCTCTCAAGGGTCAATACATTGTAATATGTACTATTGTAATGTGAAAAGGAAATAAAACTATGAAACTATGAAAACTCACAAACTAACATCTTGAAGTAACAGTGCAACTCTATAACAGAAATTGATTATAGGCATCTCAAGTGTCCTTCAATCAACATAATAGTGGTCGTTTCACTGGACTTAGTCAAGCCAACTAGCCTCACAAACTAACATCGTGAAGTAACAGTGCAACTCTATAACAGAAATTGATTATAGGCATCTCAAGTGTCCTTCAATCAACATAATAGTGGTCGTTTCACTGGACTTAGTCAAGCCAACTAGCCTCACAAACTAACATCTTGAAGTAACAGTGCAACTCTATAACAGAAATTGATTATAGGCATCTCAAGTGTCCTTCAATCAACATAATAGTGGTCGTTTCACTGGACTTAGTCAAGCCAACTAGCCTCACAAACTAACATCTTGAAGTAACAGTGCAACTCTATAACAGAAATTGATTATAGGCATCTCAAGTGTCCTTCAATCAACATAATAGTGGTCGTTTCACTGGACTTAGTCAAGCCAACTAGCCTCACAAACTAACATCTTGAAGTAACAGTGCAACTCTATAACAGAAATTGATTATAGGCATCTCAAGTGTCCTTCAATCAACATAATAGTGGTCGTTTCACTGGACTTAGTCAAGCCAACTAGCCTCACAAACTAACATCTTGAAGTAACAGTGCAACTCTATAACAGAAATTGATTATAGGCATCTCAAGTGTCCTTCAATCAAATACAATGGCATATTTTCATGCAGCACATATTCATTCATTTTCTTTCGAAAAATGATGTTTGTTCACCAAAAGCAGCATATTGACAATTGAGGAGCTACATTTCAAAACGCAACTTGTCCATTTTGATTTTTTTCTATTAGAGGTGAAAAAACATGAAGAGCAACAATGTTCACGCAGGCTGATACTCGAACTTGTAAAATCACATTAAACTAAAATGTAATTAATTATGTAAACACAGGATTTCGTTTCTCTTCCATGCTAATGTCAATAGAAAGTCGCGTTTATCGCTGTTCAATGCTTTGGCATAGTTGCTTATTGAAATGTAGAAATTAATTGGTAATTTTTATTGTTTCTGTATGCTTATTGTTTATTTACATTATTTTGTATCCCACAGACTAGCCTTTTGGCTATGTGGGATAGTTTGTAGATTTGTGTATTTATTGTATTGTGTATAATTGTGTGCAATAAAAAAAAATAAAAAAAAAAAATGAAATGTGGCCTTTCTAACGAGGCGTCAAGAACTCAGTTTTACACTAGTTTTATTAGCCATCTTATTTTACTAGCGCATTCTATTAGTGCTTTTAGGGTCGAATTGATTGATACGGTGTACATTTTTTAAGTTTGCTAATAATATGCACCACGTCAGTAATTCGAGCTCAGTAGCGACCCATTTACAGCCTAATAGACTGAATATTGCCACAAAGTGGAGTACTTTATGATCTCAGGTATGACCTCAAAGTGTTAAATACAATTATTTTTCGATACATATCGTATATAACACTTTGAGGTCATACCAGGTGCCACACAGTACTCCAATATTGTGTGGCAATATTTAGTATATTAGGCTGTAATGGGTCGCTACTCGCTGCTATCTGTTTTTTTTAACATTCTGTTAGTGTGAAGACAAATTTCGAAAAAAACTGTCTGACGAACCGTGAGATTCCCGTTCGCTTCCCCAGGCCTATCTTAAAGTATTTTTTCAGTGAAACTGCAAAAGTGAGATGAGATGAGATACAAAATAATTTCACTAGCAATATGAGTTTCCTTCGTCCATCGCCAGTTCATAATGAAAAAAAAATACTTGTAACCAAACTGTCAATTACATTGACGTCAAAACATTAGTTCCATCATTGGTTCCAACCATATTGCTATAAGCCTACGTGTTCTATCGCTCGGTGCAGCCCCCCCCCCCCCCCCTTCAACCCCCAACGCAGGTAATTTATCAGGGCCCCACAACTTTTAGTTGCCTACCCGTAAAACCCCATAAAAATCTGTAATAATATGTGCATCATTTTGTGTTAATTTTTTAATAGGTAAGTTATTATGGCACATTATTAATTATTTTAAATCCAGTTGCGTGCTGTAGAATTGTATAGTATAGGTAGGTATGTATAAGGTAAAATATATCACATTAGGTCCGAGTTTGGGGGCGGGGGAGGGGGGCGTCACAAAAACACGCAGGTCCGGGCCAGGAAATTTTTTGAAATCCACTACAGAATTTAATGCATTTTAACGTGATTTTAACACAAATTATGGTCGATTTGATAATTTAAATTCCTTAAATTAGTATACCTACCTATTTTCATTACAATCGTTTGTTGATATGTTTTTAGTATTATTGAGCGAGCGTAGCGAGCGTCACCACGGTACTCTTATGGCACTTTCTCTGTGTGTTTTTTTTTTTTGTTTGTTTGTTTGTTTTTTTTTTTGTTTTTTTTTGCCTGCACTGCCCAGGTCAAACCGCACAACCAATCGATCTGAAATTTTGTACACATACTAACGTATTCTATGCGATCCCTGGGATCTTTTCTGAACGATATCCTGTGATTGGTTCAAATTTTATAAAAATTATCTTTCGATTGGTTTGTTCGATCAATTTGAAATTTAGCAAAGTCATTGCAACCAACATTGTACCCAATCAAAAAAAATTTCAGCCAAATCCTCCAATTGGTTCAAATTTGAAACCAATTTTCCTGTAAGTTTTTGAAATTTAAACTGGAACCGATTGACAGACTAACTAAAAACTTCGCATGGTCATTGGTACCAACATTTAAGGTATTTTTGCCAATTTTCACTCTAATCTGTCGTTATTTTCAAAAGTTTTTGTCATTTTAGGGACTTTTTGCGTGTTGGCTGTCAAATTCACGGCGACTTCGAATCTACAAGGCAAGGTAGTTAGAGCAGAAAGTTTTAAACGATATGAAACTAATAATGACCGTTCAACAGATTGATCTGATATTGTGTACACACACTACATATCATATCATATGGGTGGTCCCAGGTATATTTTTTGAACGAGATCCTGTGATTTTTGAAAATTAACAAGGAACCGTTCAATCATAAAGGTTTAATCGATCAACTTAAAACTTAGCAAGGATTGGCACCAATATTTTTCATTTGTATATTTAATTTAAAACGGCCTATAGCCACACCACCATTTGACCTATCAAATGGTCTTCGATTAATCTGATCAATCAAACTCATATTTTGCATGGTCGTTCAGACCAACATTGTCTCTTATTTTACAAATTTTCAGCCCTACCAGTCAAGAACATAGATGCACTTATTGACAGTTTTAATAACTGTCAGAAATGACATTTCAAAACAGAAATTCCACTGCATTCTGGGTTGCTCTATGTAGCAAAGCAAAGTTTATAGATGGCTATTCTCAATATCAAGTAAGACAGATTCTTTTCTTAGTTGATCATATTGCAATACATAATGTAGTCAAAATGTAATGTATGTATTTCATATACATAGGTATAGGTATACCTTATCTAAAATAATTTATTTTACGATATGGATTGTGTTTCACAGTTATGAAAACGACGTTTTGACTAGATAACATCATATTTTACACACTTCCAGCCCAATCGGTCAAGAATTTACAGACTTATTGCTGTTTTAAGTGTTTGAATATCTGTCCAAAGAGATTGATGGAAAAATATCAGTACAATAATATGTTATTTAATTGATCCAGAGTGTTTATGAAAAGTTGCAGGGAAAATTGGTAATAAATAATGTATAGTTAGTTATCTTTGATTGAATGGATCGTGCTATGATTGGCGATGTCGTGCGTGTCGGTGCTCGCTCATCAACGCGTTACACCGAGCGTTTTCCTAGTGGTATATTCATTACATCCAAATGTTTGGGCCATATCATCTTTGCGTTTTCCTACTCATTGCAAAGAGATTGCGGGTTTTCTTATAAATTCGGATGTAAGAAATGAAACAGTGGATGCGGATAGAGAGAGAGAAACCATAGAGGTAAGAGGAAAACATGCAGTGAGTTATGCCCGTGCAGGTTGTGTATACTACTAGCATAGAGGTAAGAAGCTACTAGAGAGGGAAACATGCAGTGAGGTTCTACTAAACACTTACCGCTTGATGAATTTGATTGCATAGATTTTTAAACACTTGGCATTGTACAGCTCAGCTTTGAGCAAAGTATCCATTGCGTTTTTCAAGGTCAAATTTACCGCCAAACGGTTCTCGCAGACTGTTTTAAGATCTTTCACGATGTACTGAAAAATAAGCTTAAAATAATAACACTGCATCATTGTTGTAGATACCAACCAATCAGTACCTATAGGTAGAAGAAATAGGTAAAATAACATCTAGGTAGAAAAGTAAAATAAATGTGGAATTTACAACGATTAGAAAATTGGTGGATAAGCATTCGCTACATTAGCTGTAGCAACGGCTGTAAGCGTAATGCTGGCTTTCCATGCTCCGTTATCTTCCGTCAACGTCCGACACCGTCCGACGAAAACGACCACGTGACCCGTCTCGACCAATCAGAGCCATCCCCAAAAATCTCGGACGGCGAGGGATTGGTCGAGACGGGTCACGTGGTCGTTTTCGTCGGACGTTGACGGAAGATGACGGATCATGGAAAGCCAGCTTAACTCGACTCATTAGCTATACATCTGTCATGTGACCCTGACTGCCTCTGCTTTTCGGCGTTGTTCGGTCATGATCGAAGAAAACGGAGAGGCAAAAGGTCGTCACGTAACGTAACAGCCTAACAGGATGTAGCTAAAATACACCCTACTCTCTGCTTTCACCTACAGGCTACACCGGGCTACACTGATAGTGTGTCCTGTGGTTGCAAGGACAACGCCAGGGATGGGCGCGGGTGGGCGCTCAAAATTGTTTCCTGTCCACCCTCTGCTCATTCAAAAACAAACGAAATTAAATGTAACCCACCTTTTCTGCCAGCAAGAGAAGTTCCTCGGCGTCGTCGTCCTTGAATGCAATCTGTCCCGAGTACAGGAACAGCAGGAAGGCATCGAATGTCTCGTAGCTGACGTCAGTGATGTTGACGACATTCTCAGTGGTCTCCACCATGTCTGCTTCGAACATGGCCTTGAACACAGGGCAGCGAGTCGACAGAATCAACTTGTGCGCTGTCAACTTCTTCTCGTCTATCACGAAGGTCACGTCGGTCAACTCACGACTGTGGTAGAGGGCTGTCATGTCGACCAACACTTTCTCCGGTATCTGAAATTAATTAATTTCCACTAACTAACAATTATTTTTATTAATATTAATTTATTAATTTTTAATTTTATTTATTTTCATTAATTTATTTATTTTAATTTATGAGATCCACCGTTATGCCACGTATCTAATTATTCAATTCAGTGACTTGGTGCAAGGTTTACAAATCAATCAAATACATATTAGACAAATATTTTGCTTTGTTGATTATTTTTTATTATTTCTTAATATAAAATAATGATATTTTATCAAGTTATTTCTATTAGATATTTTAAATTATTTCATGCAGATTCGAGTTGAAGAATCCGTTATAGAAATGGGATTTAATATTTGTTAGCTTAAAATGAGTAAAACATAACTATTAACTTGTACTCATAATGACATTGCAAAATTTCTACTTGATCAGATATTTTTATTTTTTTACCCAATCGGAAGACATTTTAAATTTGAACCGATCAGTCAAATTTCAGTCTGAAAATAATCTGTGGTGGACTTCAAATGTGTGCAAAATTCAGTGCAACCTGCAACCGCAACCTGCATGGAAGCAGGGATAGAAACAGATTTTTTTGCGAAAGATACAAAATGAGACGCTCGCTCAATAAAAATATACGTAATGTCAAAGGGTTACCTTTGTTTGTAAGTAAAGCTGGTCGATGTCGCAATCAACATAGCCAGTAGTGATGGAACAGCTCAAGTGCAATGGGTCAGAAGATTGGATCGCGGCGCGCTGACAGAACTGAGAAAATCCCAGATCCTGGTGACCAGTCAGCGAAATCAATTTAACTGCCTTCTCTGTAACAAAAACAAATCCATTCAGTCCATGCTTTTATTTTTGTTCATAATTCTTTGAAAATTAGAAATTATGTCAATAAATCGGAAGAAGCCCTTCAGTTTATTTGTTCCTTGGAAGTTCCTTGGATGTTCCATCAATCAAATCAAGGTATCATGTCCAAAAAGCACCAAAATCTTTTAATATTAAATCCTCACGAGCTAAAAATTTAGTACCCACATGCGCTCCCCCCCCCCCCCCCCCCCCCCCCCCCCGGGGTTCTCATAAATCTTGCTGACGCTCATGTCCTTATCCAAGTAACCATATAAATTGTTTCAATCAAATCAAAATTATAACATTTATTTTCAAGCATGTTCTTGTTCTTGTTTAGAGCTGCAAACATGTTGCCACCTAACAAGCTCACCCACAACATGAGAGACCAAGTAGGTTTTAGTTGAGACATAGTTTTTACGACGTCGCCGTTGACAACACGAAGTTCCAGTTCAAAGTTGAATGTATCGAGATACTGCGAGGACACCGCCGGAATGCGAAGAAAGAAGGAGGCCTCTTGATCACTGTCAGTGGTGTCGTCTCCATACGGATACAATACCAAGTGGACGTTTTCAAATAACACTCCTCCGAAATTGACGTTGAACGATCTTGACAGAACTTCGCATTTGTCTCCAATAAGTTTCATATATTCCGCGTAGTTATGAATTTTCCAATCAATTTTCTTTGTGTAAGACTTCGCTACTTCCGTAATATCTTGTTTCACGTTCAATTCACCGAAGTTTATTTTTAAAGCAGACCTGGAACAAATAACACACATAATTAAAACTAGGTGATAGTTCGCCAATTAGCATTTTGACTATTTGACATTTGACTTCGCATTCAATTCAAATAATGCGAATATAATAATTTTGCTTCCGGACAATGTTTCATGAAAATTGATAACGGAAGGTGACTATTTTGACATTTTGACTATTTGACATTTGACTTCGCATTCAATTCAAATAATGCGAATATAATAATTTTGCTTCCGGACAATGTTTCATGAAAATTGATAACGGAAGGTAGATTGATTTCGCGTTTGGCAATATGGACATGGTTGACAATTTGACTCGTGTAAGACGCAATAACTTTTTGTGAACTTTTGCAGACACGACTTTCTCGATAGAGGGTTAAATTTGATCGAAGTAAAAATTCACTTGTCTGCACTATGGCGCCTGGGGAGGGGGTGTCAGGTTAATATTTAAACCAAAATATCTTTCGATCCAAGTACCTGAAACGATTTAAAATTCGAAATCAACAATATAAAATCTTAAAAAGTAAATGGTATAATTTTTGTGTTTGACCTTGAAATGCGAAATTAACCGAATTTTTAATGGTAGACATTTTGGAAACCGAGTAGGTAACTCACAAACGAACACACATTTTTAAGACACTGTTTGCAGTACCTAATTGACTCTTATAAATGAATCTCTAACATTTTTAATTCCGATTATTTTGTATGTGACCTAGAACTACTACCAGGCGGAGTTTCATAAATAATATTTATAGATTTTTGAGCGAGCGTAGCGAGCGTCACCACGGTACTCTTATGACACTTTCTCTGTGTGTTTTTTTTTTTTTTTTTTTTTTGTGGTCACAGCCCAGGTCAAACCGCTCAAGCAATCGATCTGAAATTTTGCACACATACTAACGTAATCTATGCGGTCCCTGGGATCGTTTTTGAACGGGCTGCCTTGATTGGTTCAAATTTTAAAAAAATTATCTTTCGATTGGTTGCTTCGATCAATTTGAAATTTAGCAAAAACATTGCAACCAACATTGTACCCAATCATAAAAAGTTTCAGCCAAATCCTCCTATTGGTTCAAATTTAAACCCATTTTTCATGTGATTTTTGACATTTAAACAAGAACCATAGAATAATGACACGTCCCTGCGGGGCTGGGGGTTTCGTTTCCTCGCCCTACCTTTTCCTCACATTCATCGATGCGCGATAATTTTGCCCCCCCCCCCCCCCCCACTCAAAATAAAGTTCCTACGCGCCTGCAACAAACTGTGACATCACGTTTTCCTGCCCTCCCCCCCCCTGTCACAGATTGTCACAGTATAACAGACCCCCCCCCCCCCCCCTAAGGCGTGACATAATTTATGAACAGCCCCTTTGAAAATGGCAGTGGCGGTGCCAAGAAACATTGCTCGGGTGGCAGAACAGGGGCAAGGGGCAGTAAAAAGTAATTATAACTCGTATTATAAAATCCATCCACTGTATGAATGATCGACCTTGAAACATAAAGTCAAGCCATCTATAGCGTACGTTTCGAATCTAAATTTAGAAATGGCGCTCGCCACTCTCCTAGCGGCCACTGGGTGAACCGCGAAATTGTGGACAAGAGTTCTGAAAATAATGGCCGCCACGTTGTGTTCTTATGGCCATTGCCGCAGTGATTTTCGTCATTATTTAGAAAAATGTGCGTTGGGTTTGATAAGTTCGAGATTCCCGAGCCTATATAAACATATTGTGAAGTGAGAAACGTTGTGTTAGGCCGTTGGGGAGCCATGGATTTAACTGAATCAGTTAAAGAAAACTGCGCCTATTTGTGCAACAAGTGCTGTGCTAACGGCACTTGCAACAGTGAATTTCTCGTTATTATTGTAGAAATCATGTATGCAAATGTTGTATTTGACCCAAAGAAACATATTTTAAAGTGAGGAAAGTGAGTTAGGTCGTGTGTGAACCGAGGATTTACCGAAATCATGTTAAAAATGACAGGCCGATTTGTCACGTAAACGTCAGTGGGCGTATTTTGAATTACATCCTTTTTTGTAATTATAACATACAATAAAACTCAAAGATATACTGAATGATGATATTAAACATTATTTATTACACAATTACATTGATAAACATCCATTAATCACGATTTATTCCATTTTACCTATGCCGATTCCCAGCTGTCACTTGTATTTTATCTGCCATACTACAATATCAAATCATGCCAGGAATTGTCTCTAGTACTGCTCTAAGGTCAAGTATAATGAGTTAATGCAAAATAGCACTTCTTTAGGGCCAAGTTTAATGACCACAATGTCAGAATTAACTTCGTTTTATACAGTAAACCAAATGGGCATGTGACAAGAATGTCCGTACTTTTGACTGGATGCGCGCGCACCCAGAGCTGTGACGTCACGACCAGGCTATTCGAAACGTACGCTATTGGATTGCCATCCAGCAGTCGATTTCATTATGTTTCATACGGTGAATGGATTTTAACATAAATGCGGGTGCTTTTTGACGTGGGGGGGGGGGGGCAGTCGTGGACGTCGTCGTCCTCGTAGAGCCGCCACTGGAAAAAATATGACATAATTTTTTTCACGTCCAATTTAACATTTTATTTTTAAATGACACATTTTTCATATTTTAAACATGCATCACACGATGCATACCGAAATGTGACAAAGTAATGCCATTGGTAATGCATACTAGCGAGCGACGCGGCAACACTGCTCGCACAGTCGGCTGATTGGGATTCCTAGGAAATGACGTCACTCTGCCAGTGTCCTTGAGCAGTCCAGACGATCTCGACTTGCTGAAGATTGCTGCCAGTGTGTGCCAGGGGTTCTATTCTATAACTTTCCAGTTCCCGATTCTGCTGCATATGGGCATGAATCCGACTCTGGGCAAATCAGGAATTTTAAAGTTATAGAATAGGACAGGATGGCAGACCGGGAAGTGAGAAATTGTCTGGCAAAGACTTCGTAAATGGGACGTTAATTGACTGTGACAAAAACTCTAATAACTTACTTATTTATACAAATAGAACTCTGATTAAGAAGTGTAGAATACATACTGTGTTCTGACAGCTATTATAGGTACATCAGTAAAAAAAAATGAAGGATAACAGTCGAATTAAAAAATCGAAAGTTTTTTACTCTAGAGGGTTTTCACGACCCCAATTTCATCCCAGAACTATCGTGAATGACATTTGAAAACATAATCTAGTAGGATCAACAATTTATTTCACTTCAAAAATTTAAAACTGGAATTGTATAAAAAGAATTTTTTCTCCCATTTACGAAGTTACGAAGTTTTTCTTTGCCAGAAAAATATTCGCGTACGGGAACGTGAAATGTAAATACATACACATGTTCAGGGATGGCAATAGGGGTAGACGCCCACCCCCGCTTTACATTCGGGATCGGGTCGGGACGGGAAAAGTTTGATAAATAAATCTTTAGGGGGCAGAGCCTGGAAACCATATTTTTTCTGAGCATACCTGACACAAATCACTGCCGTCATCGATCTGGATAATTGGTATTGGATTTGTGATAAGGAGATGAAGAAATAAATATTTATAAACATGATGAAAATATGTACACTCCCCCAAATAATAAACGGTACTCGAAAGAAAATGAATTGACTGATTAAGGTTTGATGGCATCATCCCATGAAGTCAGTGCTAACGCATTATCTAACTCTTTTAGGTGAGCTCTGATTTCATTGATAATAACAAGGATTGATTGTCAAGGAACCGGCCTAGCAGCCAATACGTTTTGTACCAAGTACCGTTTATTATTTGGGGGAGTGTACATAGCACTGTGACTTTAATTTTTAAATACTTGATGTCACCTATTCAATTATTGAAAATATCAGTTGCTTGTTCTGCAATGCAAACTATTATAACAAAGTGTCCGATGTGGGTGTGGAGGAGGGCCTTACAACAATATGCCCGAGAAGGCGCGGACATTTTTTGAATTTCTCTACAGTATTTAGTGCAATTAACGCGAATTAAAAACAAATTACTGTCGATTTGATCATTTAAATTCTTTTAAACTCTAATTGAGCGAACGAAGCGAGCGTCTCCTTTTGGCTCTTTTGGCACGGACCTCTGTTTTTTTTTTTTTTTTTTTTTTTTTTGTGTGTGTTTTTTTTGTTACTGACGATATACAAGTCACAGTTTTTCTTTGATCAAGCTGAAATTTTTCACACATGTACTGACCATTTCTGGGCGTTGCAGACCCACATTTTTTTGAAATCCCCTGATTGGTTCAAATTTAAAAAAAATTATCTTTCGATTGGGTTGTTTGATCAAATTGAAATTTTGACAAGTCATTTCCACCAACATTTTACCCAATCATACAAAGTTTTAGCCAAATCCTCCCATTGGTTAAAATTTTAAACCATCTTTAATGTGATTTTTGAAATTTAAACTAGAACCATAGAATAATGACCGATCAACTTAAAACTTTGCATGGTCATTGGGACCAACATTATCTGTGTTTTTGACAATTTTCAATCACATCTGTGCTTAAATCCAAAAGTTATTGACATTTTACGGACATTTTGCTTGTTACTATGGAAAAACGGCAACATTGACGCCTCAGTTCCAATGTTTTCCAAGGTAGTTAGAACAGAAACTTTCAAACACATAATTATGACACTTATAATCAACAGATTGATCTGATATTGTGTACACACACTTATATCATATGAGTGGTCCCAGGTATATTTTTGGAACAAGATCCTGTGATTCTTAAAAATTAACAAGGAACCATTCAATCATAAAGGTTCAATCGATCGACTTAAAACTTTGTATGGTTATTGGGACCAATATTTTTGGAATTTTTTGAGATTTTCATACAAGATTTCGGTTCGAGGTGTTGCGCGTATCCGTGCTCGCTCATCAACGCGTTACTCAGAGCGTTTTCCTAGTATTTTCATAGCTATCGATTATCGACATTGATTTTATGGTATTCATTCGATCAAAATTCTCCCCCCCCCCCCCCCCGCTCCCGCCCCCCGCGACTTCGGACGCTGCAACTTCGAAGTTACGCCACGGTGTACCGAGGACTGCTGAGTGCTGAATGCAAAACAAACCGTCATATTTACAGTCTCTCTCTCAAGTACCTATAGCCTAATGGATAAGTGCAGGAATATGATATGCCCTACTATCTTGAAAAATATGAGAATATAATATGGTTTCATATGCCACATTGTTTTTCATTGAGTGGAACAAACAACCATCACTTCATACTATTCCTAGCAGGATATTTGGATCAGGATTTGTGTTGGATGAATTTTCACACGTAGATATTTCACAGTTCGTTTATTGAACACAAAATGCATGCATTCATAGAAGTTGAAGATCGATTGATGTTCGCAGCTAGAATAATAGCTAGAGCTTTGCTATTCTAAATATAGTGTATAAAATCAAAAAGTAAATTTAACATGAGAACTTTTGTACGGATATTGCTCGGCCAACAAGTGGTTTTACTCTACGAATGCAGCAATAATATTGCTTGAATACTTGGTCTTCGCCCACTCCCATCCATACGTCTTGACCACATCAGACATGTGACTGAAACAAAGCAACACATTGGTATCTTCAATGCCGATGTGACAATTATATTCGGTCGAACCAGGGCTCGATCCCGATAGAGTTGTACTTGCTGGACGAGAGCTCTACCAACTGAGCTACCAGGCATGACTGGCATTAGACAAATCGCACTTGCGTGTTTTTCACTTCACACGTCCCACCATGTCGTTTGATTCCACTGGAAGTTTTCCATAAAACTTAATTGATTGTCGACAATGTGATTGATTGTTTAAAACTTGTGGGGTAAGACTAAGGTGGGAGTGCGCAATGATCTAACACTTCGAGGGAATTCCATTTTCGACTATACATTCGAGTCTTCTTCAAGATGCATCTTTACTCTTTTATCACTTTCTCTTTTTTTATATCTTTATTCAGACATAGCCCAGGAGGCCAAGTCTTGAAACTTACGCTTTCAGGACGCAAACGCTTTCGGACGTCATAAAGTCCCATTTACTGTAAGAGTGATCGACATTGAAACATAAAGTCAAGCCACTTATTTGATTGGCATCAAGCAATCTATTGCAAACAATTTATTAACATTATAATAATTATTACATATATTATACGGTCATAAAACCTTATTCAAAATTAAGCTAAACAGTTAAAGGTAGATTTCAAGGTCGTCATTCTTACAGTAAATGGGACTTTATGACGTCCTAGAGCGTTTGCGTCCTGAAAGCGTAAGTTTCAAGACTTGGCCTCCTGGTAACACCCGTTCAAGTTCGATTTGAAATCTAGTAAGTTAGTGATGGTTGAAAATTAAAAATAGAACCGTTTGACCAATCAACTTCAAATATTTCATGGTCATTGGAACCAACATATTAAGCGTTTCGACCATGTTTAGACAAATCGATCAAAAACCAATAGTAATTGACATTATATCAATTTGTTGTAGACATAAACGCGTTAGAGAGAGTTTCCTATATACATATTTTGAAGTACCACACTAAAATCGAGATGCTCTACATTACCCTATGGTCTGATCAAGGAGGTTCCAGTTTATATCCCTGGAAACTCCTTGGTTCTGATACAGTTCCGAGTGGCCGGCGATATCGCCACTAAGAACAATGCCTCACCTTTTAATGAACTGAACTGCAGCAGTCTTCAGGGCACTTGCGTTTACAATGTCGGCAGTGATGAAGACATTGGCTGCGTTTTCAACGGTCAATTTCGCTGCCAGTCGGTTCTCGCAGATCGCTTTTAGATCCGTCATTGCATACTGAAATCAAACAAAGCACAATGCACATTACATTAGTTTATTCCCGGTATTCCGTATTACGAAAGTTAAATTGCGCTGGTCGCTGGATTAACTAACTTTTGGATTAAATTCAAACTGTTTCAATCATTTTGAGGTATCTGATTGGCGTGCCGCCAATTTAGTCCAATATTTAGGCCGGGTAGGACCAACTTTGGATTAAGTTAATTATCGATGGTTAGTGGAAATTAGTGAATCTTATTGGCTGTGGAATTCGTGCCAACTTGATTCATTGGTTAACCATCGATAGTTACTTAATCCAGAGTTGGTCCTACCCGGCCTTAGATAATCTGGCTCAGCAGATTAACTTTGGTAATACCGGCCACATTTTTGATAAATCGAAATTAGTAGGTAGGTATTATGTCTGTCTTTGAATATCCTATAATTTCCAACGTCTGGCCAATCAAACGATATATAAATATAGTTATTTTATGACCGACATGCCATCATCATTATTATCATCATCAGTTCATCAATCAATAGACAACATTATAAAGTCCGCGCGCCATCTACAACTGTAAGCATTGCATGCTGGGTTAATATTGTGGCCCACTCGCTCCACCGTTCATTTCTTATGGGATTAGGTAGGCGAAGTTTTATTTTTCCTCAGCTTGGTGATGCCATAATGAAGCTACAGAACAAGTAAACAATTTAAATTGTATTAAAAACATCTTGATTGGGATATTTCATCCTGTATTATTTTTATTTTAACGTAATGTCAACAGTTTCGGTCCATATGTTTGGACCTTCTTTTAGAAGAAGAAAAAACAGAAATAAAGTTTTTTCCCGTGAACTTCCCGGGAATATTCCCATACAACTATTGGGAACATTGGGAATAATTGTAGCCGTCGGGAATTTACATATCATTAATTCACTATTTCGGATCACAGCACAACTAAATGCATTCCCTCATTTGCTTAGTTACTACCTACATGGGCAACTTCTTCCCTAGAATTCACTGTTTTTGATTGCACTTGATATTGAAGAACCCAGCTCTCAAATTTATCAGGCATCAATCACAATTTAATTTAATAAGATTAAATTAAAATTGCTCTCTTTAAAATGTTTGGACTACACGCGGATAAATTTAGTTGCTTCAAATGAAAATATATCTATTTAGTGCGGGTCGCACATCTCTTATCTCGAATGGTAGGAATGATAATGTATACTGATTTTTCTGTATTATCATTGTGGGTATTTAAACAAAAAATATGCAACATTGAGCCACATGTAAAATGCTCTCTTTCATCACGTGAAAGACGGAAAAGGAAATACCTTTGGACTTGGTAAATATAATGTTATGTTTACATAATAGGACACAAAGAACGGTCCTGAACGATCTGTTATGACCTCTTTTTCTATTAATTACTCTGATAATTACACAATGAAGTTTAAACACAGATCTAAGGGGGCGGAACTCTTGCGCGCCGTGTGTTTCAGTACAGCTTCTAGAACCAGCTGTCAAAGTGGCCACACTAGCGCTCGCCAATGCAGTGCGGCACGCCGCGCATGCGCAGTGATTTTGTAATGTTGTCTATTATAATTATTATAATGTAATTTCGAAACACTAGTTCAAAGTGGTGACTGACGAGATACGACGTCAACCGCGCATGTGCTTTGCGCACAGTTGTGGCAAGCAGCGCGTGGAAGTGGGCGAGCATGGCCGTAGCGGTGACGTCACGGATTTAGGAGACAATAAGTTATTTGATGCTAACTATCAAACCAGAACTCGCAGAAACCTCGCGTTTTTGGCATTATTTTACTTTGTGCAATGATGTGCATCTTTTCTATTCGTGACAGCCTATACCTTTAAGTATGTATGTGCATGTGAGTACATTTAAGTATAAGTATTTAAGTGATGTGTATATTTAAGTACACTCCTGGACACGGAAAATGGCCGCAGTCAATATTCACTCGACTCCAAGGCTAGTATTTATTATTTATTTAAAGTAATTTTTCGGCCCTAAACTCACACTAGCCATCCGGTATTTGTGCCAAAAAATTACATTAAAATAGTGTCACTTGAACATTGACCACGAACCAATTTCAGTGTACCTATATGTGTATTTAATTACAATTGAATGTCCAGATTTAGAAGAATCAACTTCTATTTGAGAATTGATGAACCTAGAGATAATAATAGATTCGACTTTAGAACTATTGATGTTTGACGAACCTTATCTGCCAGCGCGAGAAGTTCCGCAGCATCTTTCTTCGTATGAGCAATCTTCCCAGAGTAGACAAACAGCAAGAACTTGTCAAATGTCTCGTGGTCCACTTCCGTGATATTCACAACGACGGAAGCTTCCTCGTTCTTCTCAAACATGGCCTTGAACACCGGACTGCGTGTTGACAGGATCAACTTATGTGCTCGCAGTTTGACGTCATCGATCGTGAAGATCACGTCGGACATGGTCTGTGCCTTGTACAAGTTCGTCATGTCGACCAGAAGCTTCTTGCGGCGCAGTAAGCTCGGCTCCTCCTTAACAATCAAGTACATGGTTATCAAATATCACACATCGCGAGGATGGTTACAGGGAATATGCTTCGGTCCAAGCAGTCGAGAGTCATGCTATGGCTGCCCACTATCAGGACAGTAATATTGTCGAAGATGGAACACTGAATTGGAGATTGAGCAAAAACCTCAAACTTTGATCTGTTTTCCTACCCATCTATCAATATTTCTTCCATGATAGGTTCTGCAGGAACTGATTCAAGTTTTGGAAACGTTGACTTTAGTTTGCATTGTATACAACTTGAAACAACTGATAAGGACTAGTTTTGTCAACTGTTACAAGTTTTAACAATGAAAACGCGAACAGTTTCAAAACTTGTGGTCTCAAGAATTGTCCTCGCTAGGAAACGGTGCTGATAACTGTACCGCGTCAGGACAGCAGCGTTGGAAACTCCGTTTTAGTTACACCTTAGGGAATAATGGTACAATAAAAAGCGCGCCAAAAATAAAAAATTAATGGAAAATATCCGGAATACAGAAACAATAACAAAGTATCGCGCCACAATGTTCCAAATATTCAAGAAAAGACATCCCAGCGGGGTAAACTGAGAGGTCTCTAACTGAGAACCCAGAACCCCCTCCACCACAAAACCGTGGAAATTACTGATCAACTATGTTATTACCTAGCCTCATCCAAACCGAATTACTGTGCACATAAAACATCTTTACCTTGGTCTTCTTCGACTCCACTAGAGTAGTGACCGTGCAAGACAGTTCCAATGTGTTGTCCAGAAGATGAAGTTGACCGTATTGAGAGAATCCAATGCAGTTGTCCGCAGTCAAGGACGACATGTTCACAGCAATCTCTAAAGAAAACACAGTGAAAAATTACAATTCAAATGTAAAACGATAGGCCGTATGGAATCCAACGCTGTACATTATAGAAGCAGATGGCTTGAAGTCCTTTTCCTTGATTTTTAGTTGCCCAAATTTGGGATCATCATGCTCTTCAATTTCATTTCCTAATTAACAGTACAGTTCATTGAGTATTATCTTTAGATCAAAGTTTGGATAAAGACAGACATTATACTGTTGTTTTTGTTTTATGAGCCCCAAGTATTATTGAAATGGACTTCAGACCAGTCAGACTCCTCGATTGGGGGGGGGGAGATAATCCTCCATCTTCCTTTCCTACGCGCCTGTTTATGATTACAACAAGGTAATACAAGGTACAACAGAAAGGTAAAATTTTTTTAGAGTTGGGGTGGGGGGAGGGTTTATTCTTATCTATTATCTGTGTTCATATTTTAAAATCAATTAATATGACGCTTACAAGTTACAACTTCATATTTCTGCCGGGGGGGGGGGGGGGGGGGGGGGGTCTGTATTCTGAAGATCATTTTGAGTACAACCAAATGGAATATTTTCATCCATGTCCGTCTAGTATACCTTTCATCATAGAGTACGGAGAATGAACGCGAAACTCGACTTTCGAGCTCATCTCTTCTTCATAGTGGTAATTAAACGACGGAACTCGCATGTAAAATGAAGTTGCGTCACTTTTATTCTTCTCCCCACGAGGATAAAATATCAACTGTACATTCTCAAATTCCTTTCTCCCAAAATTAACATAGAATTTGGGTGAATTCAATTTGGATTCGTCAGTCGGCGGAATGATCCACTTGAAAGTTTGCTCGATGATTTGGTAGTGGTTGGTTGTATTTTCCTCCATGTCCATCACAACTGAGGGACAATTTATTTCCATCTTGCCGATTAGCGTTTCTTCGAACTCCATCTTCGATCTAACCTGAAACAAATAAACTCTCAGTACTCACTCAGTCATTTCTAGGCCTTCGTCAATCGTCGTGCGATGTCGTAACTTTCTAAACAAGGAAAGGAATACTATAGGGAGGTAAAGTTTTGATGGCGGCAAAATTCTTGGGTTTAGTAAAATGGCAGCCCATAAGAAATAACACGTACCTCAACTTCAACTCGACTTAACTGAGAAACCGCAGGTCTGATCACTAACAAAATCCACCTGTATTCGAATCAAACCTTCCTTTTCACTTTAAAACACTGTCCAGGACTCTGCATCATAACTAATTTAAACTATTCGATGTTAAAAACGAAGCAAATCACTACTCAACCTACAGTGTTGCCGGTATAGTTCTATTTCCGTTTCCTGTTTTTTGAAGAAGTGGCGGTATTAAAATTTCAATAAGGCTGTGCTACGAAAAAGTTGGGTTATTGCGTGACAAAGATGTACCGATATGGTTATATTTCCTAGAGAATATTTCAATATTACGTGTTTAAATAATTACCTTATCACTTCCAACCAACGTTTACGCGTCTTCTCATCAGTGGGTAACCATAAAAGAAATACACGGAATTTAAATTAGAATTCTGACATTCCGACACACAACAGTACCCCATCTTGATTCTTTTGTTGCACAGCCTTTCTACCTACGTTCCACCTGCCGCAATAACGGGGGCTGTGAGTTAGTTTCTAGCGCCTGGCAACATCTGAAAACACCATGTTGCTACATCGCCGATATAACGAAGCCCAGGTGTACCGGATGCGCGTGAACACGATAGATGTGGCAACAGCCTCAATTTACTTCGTTTTTAACATCGAATAGTTTAAATTAGGAATAATGCGGAGTACTGGACAGTGTTTTAAAGTGAAAAGGAAGGTTCGATTTGAATACAGGTACATTTTGTTAGAGATCAGACCTGCGGTTTCTCAGTTAAGTCGAGTTGAAGTTGAGGTACGTGTTATTTCTTATGGGCTGCCATTTTACTATACCCAAGAATTTTGCCGCCATCAAAACTTTACCTCCCTATAGGAAAACGCTCTGTGTAAAGCCGGCTTTCCATGCTCCGTCATCTTCCGTCAACGTCCGTCACCGTCCGACGAAAACGACCACGTGACCCGTCTCGACCAATCCCTCGCCGTCCGAGATTTTTGGGGATGGCTCTGATTGGTCGAGACGGGTCACGTGGTCGTTTTCGTCGGACGGTGACGGACGTTGACGGAAGATGACGGAGCATGGAAAGCCAGCATAACGCGTTGATAAGCGAGCCTTCGAATTGCATGCGAATTTATATGAGTTTGTAAAAGTTTGCTGTACAGACCTAGGAAAGAGCCGAAACGAAATGCGTAGGAGCAGTGATAAAATATCTGAAATTTCCTCCAAGATATTTGACAAATTTTCCAAGCACGCATTAAATGTACGTAGAACGACAGATTTATATGAATATTGTCCCGAAGAACTAAAATTGTGTTCGCAATGACCATGCAAAATCTTTAGTCGTCGAACAAACGTTTAATTTAAATTTTTCAAAAATCTCTGTATTTCGTTCAAAATTATACCTACTACCTGTATAGTCAAGGAAACTAGATGGTTCATACTCTATCTCTCTCTGCTCCATATAAAAACATGTTTATGTTATGGGTCAGAGAGAGGCAGAGTATGAACCATCTAGTTTCCCTGACTGTACATGGATATTAGTGTGTGTATATAATTTTAGATCGATCGGTTGAAGGGTTTGACCTTGCCATTGCCTACAAATACACAAACAAACAAACAAACAAGCAAACAAGTAGCCATAAAGAGTGTACCTACCGTGGTGCCACTCGCTACGCTATCTTTGCTATGTGACGTCACAATACCGACCCTACTTGATTCGAAGACATACTGACGTAGAACCTTACACTCCGGTGACACAGGTTCGATATCCGTACGAGACATTCCTGACTGAGATTGAATCGTGGCGTGGCGAGAGCTAATACCTGTGCCCCCCCCCCCCTCCCCCTTCCACCTGCAACCATAATGTAGTAATAAATGTGTTTTATTGTGTGACGTCACGAGTACCACAACACGGCGATATGAATGTGACGTCACTCGCTTTAGAGACAGATTAGAGATTAATGTGCACCGACAATATAGGTCAAGGGTCGGCAAATTGCGGCTCCTTGGCGGCTCGTGAGTGGCTCTATAATCAAAATCAAGATCTGGAATTGAAAAATTTTAATATTTGAAGAAAAAAAACGCCCTGTGGGGCAACAATTGGACATTTGTCATTGCCCACTTGCAATGGCATTGGATTGGTCATTGTCATTTGCCATTATTTGATTCAGTTTGTTCATTTTGGGTCCCAGAATCACTTTTAAATTGTTGAAATTCTAAAAAATGCCCTGCGGGGCAACAATTGGGAGATTATTTGATTCTATTTGTTCAATTTATAGTCCCAGAATCACTTAATATATAAACCGTTGAAATTATAAAAAAGACGCCTTGCAGTAGGGGGGCAACAACTGGGTAGGCTTAGTTAAAATATCAAAATAAACTATTTTTTTGTACCATATTTAATTGCCTCTACTGCGGCTACTAATTTATTATCTTTGGGAAATTGGCTCCTTCACTAATAAAGGTTGCCGACCCCTAATCTAGGTCATTTTGTGCTTGGAGATTCATTTTTGTTTCATTCAAACGAGCGGAGCGAGCTCTTCCACTTGAAACAATTATGGCTCGCATCTCTGTTTTTTGTGTGTGTTTGTTTGTTTTTTTGTGTTTTTTTTGTTTATCTGTGCTTTTCGCATTAATATTTTTTTACAAAACATTCATTACTATCCAATGCAGAGTGCTAATGATTTCCAGCAAAATCGCTCTATTTGTTTCATCTAAAAAATTGTCCTAAAATCCAATGTGAAATCCACTGTTCGAGGTGGACGTGTCGTGAGTACTGGGCTTGTTGGCCGTCACGATTCGGTGTGATATTCGTCTAGAGGGGTAGGCCGCCCCATGGCAGCGGTCCGGGGAGGTCTGCGAAACAGCTTGTATATTCACTCACCTTGGATTGTATCAATAAAAGAGTGGCCATCTCGCAAGGTGCCATGCTTTGTCCAAATGAATTCTAGTATCTTGCAGATGCGGGACCTGTTCGCAGTGATTATTTCGGACAAAACATTGGCCACGACTCTAGTCTAGTCCCGTCTAATCACTAATCCTAATCCTAAATCCTACTCTAATCCTAGTGAATCACTGGCCAACTCAAACCGTACCACAGCGATGGGGGGGGGGGGGGGGGGGGGGGGTTACAGGTGACATAAAGCTGCGTCCACACCACATAGACCGTTGTTGCGTTCACAAATCCAGAAACCGCTCACGGCCACATGAAACCGGTCACATGCGCATCGTTTTAGGGCATTATCGGTATTATATATATTTAGGTACATTTGATTGTTGCCACTTCTACTATTTATATACACGATGCGCCAAGCATATTTTGGTTTTTAAATTAAGTTTTGACTTGGCCCATTATTTTATATCTATCACTACTTTTCAGTGCTGAATTTTTAGATTTTTTTTTATAGTTGAAGAGACTTGGCTGGTATTTTTACACGGAGTGTTTTATTTATGGGGTAGACAAAATACGGAAAACACAAAATGGAAAACGGTCTTTGTGGACTTAGCTGCATTTGCGTTACAAATCGTTTTTTTTGTACCGATGAAGAGCGGATTGTCTGATTACGTTTTCTATCCCTAATTATTCAAGATCAAGAGTGTTGTATACATTTGATTGCATCATAGAGATTCGAGGGTCAGAGTTCACAATCACGACGTTAGACGTGCGCAGTGAGTCGGCGAGTCGGTCATCTTCGCGTCGAATGTTGTGGGTGACGCAACACTTGAATGTCAACAGGTTGCATGGGCGCTGGGTGAGGGGGGGGGGGGGGGGGGCGTTGGGACTCGGCATGGCTGGATGTAGATCAAAGAGGCCAGGCGAAGTCCTCTTTAAGTGTTTAATCGATCGAATGTGGAATTATATTTAAATATATCTGTAATTCAGTGGTAGAAGGGCGGAAGTCCATTTCAATAATTTTTGTAGAGCTCATAAACCAGTAATTCTGTCTTCATCCAAGCTTCGATATAACTGTATTTGTTGACATCAGTCAAATATCAATTGAGAGCTTGATTATATCATTTCAAAATTTCGCAACGCAAAATCGAGGAAATGGACTTCCGCCCTACTACCTCTTAGATTTGCAAAAATTCTGGTCTGCTCTATAAAGTTGCATTTTGAAACAATTTTAGAATGCTAAAAAATATGAAAACGTTCTGAGGGGCAAGACGGGTCGTGCCAGTCTCCTGAACTCCCCCCCCCCCCACCCCCAGGCAGAAAGTCGGTGCCCAAGTCAACAGGTATATATCTAATACATGATTAAATAAATGTTTTACATGTTGAAATAAAATAAAAATAGTTGGACATTGGGGGGCCCGACTCTCCTTACAGCAGAATGGACACTGCATGCGATAGGGGAGGGGAGGGGGGATGAGATTAAAATGTGGATGCACTGATTGCTGAAATCCCTAAGTTTATATTAACAAAGTGGTACTTACGTCTTGATATGCACATAAATCAACTTTCAGGGATCAGGAACTGGAGTAAATCACATGATAACGTCTATAAGTCTTTCAACACTCCAAGACTAACGTTGGAATCTGCTCAGATCTGAGGATAAGATGAAGGATAAGATAAATAAATATCTGTCTCCCGTTTCCAACACAACGTTGGATCGGGGGGTCGAATTCCACCCTCCATCTTTGGCTAGATTCTCTCATACGTTATTTTAATTGACATATGTGATATTAGTATTGATAATGATTAATCATAAAGTGGTAAGCGAATATTAAAGTATATTTTTCTTCTAAACATTTACCCTGCAGTTTGATTTCTGATCTTGATAATGTCGTGGTGTACCATTTGTTGAAACAAAACAAAAGTAGATTTATAAATATAACTGGAAAACCAAACAGCATGTGATTGTTGCATTGTTGAATAGGTAGTTGATAATTTCAATGTGTTGACATTGTACTTGTACCTTGTCTATTGGAAATAAACTTACTTACTATATAAATTGATCAAGAAAGTTGGCCCAGACTGCCCATTTACCTCCATTTTATTGCCTTACTGGTTTTTGAGCTCACCTCAAGAATCATTTAAATGTACTTCGGTCCTTCTACCTCTAATGTGCAGATTATTACTCTAGAGTGGCAATTTCAATAATGTTTCAAGTAGGTAAGTACCTAGACAATTTTCCCCTGCTTTTATTATACCCTAATTTTACTCAAATATTAATAATAAGTAAATTTAAAAAAATGTATAAATTTTTGGTAATTATTCAGTTCTTTATTAGCGCACGATATAATTATTCAAGTACTAGACAATTCTTTTGAACTTTCTGCGTCAACTTAATTTATTATATTGTATTAGATACTCAGTCAGATAATCTCACCTCAAGAGTGTAAGATATTAGATGAAAATAAAAAAATTATAGAATTCGATAATAACAAGAGTATTAGATAACCTGTTTACCGGATTTGAATTCCAGGAGACTACTACTACTGAGATTATTATTATTATTATGAAAACCGCCCTAAAACACGGTTTTCACGGCCCTCTAGCTCGCAAAGGGCGTAACCTATTGTTCCCTAATTTGGTATATGTTGTAGGGTGGGCCATAGCTCGAAATTGAGATATTTTCCAACAATGTGAGATTCCCCAATTTTAAGATCCAGTAGGCCGAAAATGCCACTTTGATGCTTACAGTAAAAGTAGGTTTGCTCCAGCCTTTATATGCGAGAGTGTGCGCGCGCCGTACGACTTGGCTGGCGTGGAGCGACCGCTCCACTAGATCTCAGTTTTGCCTGAAATGTTGCACAGTCTGACAATTCTGTCTAGTTATTTCCTTGTTTCGTGTTTTTGTATAGTTTCTGTACATATAAAGTTTGAGCTACGAAATTAACAGAGGACCTCAGTGACATCGATTGCGAATGACCAATCAAATACTCAGGACCTTGCTCTACATTACATTACCAATACCAAAAGAAAAGTCACACAATTCCCTGTTAGTAGAAATACATATTTTGGGGTAAGGTGAGGATTTGTTGGTTATACATTTTTTACAAAAAGATAATTTATTATTCGTTTATTTAGAAGAAAAAACACACTACATGAATCCAAGGTAAATTATCAAGATAGACATGAGTAGAAATCGACCATATAATTGTAATTGACAATAATTGTACTCTGTATTATCTCAGCAGGAACATCACGTGCTCATATTAACACGACTAGTAATGTAAGTAAGCGGTAGAGCGTCGCAGCCAAGCCGGGCATCAGCGTCCCGTCATTATAAAATAAGATATGATAGTTTCTGAAACCGAAATGCAAATCATTTTCTAAATAATTAAATAGATTAATAGATTAATTATAAAAGTATAATCTTCTTCATGCATGTTGTTCAAATGATAAGTGTAGTCAACCTGGACGTAATTAGTCCTCCACAAATGCAACGATGATGCTGCGTGGATACTCATTCTTCGCCAACCGCCATCCATCTGTCTTGGCCACATCATCCAAGTGGCTGAAACAAATATCTATACTAGAACAACGCTCTGTGTACCGCGTTGATCAGCCAGGCTTCGTATAGACCACATTTTAAATTATCTAGTTAGCTCTGCTTTTCAAAAAAATTTCATATGCAGTACCGTGATCCTCATATCTATTAGTGTTTTTCAACAATGGATCATAACATGAATATATATTACTAGGAAAACGCTCAGTGTAACGCGTTGATGAGCGAGCACAGAACATGCAACATCCCCATAGTAACGATGCACGACACGGCACAAGACGATTTTCTCTGCAATTTTTCAATATCCATAATACTCTGGATGAATAACAGATCAATTGTGTCGTGAAGTCTTACCTACATACCTTCTCCAGAAATCTCTTGTGACATCCCATACTAAACTCGTAAAATTACAATTAATACTTGACTGATTGGGCTTACAATATGTAAAATTTAATATTAAGTTGGTCTTGATCACCATGCAAAATTTGAACTAAATGTGAACATTTTTATTGTCGACCAATCAGAAGACATTATTTAAACTTAAACCAATTAGAGGATTTGGCCTTCGTACTGCATCCGATTTTATGCGCTAGCTCAAAAATGCTTTCATTTTACTGTACATTGTGAATAGCTTGGCTGCTCTACAGGTCTTGCCTTGGAACAGAAGCTTAAAGAAGGCAGGGATGACAATTTAGTATACATTTTTCAAGATTATGGAATAAAATGACCTTAAAATGACAAAACTTTTGAAAATAACGACAGATTAGACTGAAAATTGGCAAAAATATCTAAAATGTTGGTACCAATGACCACGCGAAGTTTCAAGTTGATCGGTCAATCTGTTCTAGTTTAAATGTCAAAAATCACATGAAAAATGGTTTTAAATTTGAACCAATGAGAGGATTTGGCTGAAACTTTTTATGATTGGGTACAATGTTGGTTGCAATGTTTTTGCTAAATTTCAAATTGGTCGAAGTAACCAATCGAAAGATAATTTTTTTTAAATTTGAACCAATCACGGGAGCCCATTCAAAAACGATCCCAGGGACCGCATAGATTACGTTAGTATGTGTACAAAATTTCAGATCGATTGCTTGAGCGGTTTGACCTGGGCTGTGACCACAAAAAAAAAAAAAAAAAAAAAAACACACAGAGAAAGTGCCATAAGAGTACCGTGGTGACGCTCGCTACGCTCGCTCAATGATCACGGTACTGCATATGAAATTTTTTGAAAAGCAGAGCTAACTAGATAATTTAAAATGTGGTCTATTGCATGCGATGTGATGTGCGTTTGCAAGTCTCTGCTCTACAGGCCTTGGACCTGAAGCATCAAGATAGCACTATGATATAATAATTGAAATTATTGGCATAAATTTGCAAATATTTCAGGATTATGGAACAAAATGTCCTTAAAATGACAATAACATTTAAAGATAACGACAGATTAGTCTGAAAATTGGCAAACATACCTAAAATGTTGGACCCAATGGCCATGCAAAGTTTTAAGTTGATCAGTCAAACGGTTAGTTGAAATATTAAAAATCACAAGATAGAAGGTTTTAAATTTTAACCAATAGAAGAATTTGGCTGGAACTTTGGTTGCAATGACTTTGCAAAATTTCAAATTGATCGGACCGACCAATCGAAAGACAAAATATTTAAATTTGAACCAATCACAGGATCCCATTCAAAAATTATCCCAGGGACCGCTTAGATTACGTTAGTATGTGTGCAAATTTCAGATTGATTGGTTGTGCGGTTTGACCTGGGCAGAGCAGGCAAAAAAAACAGAGCAAGTGCTATAAGAATACCATGGTGACGCTCGCTACGCTGGCTTAAATAATATGTTGCTCCCATAAACTATCCATGGACATGTTATATTTAAAAACGTTTTAATGTTTTCCACCCGACCAATTCTTGAGTTTTCACGTTTTGAAACCAATTTACGTTTTCATTGTTGAAATCTTGGAAAAGTTGACAATTACTATTGGCTGCTTAGCCTTCAACTTTGTTACGTTTTAAACGAGGAAAACGTACATAGTTTAAAAACGTAAATCTCAAGAATTGGTCCCCTGCAGTGTTTCTCAGGGCCCGGAGTGGCCCGGTGGTAAAACCATGAAGACAGTGTGATAGTGGCTCACCTCTTCATGAACTGTACAGAGGCTGCTTTCAACGCATTCGCATTCAGAAGATCAGCCTTAATGAAGAGTTGCGCTGAGTTTGCCACGGTCAATTGCGCTACCAGTCGGGTCTCGCACATAGCTTTTAGATCAGCCATCGCATACTGCAATGAACAATGTCACACTAGTCACACTATGTCACAATGTCACACTAGCACAGCAGTTGAAAGGAATTTTGATACAATGTCAATGTGATAGCATTCAGGGGTGTTAGCTTTACTTTTTTTGTAAACATTAAAAAGTTAAAACGAAACGGTTTAGAAGAAATTGTCTATCCCATTGACTAATTTAATTTTTCATAGTATTTGGACCGACTTGCAGATTTACGTTCATAATTTCGAGCCAAATTAAGAATTTTAATTCCTAGCTTGCACGAACTTTTTTTGTTTTATATCAGCAATGCAAGATTATTGAATTTTCCACCTGAGGGCGGACATTACGTTGGCATGACGGGTCAGATTATAACTTTATTGAGGTAAATCGATGTATTTTTGTAATGTGAGTGATTCCTCTGCGTACTAAAGATATCTCCGGAGCCTAAGCAATTTCCCAGGTAGCCATTAATAAAATATCGTCAAAATTAAAGCAGAGAATCACAGCTATTCTGAGTGCCATCAAGATGGCGGCAGGCAACAATGAGATGACATCACAATATGCAAACTATGAATAGCTACCATGGGCGTCCACAGGGAGGGGAGAGGGGCGTTCCCCCCCCCCACCCTCTGGATGTTCGGAAAATTAACATTTTTCTGGTGTTTTACGTATAGTTTAACAAAAATAACTCAAGAAATTTGATTTCAAAGTGTCAAAAACACAAAAAAATGCACTGCGGGGCAGGTTTAAACATGTCTCCCACCACCCCAATGTACCAAATTTAAACAATATTGAATATTTCAACAAAGTACACCTCATAACGTCTCAAAATTGATTTCAAAGTGTCCAAAAACCAAAAAAACGCCCTGCGGGTAGGGTGGGGGGCGTCCCCCCCAACCCCCTTCACCCGTAAAGATACCCTTATGAAAAATAACTATCAAAAAACTATCAAAAAAAAACTCTCAGTAAGACTGAGAGTTTTTTGAGACTTTTACTATGGATGAATTACTATGACTATTTACTCTGGATGATTAACTATGACCATTTTACTCTGGGCAATTAACTATGACCATTTTACTCTGGGTGATTAACTATGACCATTTTACTCTGGGTTAACTCTGTAAAATCTCTTAAACATAAGTGAGAGTTATTTGAGACTTTTACTATGGATTAATTACTATGACTATTTACTCTGGGTGATTAACTATGACCATTTACTCTGTACAATAATTAAATTACTCACAGTTGGCTTGAGAGTATTTCAGAAATCCTAATCTGTGGCATTCACTTTAAAAATATTCTGACAAAGCCAGTATCTATCCCAACTACCTATTGGAGGTCAAATTTACTCAAATGAATTAATTACAAAAAACAGTCATGAATGAATTCACAGTAATGAGTTAACTAGACGGACACACAATCACATAGAAGACGGACATGTTGTGATAGAGGACACCGTTTAACTTCTTCTGTAAAGACAAGCACAATCACATAGACGACGGACATGTTGTGATAGAGGACACCGTTTAACTTCTTCTGTAAATACAAACACAATAACATAGAAGACGGACATGTTGTGATAGAGGACACCGTTTAACTTCTTCTGTAAAGACAAGCACAATCACATAGACGACGGACATGTTGTGATAGAGGACACCGTTTAACTTCTTCTGTAAATACAAACACAATAACATAGAAGACGGACATGTTGTGATAGAGGACTCCGTTTAACTTCTTCTGTAAAGACAAGCACAATCACATAGAAGACGGACATGTTGTGATAGAGGACACCGTTTAACTCCTTCTGTAAAGACAAGCACAATCACATAGAAGACGGACATGTTGTGATAGAGGACACCGTTTAACTCCTTCTGTTAAGACAAGCACAATCACATAGAAGACGGACACGTTGCGATAGAGGACACCGTTCAAATTCTTCTATAAAGACAAATACAATAACATAGAAGACGGACACGTGCGATAGAGGACACCGTTTAACTTCTTCTGTAAAGACAAACAGCAATCACAGAGAAGACGGACACGTGCCATAGAGGACACCGTTTAACTTCTTCTGTAAAGACAAACACTTCACATTAGAAGACGGCCACGTGCGATAGAGGACACAGTTTTACTCCTTCTGTAAATACAAACACAATAACATAGAAGACGGACACTTTGCGACAGAGGACACCGTTTAACTTCTTCTGTAAAGACAAACACTTCACATTAGAAGACGGACACGTGCGATAGAGGACACAGTTTAACTCCTTCTGTAAATACAAACACAATAACATAGAAGACGGACACTTTGCGACAGAGGACACCGTTTAACTTCTTCTGTAAAGACAAACAGCAATCACATTAGAAGACGGACACGTGCGATAGAGGACACAGTTTAACTCCTTCTGTAAATACAAACACAATAACATAGAAGACGGACACTTTGCGACAGAGGACACCGTTTAACTTCTTCTGTAAAGACAAACAGCAATCACATTAGAAGACGGACACGTTGCGATAGAGGACACAGTTTATAATAATGAATTAAATGTTATTAACTTATCACTGGATTAAACATTGTATTAATTTTCTTTAAAAAGACCATTAAAATAAGTGTTAACTTATTATTAACAATCCAATTATCTTTACTAACACATTGCAACGGCTATGAATTCTGTGAGTTGTTGCTTCTGACCAAGCTAAAAGTCGAGTGAAAGAGAGGGTAGGGTTGCAGTGCAGACATTCAAGACCCCTCTACCCAAACCTCCCTCGGTGAGGGAGAAGAACAATAGAGAGACAAGGATGGACTGAGCAGGTAGTAGCGGCCCCCTCTCAACACAGTGACCTTTATTCTGCATCAACATTCCATTCCTGGCAGCCAGGAAGGCAAAAATATTAAGAATCCTATACTTATAATGTGTTTTTGTCGTCATGATTTAATTATTGTCGTATTATTTCACGAAATTTAAATCAAATACAATTCCAGTTTGAAATTTAAATTTTTTAAAAAATTTTACCAAACTGGAGAAAAATCACTGTGCTGCAAGCTTGAATAATTTTTCTCTGTTTTGGCAAATATTAATTAAATGAACATTTGTACTTGAGGGGGGTGTTAGACTTCAACCAGTATTGTTGTTCATATCCTGTAACCAAATCTATTTTCTCAGAAAATGAATGGGCAGGAGAAGGGGGGATTCCGAAAGACATCCGTTAGCACTGAATTAGTTCGCCTGATTGACTCTTCATTGTCAGGGCGAGGTTGTCCCCTCCTGATAGGTGGGAAAGTCGCGGGATATTTCAAACGCGATATTTCAAAACCCATCGCATAGACGGCAAAGTGAGCAAAATCATGCCTTTTAAAGCCTGATTAATGGGTAATAATTGATAATAAGCAATATGTAGTCGTGAAAATGGGGGAAAAATGGACTTTTCCGGGTTTTTCGACGATTTTATTAGAAAATTGAGTTAAAAAACAATCCAAAATTTTCGAGTGGGAACTCAAAAGATGCAAAATAATGTGGAGAATATGACAGGTGCCTTGTGTTAAGGGATGGGATCAAAAATATAAATATTTCTCACCTCGAAAAGTCGTTTTTAAATAGCTACGAAAATTACGTTAAAACTTCAATTTTTGGCATGTTACGAAGAGAAAAAGCTGTTGTCCACACCATTATCGATATAAATCTTCCATTTGCGACGTAATTAAGCCAAATTGAGAGATTGGGGCGAGTTTTTCAAATTTACATACATCTAAGATCAAGTGGATCTACTGAGTACTGGGGGCGCTGCGGAATTCACATAGAAATCAAAATGTAGCACACTTTTACAATTTTAGGATTTGAGGCCTGGATTTCTGGAATAATACTTAGTTTTTCGTGTAGTTTTAGAATTCAAAGACGGCACTGCAAAATCTTTTTCCCTTGCTCCACAATTTGCGATATTTCACACAAACTGTCTAAAGTGTAGTGAAGATTTTTTCCAAATAATCGGTGTTTTCTCAATAGAAACTATCTATTATTCAAATATTTTCCAAAAAATCGATTGCTATTCAATAGGAACTGGTTAATAATCAAGGATGTTAGCATAGATTCAATCCCATAATCGAACTTTAATCCATACAAAACGAAGAATTGCACAAAGACCGACGTGTTTTCGATCGAAACTATCAATAATCAAAGTTTTTCCCCTTGAAACAAAAGTTTTTTGAATTGAAGCTGTCTAATAATCGAATATTTTTCCAACAAATCGATTGTTATTCAATAGAATAGAAACTGTAAACAAATCAAAGATTTTAACGAAGTAGAGTCTTTCCAAAACTTTGCAAGTTATAGACAGTTAATAAGTTACTTCCAGCTTATCCCAGCTTCGCTTTCAGTGCTATAGCAAACACCAGCAAACATCCATTTCTAGCTGTTTCTGTCTTGCTTTTACTGGAATTTTAACCATGGGTTTTTCACATGATGCTCAGGCAAAATAGAAAAACTATCGGGTCGTTCCGGGTCAAAACACGGAAGGATTTGCGTCACCCCTTTTGATTTCGACCAAACTTGGTAGGATTGTTCCATATACAAAATAAGCGGACACGTATTTTTTATTTAGGGCTTAACTGCCACGGGGTCGGCCCTACAGCCCCTTAAATAAATTCAATTTTAACTAAGGGTGGTTTATATAAACTCTCATAACTTTGTAACCATATGACATAGGTTGATGATCTTTTTTAATAAATGTGTATAATAAGACGCGCTTTCATAAAATTATTATTTTGTTTTGTTTTATAATACATTAAGGGGTGACCAAATCACTTTTCGATTTTAAAGGGGTGGTTTTCCCAAAAAGGCCACTTTTAAAATTTTGAAAAAAAAATATATTATTTGTGGTTATAATGTTTAAATTCTCTGAAAGTTTGGAAGTGGGCAGACTTTTCGTTAAGGCGCTAGAGACAAAAGTGTATAGTAACGTCACTCTAGCATACAACCCTATACTGCAAAAAGTTTGTCAAAGACACCATGGTAAAACATTTAAAGTAGTACGAGCACTTAATCCTTTTGTGTAATTGTAAGCAACAATAAAGAGTTAAAAAACATTTAAGAACTACAAATCCCCTCCCCACCCCACTCCCGCCCACCCCTTCTACCAATATTTATTCAAATAGCGTCTAACGTGAGATTGGACTTTCATATGGAGAGAGGATGTTGACGGCAACTAATTAGTCATTTATTTGAAAGCAAATTGACTTCGTATCGTACGAAATTTTTCTTTCAAAATTGGGGACATAAAGTAAACTGATATTTAAAGAAAAAATGTGGCAGGGGTGACCATTTTTTAAAATATATATTCTAGTATCTTTAGAGGGATAATTCTCCAATGAGGGCACAATTCTAAATGATCAGAAAAATAAATGCTATTAATGCCATTGTTATGTACACATTCTCAGCACGTTTGAATTGGGCCGTTGCTTGATTAAGAGCTAAACATTATATGTAGTCATGTTTGTGTGAAACTTGCTGGAATCGCGCTATTTACGTTGCACTCTTCTCCAATTAGGCTAATGGTGACAAAGGAAGGGTTGTGAGGATATTTACGACATTACCTATGAGAAAAACGGAAAGAATTGATGGTGGGAAGGAGATGGTCGCTGTCTATTAGTTAGGAACCTTCCCAGCATTTGCCTCTCGGCTTACCAAATCAAGAAACAGGGAGGTAATTCTCTACACTTCTATGTAATAAAAATATATTTAAAAATCAAGAAAAATATATCCATGAAATAGACCATATATATTTAGAATAGTTTATACACTCCTCGAATAGGTTGGCAAATGATAGATCCCAATGGCCTTCCAAAAATCTTTCGGACCTACCTTTCTTCTCACCATGCAGAAGGGTGGATTCCAAGCTTTATTGCTTTATTGCTCTCCCCCCTTGAAGACAAAGGGTGGCTCTCAAGGCGCGGTTTCGCTCTCCGAAGGGATGCCAAATGAACAGACAGCATTTTAGTGCGATTTTGAAGCTCGACTCGTGAGGTTGTGTATTATCTACTGTACCTACTTCTATTGGCATTTGAAAGTGATTTAGTGAATTGATTAACTTGACAGTTGATTTTCATCCGATTTTAAGAAAATGTGTTAACTTTGTAAACTCTGTAAACTCTTACCAGCGTATTTTGTAATTTTTTGAGTTCATACGTGTTTGTGTTTATTTTTGTTTGTTTTGGCATACTTGTTAATATGCCAAAACAAGAGAAAACGTCTAAGGTGCTCTTCAGGTCAAGATGTTGCAACCCCTTCAACATTCAGCATCACAGAGTCACGAGAGGACTGCGTCTAATTTCAACTTTGTTGAGGTTGAAAACACCTCAGCTTCCTGAAGGAAGTATGGTTTGTCGTCCGTGTCGAAGTAAGATTGCAAGTGACATGACTCTGCCAGATCTAGGGCCAGATGAACCGTCTCCAGCCACCCCTGCGTCAGTTCCCAGCTTGTCTTCGAGTTCAGACGGCGCTGATCCTGCACAGGTCCTCAGACCCTCAGTTCTCCCGGCAGTCGCGGGCCGCACTTATGAGCAAGAAGTTGTTGTTTCGGCTTTGAACGAAGGTTTGGCGCTGCTTCCAATATCTCCTGTCGTGCTTAAAAAACTAACGCAAGGGAAGTACCCGCTAGCGAAGCAGAAGGAGATTGCCAAGGCGATAGAAGCAGTACTTGTACCAACGGCATCGACGTCAACAGCTGAGCCTGAAGAAGAAAGCGAGGAGAGTGAAATCATTCGACAGTTAAAAGAAAAGTTCAAGTCTACAAAAGACAGGAGCGTGCAAGTGCAAATACTGACAGTACTTCCACAAAGTTGGTCACGTGCGAAAGTTCAAACTGTGTTTGGAACAACCGAGTATATGGCACGCTTAGCCCACGATCTTGTTCTAGAAAAGGGAATCCTCTCGTCTCCTAATCCCAAACCAGGGAAAACTCTCTCTCAGAAGATCGTTGATGACGTCATATCATTTTATAATTCCGATGACGTCAGCCGATTAATGCCTGGTAAAAAAGACTGCAAGTCAGTGCAGCGCGAGGGCAAGCGAGTTGTGGTGCAGAAAAGACTTATTCTAAGCAACCTTCGCGAGCTTTATCGAGTGTTTAAAGATCAATTTCCAGACCATAAAATAGGATTTTCCAAGTTCGCGGACCTTCGTCCCAAGGAATGTGTGTTGCCAGGAGCAAGCGGAACTCACAGCGTATGTGTCTGCACAATACATCAAAATATGATATTGATGATGATTGGTGCGAAAATTGCAGACATTTCGGCCCAAGATGAGATGCCTTTAAAAACATTTAAAGAATGCATATCGGCTGTCATATGCACCAACCCGCAAGTGTCCTGTTACTTCGGCGAGTGCCCAGCGTGTCCTGGAGTAACGCACCTCAAAGAGCACCTACGAGAACGCATGGATGAACATGCATATGAAGACATTACGTTTAAAAGGTGGGTGGCAGTTGACAGGTGTTCTCTGGAAATAGTGACAATGAAAGTGGATGATTTTCTGGACAGCTTTTGCGACGCATTAGCCATCTTAGTTCGTCACTCGTTCACCGCCACAAAACAGTCGGAATATCACAAGGAACTGAAGACCAAGCTTCAGCCAGGAGAGTTCCTTGTGATTTGCGATTTCGCGGAGAACTATTCGTTTGTGTTGCAGGACGAAGCCCAAGGGTTTCATTGGAACAATTCGTCGGCCACGATCCACCCATTTGTAGCATACTACAATGAGGATGGCGAACTGCATCATGTCAGCCTTGTTGTAGTGTCCGATTGTCTGACACACAATACGGTGGCCGTACATTTGTTCCAAAGAAAATTAATTGAGCTTCTTACCAGTGTGTGTAACACCAGACCAACAAAAATCTTCTATTTTTCTGACGGCGCTGCGTCGCAATACAAAAATAGGAAGAATTTTGCAAATCTGTGCTGTCATGAAGAAGACTTTAACATCAAGGCAGAGTGGCATTTCTTTGCGACGTCGCATGGGAAAGCAGCATGTGACGGGGTTGGAGGGACCGTCAAGAGATTGGCCGCTCGTGCCAGCTTACAGCGCCCCTACGATGACCAGATAATGACCCCGATGCAGCTGTATAACTGGGCGAACACGAACATTCAAGCCATCAACTTTGCTTTCTGCACTGAAGCGGACCACGAGACAGAAGCAAATGTCCTCAGAGATCGGTTTTTGCGATCACGAACCATTTCTGGTACGCAAAAACTTCATTCTTTCATTCCGATTTCAAATTCAAAAGTTTTAACGAAAATATTTTCCTCCGCACTTCATTCAAAAGAAGAAACTGTATTCACGAAGTAATGATCCATAGAATTCAAAACTTGCACATAGATTCAGAACAGTGGTTTTAAACCTTTCCACTTGAAAAAAAAGACCTCATACATTGGTTGGGACCTTGGCGAGGTTATGGGGCTTATACCAACGCCAACCAATTACTAACCATTACTTATATAATATGTCATGGAAGTAATACCTATGCCTAAGACAGTAATGCTCTAAATTTGCACTCTGGAGGTGCCTGTTTCATTTCCGTAACCTATACCTTCCTATTTCTTGATTTGGTAAGCCGAGAGGCAAATGCTGGGAAGGTTCCTAACTAATAGACAGCGACCATCTCCTTCCCACCATCAATTCTTTCCGTTTTTCTCATAGGTACTGTCGTAAATATCCTCACAACCCTTCCTTTGTCACCATTAGCCTAATTGGAGAAGAGTGCAACGTAAATAGCGCGATTCCAGCAAGTTTCACACAAACATGACTACATATAATGTTTAGCTCTTAATCAAGCAACGGCCCAATTCAAACGTGCTGAGAATGTGTACATAACAATGGCATTAATAGCATTTATTTTTCTGATCATTTAGAATTGCTCATTGGAGAATTATCCCTCTAAAGATACTAGAATATATATTTAAAAAAATGGTCACCCCTGTCACATTTTTTCTTTAAATATCAGTTTACTTTATGTCCCCAATTTTGAAAGAAAAATTTTGTACGATACGAAGTCAATTTGCTTTCAAATAAATGACTAATTAGTTGCCGTCAACATCCTCTCTCCATATGAAAGTCCAATCTCACGTTAGACGCTATTTGAATAAATATTGGTAGAAGGGGTGGGCGGGAGTGGGGGGGGGGGGGAGGGGATTTGTAGTTCTTAAATGTTTTTTAACTCTTTATTGTTGCTTACAATTACACAAAAGGATTAAGTGCTCGGACTACATTAAATGTTTTACCATGGTCTCTTTGACAAACTTTTTGCAGTATAGGGTTGTATGCTATAGTGACGTTAATATACGCTTTTGTCTCTAGCGCCTTAACGAAAAATCTGCCCACTTCCAAACTTTCAGGGAATTTGAACATTATAACCACAAATAATATATATTTTTTTCAAAATTTTAAAAGTGGCCTTTTCGGGGAAACCACCCCTTTAAAATCAAAAAGTGATTTGGTCACCCCTTAATGTATTATAAAACAAAACAAAATAATAATTTTATGAAAGCGCGTCTTATTATACACATTTATTAAAAAAGATCATCAACCTATGTCATATGGTTACAAAGTTATGAGAGTTTATATAAACCACCCTTAGTTAAAATCGAATTTATTTAAGGGGCTGTAGGGCCGACCCCGTGGCAGTTAAGCCCTAAATAAAAAATACGTGTCCGCTTATTTTGTATATGGAACAATCCTACCAAGTTTGGTCGAAATCAAAAGGGGTGACGCAAAAAATCTTGACTATTTGGGTGCTTTGAAATGGATTTACCCTATCAATACCCGAGAGCTAAACTGAGTTGATTAAAAAACTATCACATAATGTTCGGAGTTAATTACAAAAACTATCAATGGCCAAGACTTAACCAGATATTATTCAAAAACTATCAACGGCCGAGAGTTAACCAGACATTACTCAAAAACTATCACATGATGTTCAGAGTAAAATAGAAAAACTATCAAAGGGCGAGAGTTAACCAGACAATATTCAAAAACTATCACAAGATGTTCAGAGTTAATGACAAATACTATCAATGATTGAGAGTGAACCAGAATAACTCTGACTAACTTGAGAGTTAACACAAATAACTATGAGATATTGAGAGTAAATTCAAAAAACTCTCTGATATTGAGAGTAAATTCATAGTATGTTGAAAAAACTATGAAATGATGATAGTTCATTTTCATAAGGGTAGCTCTGACTCTGTTGGTAAACACAAAAATGTTGTTGATATTATCTCCACAATTAGATATAAGAACAGTTTTGAACTACCCCCATTGACACAATCTTTAAAGCTAACGCTATTCCAATAGTGATTGTTAGACGAACCTTTTCTGCCAGCGCCAGAAGCTCCTCTGCATCTTCCTTCACATCTGCAATCTTCCCGGAGTAGAGGAAGAGCAAGAACTTGTCAAATGTCTCTGCGTCTACATCAGTGATGTGAACGACATTGTCAGTGGCCTCCTTCATGTTGGATTCGAACATGGCCTTGAACACTGGACTGCGAGTAGACAGGATGACCTTGTGAGCTCGTAGCATGACGTCATTGATCTTGAAGGACACATCGGACATGATCTGTGTCTTGTACAAGTTGGTCATGTCGTCGAGAAGAAGTCTCTCAGAAGTCTGTGGCTTTGGACGGTTTACCTTTACAAATTCAATACATACGTACAACGGGAGATACTACATTATACTATGCGATCAACTAATTAAAACTAATTAGGCAAGTATTGCAGCTTGAGCTATCAGCATATATTGTAACTTCAAAGTAAAATGCCGCCCTTAGAAAACGGCATTTGATTTTAATAATAAAAAAATATTTTATCTAGGTTACTGAATCTCCAATGTATTCTTTTGTATTTTCGTGTATTTATTACCATAAAAAACACTCCGTGTAAAAATACCCGCCAAGTCTCTTCAACTATAAAAAAATAGAAGAAATCTAAAAATTCAACACTGAAAAGAAGTGATATCAAAAAATGAGCCAAGTCAAAACTTAATTTTAAAAACCAAAATATACTTGGCGCATCGTGTATATAAATAGTATAGAAGCATATGCCAAAAATTAAATGTACCTAAATATATATAATATACCTATAATGCCCTTAAAAACGATGCGCCAAGTATATTTTGGTTTTTAAAATTAAGTTTTGACTTGGCTCATTTTTTGATATCACTTCTTTTCAGTGTTGAATTTTTAGATTTCTTCTATTTTTTTATAGTTGAAGAGACTTGGCGGGTATTTTTACACGGAGTGTTTTTTATGGGGATATCACTTATTTTTTTAGTTTATTTACACAACTTGTAACACACATCGGAGCAACAATGACCAATTACTTTTAAAAAATACGCCATTTCCGAATTGGTTAATACGAAAAATTGTGTTTGGTGCTCAATATACCTAAGCTTAAAGTGATATTCCATGAAGAATTGCGCAAGCTTCGTTACAATCAGTCCAGCCGTTTTCGAGATATGGTATCACTTCCGGTTTTCAAAAGGGCGACTAAAATTACTGCCACATAGAATTTATTTCTATAAATGTTATGTATCATTATAAGCCTTCTGAATATGTAGTTATTGTAGTAAGAGGACATTTAAATCTAGTTCTTCATTTTCATGACGTCATTTCCGGTTTCGGTAATAGTACATCTCTAATTTAACTATTGATATTCCATATAGATGACCGTCTGAATCATTTGGCGCTGGTTTAATTCCTAACGGTCTAGCTGTTTTCGAGATAATACGTCACTTCCGGTTTCAAAATGGCGGCTTCCTGTTGGTTTTATAAAAAGGCACCTCAGACGCCAAAAGTGCACATGTGGTGAAAATTTCAGATCGATCGGCTCAGCCGTTTAGGCTGTGGCGGTGATTGCGGTGTTTCCTGATATCATCATCATCATCAGATCAAGATAGGTTTTAAAAGGGGTGTAATTTCACGTTTTTCACGGCCCTCTAGCTCGCAAACGGCATAACATATTGTTCCCTAATTTGGTATATGTAGTGGGGTGGGCCATAGCTCGAAATTAAGATATATCGCAACAATGTGAGATTTTCTAATTTTAAGATCCAGTAGGCCGAAAATGCCGTGTTGTTGCTTACAGTAAAAGTGGTTGGTCTGCTCCTCAGTTTATTATGCATATATGGTATGTTGAGTGAGTGTGAGTGTACGGTACGACTTGGCTGGGTGGAGCGACCGCTCCACTAGATGTATGTTTTATCGTGACATCACCTTTATTGTTATTATAGAATGTACAGGTTACATAAAAAAAATCATTGTTAGTTTTTTTTTTACTTTTTGCACACTTTGAACCAACCAACAAAGTTGCAAAACTGAGATAGATATATCGAAAAAATTTAAAAGTTCCAATAAAGAAAATTGGAATCAAGTCGCACTAAAACTCTGCTGCCCTCTTACGTACCAACTACCCATTGTAAACTTGGGCAATTACAGATAACCAACCAGAGGTGGGATTCTATAACTCCATTGCGATCGCTTAGCAATTTCTTCCATAAGGATTAACATTGAAATAATTGCTAAGCGGTCGCAATGGAGTTATAGAATCAGGGCCCAGGGGTGCGATCACATAAAATGACAACTTTCTTGTCACGGTGACAAGATTCTCAATGTTATTCACGGCCTTCTAGGCTGAGATGAGAAGCTTGTCACCGTGACAAGAAATTAGTTCTCAATTATGTGATCGCACCCCAACACCGAACCTAGCATGAAAAGTCCATATTCCACTGTTCAAATTGGACAATTTTAATCATTGGCTAGAATTTCAAATTGTCCAACTTGAATTGTAGTATAGTGGAATATGAACCTTAAGACATACGAGTTAGTTCCATATTGCTTTTTACGAAATTGGGATTTTCAATATAAGCAGAAGAGAACCAAGTGACAAATTATTAAGGTGATACAAGCGCTTGGCCGTTTCAGCAAATTGAGAGAGAAAGATTGTTTCATAAGTCGGTGTAACTTTCATAGGATATTCAGTATTCACATGATCAGTCTGATTGTATATTAGTGACACATTTTCATTTTTGCTTCGGGCCTTGTTAATTAGGCGCCGGTTATTCAACAAAATCGCACAAAACAATGACATTTTCAATACGTTTGGAGACCAAACCCGTTAACCAATTGATCTCAAATTTTTATCATGATTATTGATAAAAGACAAACTTAGGGTTATCACTTGGCACATTTTTAAAATTAAATTTTATACGGCACCCAGGGAGACAAGAAAATATACAATTTTTCACCAAATATTAACTAATTATGACCATACAAAGTAAAAAATAAAAAATGTACCAAGGGATAACCCTAAGTTTTTCTTTTATCTAATCATGTTTAGAATTTCAAATCATTTCGTCAACTCATTTTGACTCCAATCGTATCCAAAAAAGTGCCTGCAACATAGCTGCAAAATCGCTCGCCCTTCACTACCTTAAATATCATAACAAAATGCAATATTAAATACAAAGATTGAAAATATTAAATAACAATAATTAATTGAGCGAGCGAAGCGAGCGTCTCCTTTTGGCTCTTTTGGCACGGACCTCTGTTTTTTTTGTTTTTTTTGTTTTTTTTTTGTTTTTTTATATATTTATTTATTCATTCATCTTACAAAATGATAATAAAAATTATCACAGTGGCAAGGAATTACTAATAACTAATAAAATAACAATAATTTATTTGTTTGTCTGTCGTCTGCTCGTATACAGATCGCACCGTTTATTCGATCGAGCTGAAATTTTGCACACATGTCCAGACCAAATATGAGATTTGCAGACCCTAATTTTTTTGAAATCCCCTGATTGGTTCAAATTTAAAAAAAAATATCTTTCGATTGGTTGGTCCAACATTTTACCCAATCATAAAATGTTTCAGCAAAATCCTCCCATTGGTTCAAATTTGAAACCATTTTTCCGGTGATTTTTGTAATTTAAACTAGAACCGATTGACCGACCAACTTAAAATTTCGCATGGTCATTGGTGCCAACATTTAAGGTATTTTTGCCAATTTTCAGTCTAATCTGTCGTTATTTTCAAAAGTTTTTGTAATTTTAGGGACATTTTGTGTGTTGGCTGTCAAATTCACGGCGACTTCGAATCTTTAGTTCAAGGCAAGGTAGTTAGAGCAGAAAGTTTGAAACGAAATGAAACTAATAATGACCGTTCAACAGATTGATCTGATATTGTGTACACACTAATATCATATTATATGAGTGGTCCCAGGTACATTGTTTGAAAGATATCCTGTGATTTTTGAAACTTAACAAGGAACCGTTCAATCAAAGGTTTAATCGATCAACTTAAAACTTAGCAAGGTTATTGGGACCAATATTTTTGGAGATTTTGGAGATATTTATACAAGTCTGTGACGAAATTCAAGAATTATTGGCTTTTAATGACATTTTCGATAGACATAATTTCGGTTCGAGGTGTTGCGCGTATCCGTGCTCGCTCATCAACGCGTTACTCAGAGCGTTTTCCTAGTTTTAATAATATATCAGCCAAATAAGCTCACTTCAGATAGAACAGCCAGAAAAAGAGTTAAAGATGTATGCAGAATTAATAGCGCGAGACTTCAAACTCTCAAAACTTTGAAACGCTCACTAGCGGTCGCCAACCGAGAAAATTCGCGTGGTCCGCGAGAAAATTTTGGTGCTCCGCAGAGAAATTTGGAAGTTTACTTTTAAGTTTCCATGCAATTTTTTTAATTTAGAAAAATGGCAATCCAACACAAATGTACTGAATTAGGACATTGTTTCAATACGTAAAATGTGCCTTTTAAAAGCATATACATATTCACTAGCTCTATAATGAAATAATACTAATAAAACTTTGGTTTGGTCTCCAAACGTATTGAAAATTTCATTGTTTTGTGCGATTTTGTTGAATAACCGGCGCCAAATTAACAAGGCCCGAAGCAAAAATGAAAATGTCACGAACTTTTCACGAACTATTCTTTATTTAAATCAATTCGTCCACCCGTATGTGGACTTCCTCAGGAAGTCCACAGACTTCCTGAGGAAAGTCCTGAGCAAGTTTCCTGAGGAAGTCCACAGACGGGTGGACGAAATATTGATTTAAATAAAGAATAGTTCGTGAAAAGTCTTAAGAGTTTTATTAGTATAACTATCCGAACTAAATAAGGGGAAGAAAGAATTTTTTGAAATAATATCAGTTTCCGAGTATTTTTCCAAAACATGAGAGTCATTTTAAACGCTTTTTCTCGAAATAAAAGTTGGCTGAAATCGCGTAGAAACGCGCCAAATGTCTTCCTGAAAACAAAACATTTCCGGGGCTAGCGCCACGGACCTGCTTAATACTGGGGGGCCCTCTCCCCAGAACCCCCAATGTCTCCCTCACCAATCGTATTTCCCGGCAGACGTATTTTAGTGGTCCGAGTGGTAAGAGTGTCCTGAGTGGTCCGCGAGGTCCAAAAGGTTGGCGACCGCTCTAGCTCATTAATTCGATGTGTTGTTGGTTGGATCCTTTCTGCCGTCCTGCCTGACCTTACCTTCAACTAGGGATGGCACTTTTACCGGGTCTGAAAAAATCGGTAAATTTACCGGTAAATTTACCGGTCAGCGGTAAATTTTGAAAAATGATGGCAGATACCAATTCATGACTATACCAAATACAAAAATGACCCTACTTTATTATTTGACCCATTTACAAAGATTACCGCAGTCAGGACAATAACAATACATCTTTAATCAATGTTAATAATGACAATACTCCATATTGATAAGGGATGATATAGCCGAATAGCATTGATTCGACCAATCTAGTGTAGGCTATGCCATGCTGCCTGTGCTATTCTCCCATAAGAGGAATTGTCGACCACCAATTTGATCAAGTTACAATCTGTGTCTGCTAAACAAGCAAACCTGAAGAGAGATTCCGACATTGGAAGTAATGGTATATGGATGGAGTTATCATTCTGAATGATTGAGGACAACCAAAAATCAACGTAAAATATGCCTAACTGCTAATGTTGTCACACTGATGTTTACTTATAGTTTTTACTTAAAATTTGATATCTCCATTCATACATTGGAGAGGATCAAAAAAACAAAATTTACAATTTTTTTTACCGGTAAATTAATAATTGGTAAATTTACCTTAATTTACCGGTAAATTTACCTTAATTTACCGGTAAATTTACCTTAATTTACCGGTAAATTTAACCGGGTGCCATCCCTACCTTCAACCCTGTTAGAGTAATGATCTTGCAGGACAATTCCAGAGTTTTCACCGTATCAATTCTTCCACGAGTGAATTGGTTGTATCCCATATAATTATCCGCAGTCAGATATGACATGTGAACTGCAAAGGCTGCAAAAAATACACAAGATCCCTGTTGAAAAAAATATTGCCAAGATATTCTTAAGATCACGACAATAGGTATCTTGCAAAATGTTTATCAAGATTTTGCAGATCTTGCTCAGATTTCTCAGCAGGGTCGTTCCACCGGAATTAGACCAGTGGTCGTTGCGGCACTATTTAATACAATTTTCTAACTTTGCTCACAGAAACATATATACTTATGAATGTAAAAACGATTTTTTGCATATTTTTTACTTTTGTCGTTTAGAAGATACGGGCCTTAAAGGTTTGGAGAACAAGCAAAATAAGGGTATACGGCAAGTCTTACATTTGTACCAAAAACAAAGATAATTGTGTTCAACCAGTGTTGTTAGATTCAGAAAATGTTCATCTTTCAATAAAAAAATTCAACAATTGATTTGGGAAACTCTAACTGTGCAAATTTGGGGTGCATATTTTCGGCGGGAAATCGTGTTTTTTTGAATTTTTGAGCCAATGTTTTTCGTTCAATGTTAGTTATTTCAAAACAAATATTTTTGTGTATGAACTACATACCAAGTGGTATAATAATTAGCTGATAAACATTTAAAATTATTCCATTAACCTAGCTAAAAAAATATCCAAATATTTGGGAATTCAATTTTTTCCCATTTTCAAGGTCATCGTACGGAAAAGGGGGACCTCGTATAATCTGGTGAAACATACACTAAGATTGGCGAATATAAGGTTGATAATTACTGAAAGTTTTGTTTTGTATATTGGCTTGGTATAGAAGTTACGATACTGTCCTTGGGGTCAAAATTGAAAATAAATTAATTTTTGACATTTTTGAGGTCATAGTACGGAAAAGGGGGACCACATATATTCTGGAAAGAGATGCGCTTACATTCACGTATATAAGGTTAGTAATTACCGAAAGTTTTGTTTTGTATATTAGTTTGGTATAGAAGTTAGGTATCATTGATGAGGTATTCACGGCTCAAATTTACTTCTGATTCAGATTTTATAAAAAAAAAATTAATGATGCACATTTATGATATACGCATGATTATTATTTTAATTTTTACTATATAAATATCAACGATCAAGATTTCATCGCTTTAGATGATTTAAAATATTAGACCTAGGTGTAGTACAACCCGAAGATAAATAAATATGATAATTTAGAATCTATTGTCAGTTTTAAGTTAACATGATATACAAAACCAAACATTGAGAAATTAAGAACATCAACATCACCAATTTAATCGTAATTTTTTACAGATAAAATGAGGTCCCCCTTTTCCGTACTATGACCTACAAAATGCCAAAAATTAACTTATTTTCCATATGCAGTACCTCATCAACGTTACTGTAACTTCTATACCAAACTATTATACAAAACAAAACTTTCGGTAATTACTAACCTTATATACGTGAATGTAAGCGCATCTCTTTCCAGAATATATGTGGTCCCCCTTTCCGTACTATGACCTCGAAAATGTCAAACATTAATTTATTTTCAATTTTGACCCTAAGGACAGTATCGTAACTTTTATACCAAGTCAATATACAAAACAAAACTTTCAGTAATTATCAACCTTATATTCGCCAATCTTAGTGTATGTTTCACCAGATTATACGAGGTCCCCCTTTTCCGTACGATGACCTTGAAAATGGGAAAAAATTAAATTCCCAAATATTTGGATATTTTTTTAGCTAGGTTAATGGAATAATTTTAAATGTTTATCAGCTAATTATTATACCACTTGGTATGTAGTTCATACACAAAAATAATTGTTTTGAAATAACTAACATTGAACGAATAACATTGGCTCAAAAATTCAAAAAAACACGATTTCCCGCCGAAAATGTGCACCCCAAATTTGCACAGTTAGAGTTTCCCAAATCTAATGTTGAATTTTTTTATTGAAAGATTAACATTTTCTGAATCTAACAACGCTGGTGGAACACAATTATCTTTGTTTTTGGTACAAATGTAAGACTTGCCGTATACCCTTATTTTGCTTGTTCTCCAAACCTCTAAGGCCCGTATCTTCTAAGCGACAAAAGTAAAAAATATGCAAAAAATCGTTTTTACATTCATAAGTATATATGTTTCTGTGAGCAAAGTTAGAAAATCGTATTAAATAGTGCCGCAACCATTTTTCTTAAAATTGGTCTATTACTGGTGGAATAAGCCAGCAGGGAAATGCTATAGGCACCGAGTGTTCATACCCCCGGCCCCAGCGCCACTAGCGAGAGAAATCGGCAAAACTGTGCGGCGAAGAATCAGCAATTTTATAATCTCTCATTGGCCGTGGCCATAGTAACCGATAAAAATCCACAGATAACTCAAAATTGCTCAGAATTGGTAAAAAAAAATGAGCAAACTTATAATTTTATCAGATTCAGTGGAATTGTTTACACTTCATACATTTTGCACAGCGAAATATCCTGTGGCAAATTATTGTAAGAATGCATACAATGAGTAATGTTTACTAACTGCTGCAACTAAGGGTAAGGATCATGCCAAGAGTTGCTAATTTTTGTCACACATCGCGATGTCGCTCATTTTAAGAAACAAAAGAGAGTCTACCCTCGGTGCCTATACTGGCCGGGATACAATCGACGTTTTGTTTTTCAAACAATGGGATCGGAGGCAGCGTGTTTAGACAACAGATGGCACTGCAAAAGTACAGACAGAGCCACCTAATCTGTGGGAAGGAAGCTTACCTTTTGGCAAGGCGTCCAAGTCGCTGCAGTTATATGTTATGTTGCTGCACATATTACGCATTATCAATTCTTAAAATTTACACAAGTTTATCTAATGTTTATTCGCCTACAAAATATTAATAATAAAGTGTTCACAATTTCACTGAATCTGATCACAATATTAATTTGCGCGACTTAGTTTGATTCCGAAATATTTTGAGTACATTTGTTGACATCTGATCGGTTGCTAGGTCACGGCCAATGAGAAATAAAACAGTTGACGATCTTCCCACAAAAGTTGCTAATTTCTCTCACTCGTGGCGAACTCTCGGTGCCTATATGTAAAAATAATAGAGAAAGTGCAAATAAATTGGGTCTGAACAGTCACTTTATTTGCACGCACTCTCCGCAATAGTCCTTGTCTAGTTCATGGCCCAACGCTGTACTACTTCCCTGCTGAAAAATCTTGGCAAGATCATGTATAATTCTTGTTTAGATTTGTATCTGATCTAAACAATAAAATTGTTATAAAATTGTTATAATAAAATAAAAATTATTTTCGAAAAAACCTGTTGACAAGATCTTGTTAATTTTGAAGATATTTTGTTAATTTTTACAAATATTGCATGCCAGCTATTCTAAATTGAATATTATAGCATACCCATTACCATGCTATTACTAATAGCAATAGGGTAGAGTCAACCAATTTGGACCGCCTACTAATTTGAACCACAGTACCACTGTCATATTTCGAAGACATACTACACTGTTGCATAATCTGGTGTGTAAATCTCAAAACTACTTCCAAGCCAACTCAACCAAAAAAAAGCCAAAATAAAATTTCATCTCTCCAAATTTGTTAATAATTTGTGGAAGTTCTAACAAGAACAAAGCAACACACACCTCTTGTAGTTCGAGCTTCATGTCGATCTATTGAGTACATCCTGAGTAATGGCGAAATCTTGTTTTACACGTCTCTGATGTCAATGCGAACGCACAATAGTAAGGCATTCTGTCAAATATTTTAAGTTTTACTTTACAACGTGATATAAATATTTACGTATCTTCTGATATAACATAATATCAATTTATTTATTAAACTATCTTCGGAACGGCAGGACAGATTGATAAAAAAAATCGAAGTTGCCTGTTTTGAACCAGTTCGGGTCGAGTAACTTGGAACATATAAAGTAAATAGACCATGAGCCAGCCGTAGTGGACCCTCCCCCCCTGCTGTGGAAGGTCTGAAAGTGGTTTTGGGTACCTCAAGGTACGCACATTACACTTTCACTTGTTTGACATCTGCCCGGTGGTGGAACAACCCCCCAGGGGGGCGCAAAGGGTGATTTTTGGGGTATTTTGTAACACGTTTGATTTTTTGTGGCCTAACGGGACACGATAATTACAATCAGTATGCATATTTGAATATAGGTTGACATAAGTCATTTTATACATATTTGTTTGTAAAGGCAATACCCTTCAATCAACATTTTGGATTTTTTGGAAATCGGGGGAGGGGGTGGGGGGATTACCCAAAAATGTTTTTTTGGGTGTCAATCGATTCGTATTTAAAAGTTGTTCATGAATGTATTCTATCAATTTCGCAAAATTTTGTGTTTACAACGTGTTTTAACGGGATTAAGTGTCTCTTATGGGTTAAGTAAAAGTTATATCAAATTTTTTTCAACATTATTAATTGGTATGACATGACTGAGTCAATAAATTTATATATTTTTGTTGAAGCGAAACCATTTTTTTATATTTTGACAATATTACCTTTTTAATGGTAATTTTCTAAAATTTTGGAAATTTTGTAAAAATATTGGGTTTGCCTCAACAAAATTAAGTAAATATATTAACGTATGCCATACCAATTTACTAGGAAAACGCTCAGTGTAAAGCGTTGATGAGCGAGCACAGAACATGCAACATCCCCATAGTAACGATGCACGACACGGCACAAGACGATTTTCTCTGCAATTTTTCAATCTCCATAATACTCTGGATGAATAACAGATCCATTGTGTCGTGAAGTCTTACCTACATACCTTCTCGAGAAATCTCTTGTGACATCCCATAATAAACTCGTAAAATTACAATTAATACTTTGATTGGGCTTACAATAATATGTAAAATTTAATATTAAGTTGGTCTTGATCACCATGCAAAATTTGAACTTAATGTGAACATTTTTATTGTCGACCAATCAGAAGACATTATTTAAACTTAAACCAAGTAAAGGATTTGGCCTTCGTACTGCATCCGATTTTATGCGCTAGCTCAAAAATGCTTTCATTTTACTGTACATTGTGGATAGCTTGGCTGCTCTACAGGCCTTGCCTTGGAACAGAAGCTTAAAGAAGGCAGGGATGACAATTAAGTACATTTTTCAAGGTTATGGAATAAAATGACCTAAAAATGACAAAACTTTTGAAAATAACGACAGATTAGACTGAAAATTGGCAAAAATATCTAAAATGTTGGTACCAATGACCACGCGAAGTTTTAAGTTGATCGGTCAATCTGTTCTAGTTTAAATGTAAAAAATCACATGAAAAATGGTTTTAAATTTGAACCAATAAGAGGATTTGGCTGAAACTTTTTATGATTAGGTACAATGTTGGTTGCAATGTTTTTGCTAAATTTCAAATTGATCGAAGTAACCAATCGAAAGATAATTTTTTTTTAATTTGAACCAATCACGAGAGCCCGTTCAAAAACGATCCCAGGGACCGCATAGAGTACGTTAGTATGTGTACAAAATTTCAGATCGATTGCTTGAGCGGTTAGACCTGGGCTGTGACCAAAAAAAAAAAAAAAAAACACACAGAGAAAGTGCCATAAGAGTACCGTGGTGACGCTCGCTACGCTCGCTCAATAATGTTGAAAAAAATTTGATTAAATTTTTACTTTTGACCCTAAAAAAAAATCAAATATGTAACATTATAAACCCATAAGAGACACTTAATCCCGTTAAAACAGGTTGTAAACACAAAATTTTGCGAAATTGGTAGAATACATTCATGAACAACTTTTAAATACGAATCGATTGACACTCAAAAAAACATTTTTGCGTAATTCCCCCCCGATTTCCAAAAAATCCAATATTTTGATTTAAGGGTATTGCCCTTACAAACAAATATGTATAAAATTACTTATGTCAACCTTCATTCAAATATGCAAACTGATTGAAATGATCGTGTCCCATTAGGCCACAAAAAATCAAACGTGTGACAAATACCCCAAAAATCACCCTTTGCGCCCCCCTGGGGGGTTGTTCCACCACCGGGCAGATGTCAAACAAGTGAAAGTGTAATGTGCGTACCTTGAGGTACCCAAAACCACTTTCAGACCTTCCACAGCAGGGGGGGAGGGTCCACTACGGCTGGCTCATGGTCTAAAATGAACGCAATATTTTTTTTTCCAACGAAAATTTGTAATATTTATACTTTTCCAAATATCAAGTTTCGGTGAGTTATGAAGTAAAATATGATGCTTTAGCACTACTCATCACAATCAGGCTATATAATAACATTTTATTAGCATGTCGTACGTGTCCATTGCAAGTAATAATTTTAGTATTGTAAACCACTTAAAATATCCAATCAACTGATTGGATGATATTGAAGTTAATAATAATTGATTTTGTGAGCATAGATATGTTCATTTTTATGTAAATACATTATAATTTTATTAAATTTGCCGTCCGGTCCAAATTACCATACCAGTGGTCCAAATTACACTACCGATTTTGTAATTTGGACCATTTTTAGACCTAAATAGTAAAGGCTGGATAACTTTAAAGTTGGACTTGTAATCATTCCGAAAAAATTAAATATTCTTCATAATTGATCGGGCTTACTGTGTGAATTTGTATAGATTTTTGTCTCACCTAATACGTCCCCTAAAATAAAAAATGTGCGAAGTGGTCCAAATTAGTCGACCTTACCCTAGTAGGGGAACGCGGTACACCGTGGGTCGCGGTATGTAGTGGGTCACGGGGGTTTTCTGACAACCCATTGTAGGAAAAAATCAACAAAATTCTATATGCATTTCATCCCATTTGGGATCATAAAATCGTGTTTTAGTTACCCCGTTCCATTGAAGAAATTGGTGTAACACTGTTTTCACTATTTGTTGAATATCTTCACTATTAGACCATATTAGACAAAACTTTTCACTTTTGAAAGTCAGGTCATGTAGCATTAAGTTGAAGGCAATGATTAGGCTCGAGTTTCAGACCTCAAGAGTGCCAACATAAGAAAAAGGAAAATAGATAGTAGTTGAGGTCTAGCGGTCTATACTGGGTCACTTCACCATGGTATATAGTGGGTCACCATTTAACATTGACCCACTATATACCACCGACCCACTATATACCATCTTGTAAAACCTAATCAATAAAATGTTATGAAATAATTTAATATTGAACCAAATGATTAAATTTTAATAATATTAAAGTAAGATAATGATCTTTATAATATAATACTGATTTTGATGATTAATTATTGCAATCTCAATATTTATTACCATATAGCGACCCACTATAGACCGGGGGGGGGGGGGGGGAGTCGGTATATAGTGGGTCGACGGTCTATAGCGGGTCGCTCCAAATTTTGTGAACACCATTTGAAACAAAAATTTTCAATTAATATGTTATGGTGCACAATCATCTAATCAATGGCTCCACACATTTTTTTTTAAAATATGAGAGAAAAATGCTTTTTCTGACCCTGCACTATGTACCGCTTTCCCCTACCTATACCAAACGTAACCATTCGCAGTTATGTAACAAATCGGAAATAACGTGGGTATTTTCTTAAAGGAATTTGTCAAATTGTCATTGTTGCTCCGAGTCCGATATGTGTTACAATTAAACAAAAAAAGAAAGAATGTCGTATCTCCATAAAAAAAACTATCTAGTGGAGCGGTCGCTCCACCCAGCTAAGTCGTACTGTACACTCACACTCACTCAACATACCGTAAATGCATAATAAACTGAGGAGCAGACCAACCACTTTTACTGTAAGCAACAACATAGCATTTTCGGCCTACTGGATCTTAAAATTGGAAAATCTCACATTGTTGCGATATATCTTAATTTCGAGCTATGGCCCACCCCACTACATAATATACCAAATTAGGGAACATTATGTTATGCCGTTTGCGAGCTAGAGGGCCGTGAAAAACGTGAAATTACACCCCTTTTAAAACCTATCTTGATCTGATGATGATGATGATGATATCAGGAAACGTTGCTATCACCGCCACAGCCTAAACGGCTGAACCGATCAACCTGAAATTTTCACCACATGTGCACTTTTGGCATCTGAGGTGCCTTTTTATAAAACCAACAGGAAGCCGCTATTTTAAAACCGGAAGTGACGTCATATCTCGAAAACGGCTAGACCGTTAGGAATTAAACCAGCGCCAAATGATTCAGACGGTCATCTTTATGGAATATCAATAGTTAAAGTAGAGATGTACTATTACCGAAACCGGAAATGACGTCATGAAAATGAAGAACTAGATTTTAATGACCTCTTACTACAATAACTACATATTCAGAAGGTTTATAATGATACATAACATTTATATAAATAAATTCTAGGTGGCAGTAATTTCAGTCGCCATTTTGAAAACCGGAAGTGATACCATATCTCGAAAACGACTGGATTGATTGGAACGAAGCTTTCGCAATTCTTCATGGAATATCACTTTAAGCTTAGGTATTGAGCACCAAATACAATTTTGCGTGTTAACCAATGCGGAAATGGCGTATTTTTTTAAAGTAATTAGTCATTGTTGATTTGATGTGTGTTACAAGTTGTGAAAATAAACTAAAAAAATAAGTGATATCCCCATAAAAAACACTCCGTGTAAAAATACCTGCCAAGTCTCTTCAACTATAAAAAAATAGAAGAAATCTAAAAATTCAGCACTGAAAAGTAGTGATATCAAAAAATGAGCCAAGTCAAAACTTAATTTTAAAAAACAAAATATACTTGGCGCATCGATTTTATGGGCATTAGAGGTATATTATATATATTTAGGTACATTTGATTTTTGGCATAATGCTTATATACTATTTATATACACGATGCGCCAAGTATATTTTCGTTTTTAAAATTAAGTTTTGACTTGGCTCATTATTTGATATCACTACTTTTCAGTGCTGAATTTTTAGATTTCTTCTATTTTTTATAGTTTAAGAGACTTGGCAGGTATTTTTACACGGAGTGTTTTTTATGGGGATTTAAACTACTTGAACTATTTAAATAAGACAAGTTTTTTCAACAAAAAAATCTAAAAATTCACTCAATGAAAATGAGTGAATAATAAAAAATGGGTCAAGTCAACACTTTATTTTAAAAATCAAAAATTACTTGGCGCATAATTTTTTTAGTGCATTATTGTACGTAGGTAAAATTTATTTCTGGTTATATACTTGATTATTGGATTTGATTTGATTTTTGATAATACAGATAGAATACCTACGTAGGTATATTTGATTTCTGGACTATTAAAACTTCTAGATGAGCAAGTTCAGGACCTATTGATTGATTTTTAAAATAGGTAAAGTTTTGATATGGCCCATGGTTTGATATCACACTACTTTTCAATGCCGAAATTTTAGATTTTTTTTTTTTTTTAGTTGATGTGACTTGGCTGGTAGGTATATTACTATTTTTACACGGAGTGCTTTTTTATGGGGACATCTACATCACCGATTATACATACCACTATCCTTCTTAACAGGTGAATGCATGCTTAATGTGACTTTTGATATCATAGTTTCTTGATACCGATCACGGAAAGTCGGTGAGTGCAGAAAAAAAGAAGTATAGTCGGTCGTCTCATGATTGCCACGAGGATAAAATATTAATTGCACATTGTCAAATTCTACTCCTCCGAAATTAACGCTGATCTTTGGCGACGTGAGTCTGCATTTGCCATCGGGCAAAATGTAGTCATATATTGTCCACATGAAAGTTTGCTCGATGACTTTGTAATGATTCGACGAAAACGTCCCCATGTCCACAAGAATATTTGGACTATTGGTTTCCAATTTGCTGCTTCTTACTTGAATTTCTTTGTACTCCATCGTTTATCTGAACTGAAACAAATGAAGAAATCGGTAACTGGGTAACTTCGATGTTGCAGCCCCCGCAATCACGGGGGCGGGAGGGGGGGGGGGGGCATGGCTTAGGGGGCCGAAAATTTGGAATGAATAACATAAAAACAAAAATTTTCTATAAGCGATAGTAATGTAAATAGTAGTATTTTTGGGAAGTCTTCTTAAAATTAGATTTTAAAATAATATTTGTTTTATGAAAGTTGAGATGTTGCTGAACACAGATATGGTATTATTAAGTTGTGAGATGAATAGTTTTCAAGGAATTAATTTACAAAGATTGATATATATCTTGCAATTTTAAAACAGGAAAATTGACCATGACATCACAATCTGCTATATTGCCATGGCAACAAAGAAATCACCATGGTAACACATTGTTGGAGACTTGGAAATGACATCACAATCCTGATTCTCGTTACCTGCCGTTTTTCCCGCCAAAATATCCAATAATATTTGAATTTGATTTCTATGAATGCAAATTTTAAAATTTGCTGGTGATAAGTGTGTTTGTCATTGTTATTTTTGTTGATATTTACAAATTAACTAGAATAAAATTTCAAGAGACTTCCCTAAATCGTTTATAATTTGTGTTTAGATCGCGTTAAAATACACATTCTATAGTGAAATTATCAATATTTCCGGGTCTGCGCGGCCTGGACCCGCGTATTATAATAAGGGCCCTCCCCCAGACCCAACGGACCTAACGTTATAGGCTTATAGGACTTCTCTAATCTACACCACGCAACTGTTACAATAATTGAATTTGAAAAAGTGTAGGTACAACATGTATTTAAAAATTAACACAAAAAGATGCACATGTAAAAATTTTTACGCGAGAACATCCGCGCGTGTTGTGTTGTGCTTACTGCATGAGCGGTTCGCGAACAATCAGTGCAACATTACTCTGTTACATAAATCATTTGGCAGTTACAACACAACCGAAGTGTCTTAAATATTTTCCCGTGTTATGTCCGAAGTGTAACTTATTAACTTTTTATTATTAAGTATTGTGCAATACCCATGTTTACATGACGATGTCTTATTACTTACTGCGTTTGTAAGTGTATAACATTCTCTACCATGGCGACTAACGATTCACTACTGAGGGAGAATAATCTCCTTCAGAGCCGTGTGAACGACTTAAATTATATAATTCAGTTGCAGAGGGACAAAATTATTACACTTGAGCTACAACTGCGTCATTACTGGACGACGATGTCAATAGCAAATAACAATAATAACGCTCCCGGCATGCGCGTCGTAGCTCCAGTGATAAACACTCGTCTAAATGGAGTCAGTGTAGCCGGCGTACACAACATCAACAACAACAGCCCAACAACCGGGTACTTCAGCCCGCACGTTCATAACAGTGGGAACAACAATAACAATGGCAACAGCACTATCGGCAACTCCGGTTCCAGCAGCTGCGACCCCAGCAGTAGCAGCAGCAGCGGAAGAAACAGCAACTACAACAACAACATCGGCAACATTGGGGCCACCGACAACGGCCTCAGCAGAAACAGCGGAAGAATCAACTACAACAACAACAACAACATCAGCCCCAATGACAGCGCCAGAAACGACAGAACATACCTCGGCGGTGAAAATATTATGACTGGTAACAGGAACATCGACGCCAATGATAATGATGACATTGACAACAACGACATCATCATGAACAACAACAACAACAACGCAGGCATCAACAGGTATTCTACAATATCCCAGATTAATAGAACTAGTCGCAATTCGAACTACGATAACTATTCAGGCAGACGCAGCTCGAGAGGATCGCGGTCCAGAATGTTTATATCTTCATCTACATCCAGGATTCATCCCGCGCGCGTCGCCACTCCTGTTAGCAGTATTCCAGTTAAACCAGTATGCTCTTCATCCACTACCACTCATGTTGCGCAAGTAGCACTTCCAAGTCCTGACACTGTTGCGCAGGCAGCTATCCCATCTCTTGCTATGCTTGCTGCACGCGTGGCAATATCATCTCCCGTCATGCCCGTGGCCCAAGTGGCATTACCATCTTATGCCAAGCCTCGTGCGCTAGTTGCCCTCTCATCGACAGCTGTACCAGTACCACCACTATCTCCTGTCAGCAGCCGCGTCGCGGCTATTGAGGCTATTGAGGCCAACTCGCCACTCATACGAGTGCCAACCCCAGCCCCAGCTAGAGTCTTGAGAACCCGGAACAGGAATGGTCGTATGTGACGCCAGGAAGGCCCGGAGAACTCGGAGTCGGTACTCGAGTTAGCACCATACTTGTTCCACCTCAACATCAGGAGTCTGGACAAGAAGGTAGAAGAAATTGAAATATTTTTAGATTCGCTCAAAGAGCAAGTTAGCTTTTTATGTTTAACAGAACACTGGATACCTCGAGTTAATGAACGTGGCATTGTCATCAGCGACTTTGCTCTGGCCAGTGTCTTCTCTAGAGAATCCAAGAGGGGCGGTGGCTCTTGTATCTATGTCAGAGATTACCCCAAACCTGTTCCCTTCAAACCCATATTAAATGTCCACCCTGTCGAAAGCGTCTTTGAAATCAGCGCGATTGAAGTTATGACTGAACCATGGTTCGTGCTGGCGGTAGTCTACAGATCTCCTGATCCATCCAACCTCGAGCAATTTTTCCATCGGCTTGAGGAATTTCTGGACATTCACAGCAGGGATGGTAAGAAAGTACTACTGTGTGGTGACATGAATATCAACATGAATTATCAAGATCTTAAATTGAGCCATACAATGGAAGAGGTATTCTCAGCATATGGTTTCAGTATCATGAAGGGAGGGCCAACTCGAGTAACTGTTTCTTGTGAGTCCATACTCGATCTTGTTGTAACCAACTGGGTAGACCTGGTAGAGGTAGAAATAGTTGATCCAGGATTGTCTGACCATGCTGGCCAACTATTGAAGATACCCATCACTACGTACCCACGAGAGGTCCCAGGCACATCCTTGGCACCTGCTAAAGGGGCAGTCTCTAGCGGTCAAGCGACTCTCCGCATGACGAGGCGATTCCACAACGAACAAGTGCAGGATTTCGTTCAAGACCTTGGTCATCAGGATTGGAGTGCAGTCTTCAATTGCTCCTCAGTGGATGAAACGTACAACACATTTCTACGCATCTTCCTATTGCTTTTCGAAAAGCACTTCCCAAAGAAAAAATCTTCAACCAGAAAATGTAGCAGACAAAAAGGCTGGATAACTGATTCCATTAGGAATTCCTGCCAAAGAAGGCGGGACCTCAGCTTTAGAGCCAAGATGGGAATCATACCAGCTCAAGTTGAGTTACGTGAATTGAGAAGACAGATTCGAGTGGAGATAGCAAGTGCTAAGAGAAAGTTCCATTCAGAAATAATACAGAAATCAGACAATAAAATTGCGGCTGTCTGGAAGCTCATCAAGAATCTGACGGGAACAGGTAGTAGTAAAGCTGCCCCGATCGAGATTCAACGTGATGGCGTTCTTACTACCAAGCCAGATAAGGTTGCTGAATTGTTAAACAAATACTTCCTATCAGTTGGGGAATGTCTAGTCAACTCGGCATCAGACACTACCACCGAATGTCTTGAATAGTTAGAGCAGGCTTGGCCTGAAAGAGCTCCGATCTTCGAACTTCCCGTGTTGACGGATTCGTGTGTTATGAAGGTTATCAAGTCTTTTGAACCGAAGCTATCATCCGGATGAGATGATGTCCCCATGAGCCTACTGAAGAAGTATGCTCCATGGATTGCCGCCCCCCTAGCGCACATCATAAACTGTTCTTTGAATCAGGGAATATTTCCAACTAGAATGAAGAATGCGATCATTAAACCTATCCATAAGAAAGGAGATAAGCAGGTTTGCTCGAACTACAGGCCAATTGCTATACTTCCTTCCTTTTCTAAGGTTCTGGAGAGAGTAGTTCACACTACACTGCTCGAACATCTTGAAAAATCCAGTATGCTCTCCAATGCACAACACGGATTCCGATCGGGACGTTCTACATCGACAGCTACCATCCAGCTTGTCTTGAAGGTTGCGAGGGCACTGGACAGCGACAAGCAGGTAGGCGCGGTGTTTTGTGATTTATCGAAAGCGTTCGATACAATGAAACATGAACTGCTGCTTGCCAAGCTCGAACGTTATGGTGTTTCTGGTGTCTCCTTGGACTGGTTCTCCTCTTACCTCTCAGGTAGACCGCAGCGTGTTGAGGTAGTCAACCAAGGTGTCTCGAACTGGGAAACGATAAAGTGTGGTGTACCGCAAGGATCGATTTTGGGCCCTTTGCTATTTTCTCTACTTGTGAATGATCTGGGACCGGCTAATACCTCGCATGCTGCTGGCAGGGAAATCATCCAATTTGCAGATGACACCACGGCAGCAGTGGAGTCTAGCAGCCTAGGGGAGTTGGAAGGGGACCTTCACAAACTTATCGATGATCTTTCGGACTGTTCAATAAGATTGATAAGGTTCGGCTTCAATAAGCTTTCACTTAACCCGGACAAGACGCAAGTTATGGTATTCTCTCCCCGTGCGGCAAGAGAATTACCGAACTCCAGTTTTGCTGTTACTTCGAGCACGAGGTTTTTGGGGTTAACCGTTGATTATCAATTAAAGTGGGTACCCCATATTAAAGAACTGGTGGGGAAGCTGTCGAAAACTGGGTTTGCCATTAGAACGCTGGCCAGACAGTGTGACACTCCCAGCGTACGCACAGCTTACTTTGCCATGGTGCAGTCCATCCTTCAATATGGCATACTGTTTTGGGGTGGAGCAGTTGAGAGTAAAAGAGTTTTTATCGCCCAAAAGCGAATAATCCGGTTCATAGTACGGCGAGCGTCGAGAGAGCCTTGTAGAGAACTCTTTAAAGACCTTAACATCTTGACAGTGCCGTGTCTATACATTCTCCAAGTCTGTCTCTTCACACATGAAAACCTTCACCTCTACAAGACAGGTGGCTCCCACTACAATACAAGAGGATCCGCTGCGCTCAGCCATGACTTTTGCAAGCTTCAAGTGGCGTACAAGGGGCTGTACCAGGAGGGGCGGAGGTTTTACAATAAATTGCCCCAGTCCATTAAATCTGAAAATGATTTTCAATCTTTCAAAAGGGCTACAAAAAAGATGCTCCTCCAGGAGCAGTACTATTCAGTAGCTGAATTTTTAAATTCTTAATAATTATTTAATCCTGACACTAGTATTTTAATGTGTTTTATGGTTTTACACGAGTTCATATTTATAAATGTCCTGTACTGATCTAATGTTGGTACTGTACACATTATATAATACCTACCAACACTGCTACCACTGAAAATGTTTCAACAAATTGAAATGTATGCTGATACTGATGTATATTTATTGTTTTATTGTATTATTATTGTTATTATTATTATTATTATTATCACTATTGTTTTTTACATTACCAACCAATGTTACCTCAACTGACAATGCTTCTACAAATTGGTATTTGTGTGTAACCAGCTATGAATAAATAAATAAATAAATAAAAAATAAAATAAAAATTAGGGGAGCCAGGAAAAATATCCTGCGGGGAGGATTATGCGGGAATTTCCTAAATCCATTGAGGGGGGAAAGTGCCTACCTATTATAGTATTTAATAGTATTTATATATGTACTTTAGTATTCAGGGTAGGGTTTTCATTTTAGGTACAAGTTTTTGTTTTTGTGCAGAGTTCACATGTTTGTACATGGCACCGGCACGTGACGTCATAAAAACTGGAGGGCTGGATGTGTCACGGCTATAATATAAATCAAGGTAAATCACTTTTCTTAGTGAAATCTTCTAACTGGAAAATGTGCATGGATAAAGATTTCGAATTATTATTATTATCTTCATTAGTTGAAGGGGGGGGGGGGGGAGGTTTGGTATCCCCACATGGGGAATAATATTGATAGTTCCATTTCCCTACAGCGCTTATTTGTTCACTTTACCATGCCCCCATGTGAGACATTTTTACAAACAGCGTACTTCAAAATAATATCAAATTTGTCAATTTTAACATCTTAGGCGCCATTTGTCCAGATAAAATTGAAACAGGTAGTGTCAAAATCGAGTAGAAATCAATCTCCTTTGTAGAAACACACGAAATTCATTTATGGAATTCGAAAATTTTCCTGGGCTAAGCGCCCCGGACCCTCCTGGTGCTGAGGGACCCCCTCCCAAGCCCCCCATAGACCTGTTGCAAATGTTTGTTCGTAACGAGACACCTTCCCCCATTCGACCTCCAATTCGACCACTGATTATCTAGTCCGAAGGGTGGCTATTTACATTGTGCCCAAAGCAACATGTTTACTTATCAGTGTTAAGGGGAAGGAAGAGCCTCTGAATGAGGACCTCGGCTGGAAAGCAGTTATCGCCCCGTCTCGTTGAAGATAGACTAGATGTTAAAGCGACAAAGTTGTGGAGAATGAATTGCAGATTATGCAGCGTTGACCACTTATTTGAAATTTTTAATCACCTTAAAGTTATAAGTAGTTATATGTTGCGTAATTATTAAGTAAATAAAACTAATAATTTTAAAAATTGGTTCAACGACGCTTAAACTAGATTTAATTTCAAGCAACTTTGCTCTTGAAACTTTTTTTCTAACTTGATCGGTAGAGGCACAATTTGCTTTCTCACACCATCAATGTTATGAGTTTTGCATAAAACCAGGGGCACTGAAACCGACTGAAGTTGCAAGTAAACATTCTGGGAGTTCCAGTAACGGTGTGGAAGGGGATGATGGGAGGGTCCTAAGAGACAGCATGCAAATATAAATAGTGCACTGATAGCGAGAGTTTGTATGTCAACAATAATCATCAGTTTCCCCGGCATTTACACAATCAACGACGACTGGAGACAGACGGACCTCAGAGTTGTCTAAATCATCTTACCTAATTTATAAAAATCTATCTATCATAAAGTGTATACCGTCTAAAATGTTGGAAATGGCCTAAAATTAAATTTTCATTGTAAGTTGATAAAATGTAAGTGAAAATTTTCAGAAACATAGAATGTTGATATTCAAAACAGCCATGTACAAATCTTCCCAACAATTTATTTTATCATAAGAAAATTCGCTGTTGTATTAATAAAGACTTCACTTAATATTATTTTTTATGCTATTTTTTAAATTTTTATTTGAATATTTATGTTTTTTTGAAGATATAAATATATTTTTGCTAATTGAATAACTGTTGAAATCGGCAACACTTCTCTAAGCATCCATAATAATTCACTGTAAATAGTAGCATCTCGGGCTATCTTTTATTCTTGAGTCAATCTCGGCAAGGTTATGTCACGATGTGTATTTATTCTCATTGTGACAACAATGTCGAATAGGTTTCCCGTCTACAATTATTAGTGCAGAATAATAGATGAATTTCGACGCTCGCTAAGAGCACATCAATGTGTGTCCCTAATGTATGCACTATTTTATTATTTATAACTGAAAACTGTATGTTATAAAGGTAAAGAAATATTTTTGGTTGCAATGTGTATCATAGCAACTGAATGATAATTATACATTGTACGTGTTATTTCACACGTTAATCCCGAACACAGGTTTAGGTCACCGATAGCAATGATTTGTCAGACAAACGGCGAATAATTATTTAATTGTTGTATTGACCGTTATCATTACTCCAACCATTCCATTAAAAAAAAAAAAAATCGATGTAGGTGTCAAAGGTTTCAAAATATAACATATGAAGTGTGTGACTTTTTGTTGATTTTTTTCTACTAGTTTTGAGCAATGAAATAATATATGATATTATTTCAAAATTTCCTAATTCATTGATTTATAAATTTCACAACATACCACTTATATAGTCCGGAGAAAAGGCTGGAAATATTCATGTGTATTTTTATTACTTTATTTCATTATTTTTCGTATTTTCTACTCTCTACTTACAAGAAGTAGACAGTAGACAGTGTCTACATTCTACTACAAGAACCACATGCACAAAAACTAAAATGATTTTCTTGCTCTGATTGCGATAATATTATTCTCTTAGTAAAGAACCCAGAGAGAAATGAGACTACCTATACCTATTTGTAAACAAATTTTTCCAATGGCATTATACTCTCAGGTGGTGAAATAAGATCAGTGTCATATATCGCCGTTATAATGGTTAAAAATCTATAAAAGGATTTGCAATCTTTGAATCTATTAGATAAGTGTTGAACACTTTATTGCGTGTGATTATTCTTGATCCTCGATGATTTTGTTCGTGTTGTGAAAGTGATGCCAATGATGTCATTTGAGTTGGTAACCAGTCTGGACCCAGCGATCATAACAACAATACTCGGGGTATCCGATCTTACTTCTGTTTACATTTTTTGCATGGGAACTAAAGTCGGAAGAAAACATTCATATCAAACATTGTTCCCAGCTAGACCAATCACAGTAATGACAACAAATTCGTCGCCAAATCTGATCCCGCCTTATTTACCTTTAAAAACCCCGCCTACAATAGCAATTAGGGCTGAATCGCTATGAGCAGTCAGCCGGTCCTTCCCCTTAACAACGACGAATCAATGTAACAAAGAGAAGAGGTACCTATTACCATTGATAATAAACAACGAGAGTTTCATTATATCTATGGTATTACGGTATTACTACCTTTTCTGTAGCATTAAAAATGTGCAACCTTTTTCAAAGGGATTCCAAAATCGATTCATAATCGATTCTCTTTGACTAGAAATTCAAAAAAGGCCCTGCGGGGCCATTATAAATTTTATCAAAATAACAAAATTTACAGGTTATAATGCATTTTGTCTAAAGTTTCCTCAAGAATATTGCATATCACACGTTTTAAATTTCTTTGAAAAGAATGCCAAAATAGCTTCAAATTCGATTCTTTTGTATCAAAATCCCATTGGCCTGCGGGGCCAATGGGGATTCTATAACATCAAATAGTTACAGATTGTATGAGGTACATTTGTCTCAAGTTTCCACAGAATATTGCATAGGTACCTAGGGTTGGCAAGCCGGTCAATTGACCGATCAAAATATTTCATTTGACCGGTCAATTGACCGAGTTTCATTTGACCGGTCAAAAAACAGTCAAATTTTTTATTTGGTGCGTAAAGTATTGTACATTCATTTGTAAGTTGGTAGGAATTATTTCCACCCTCAGAAAGTAGTGGAATATGAGAAATAGATCATTGTAAAGTCCATGCACCACAGGCTAGGGAGACAGGTTCATGAAGTTCGCGAAGTGAAGTGACAGGCTGACTTATCTGAATTCTGTAATGATCATTGTTTGTTCTTTCTTCAAAGGCCACCATAAACAATGCATAGCCTACATCTTTTATTTTGACAATAATAATTTTCGGAAACTGATTCTTCTCCCGCTCCCGCTAGAAATTCAAATTTGCATTGCTTCCAATCCAACCTTACCTACGTGAATTCAATTCACTAATTTAATGATTATTTCTCCTATTTCATTATTATGAGGTCAAGGCTAAATAATATTCAATGATTTGTGCTACAATGTCTATCTGCAAAAAAACATAATTTGACCGGGGTCACGGTCAATTGACCGCATTTCATTTGACCGGTCAAAATGCCACGCCTAGGTACCTATCACTTGTAAATATCTTTGAAAAGAATGCCAAAATAGATTCAAATTCGATTCTTTTGTATCAAAAATTCAAACAGGGCCCTGCGGGGCAAACTGGGGTGGGAGCCCCCCAGTCCGCCCTACACGGCGGGCTACCTTTTCCTGATATCCATCGATTCCCGATAATTTTGACCCCCCCCCTCCCCCCACTCAAAATGAAGTTCCTACGCGCCTGGGAAAACCGAACTGCATGTGACCTGTTGTAGAAACCACAAACTTGAAACCTGCGGGATTTGGCTCAGAGGGTAGAACACAAAGAATCAGCAATATTATAATTTGTTTATTACAAAGAAAATAAATGTTCATTGATGTGAAAAGAGCAATCAAAAATTATGAAAACAATATTACGTTCGATACGTCGGCAGTAGTGATGATGTCGTCTGGTTTGTTTACTTCCGCGTAAACAGGTGGATGGCGTTGACTCTTGCGTAGTGTGTCCCGTGAACTCCAGTCCACCAGCAGAATGAAATGACTGGATATGTCACCTCCTTCAGCTGCGATGCGATGATGTTGTCTAATAACCCCTTGGTTACCAGGACGTCCAGCAGTCCGTGCACAAGGAGTGACCTCCTCGAGCAGTTGGATCAAGTTGGCTCAGGCTGATGACGTTCGTGGCTGCAGACTCGTCGGTTTCTCCCGGAGTTGCAATTCACTAACTTTTATACTTTAACATTTACTGACTTTAATGTTGAAACTGTTCAGTTGATCACTTGTAACTTGAAATTGTCTTAATGCGATATTATTTGCCTCAGCATTAGGCTTGAAGTTTGAATTTACTGGGTTGACGTTTATACAAAAATGTTATTTTAATGTTTACCTTCGATCACATCGGCACTGTCTCGCTGAAATTATACGATGTTGCGTGCACAAGGCTTCACGGTTCGCGAGGCAGGTCTCACTGCTCTGAGAAAACTCTGACTGATGATGTTTGGCTGGTAGCCTGACGTTTTATACCCTCTGACATCGTTTTCCCTCCAAAGAATCTGATTGGTTGGTTTCGTACACGTGATAGCTAATTTTAGACATTCTGTCATTTCTAAAGCCCGCGAAACGACTTTCTTTCTGCACGTAGGCCCATGCTTTTCTAGGAATCACTGAAAACTAGTCTGGCTGACTGGTTTTGTAGCGTTATCACAATGACTGGTTCACTTGTTATTACGTGGTGACATCACAATTTAGGTAAGGTCACATACTTTTTATATGGATTCACTCACTTTCTTGATATAATTGCACATTGTTAAACTTATTTGATTGCTCGTTATATTTTTGTCTATATTTTGATTGCTGTTGAATTTTAAAGATTGTAAGTTTACATAATGATTCTAATTAATTACTTTGTGTTCAGTTAACCTTGACTCTAAGAATGCCATGCTACAAGCTTGTTCATTCTTTAAACCTATTTCAAGCAAACATTATTATTTTTAAAGTTAATTTTCTAACCTAGATAGGCCAACTTGTTACAGAGCCCCCTGAATTCTTGTTGTTCACCTTTTGACTGAAGTCAAATTTGAAACACATTGAAATTTTGAATGAGAAAATGGTGATAAAACAAGGATTCACATAGAGACTGGACTATCTAGCAGGAATAATTTCTTCCTTTTGACAAACAAAAAGTTTCCTTCAACAGATGCAAGTTTATTTCCCCTTACAGCTGTCTAATCAAAACCTAAATGAATGAACTCACCCCTCCATCTACCAAAACAAAAACAAACCTCATCCTACTTCCCGGAAACGATGCTCGACTCAACCCTCTCTCTTATCACAATCCCGTTATTGGCCTAGTGACCTACTTTTGCTGGGTCATCATACCAAACATCAACATTGGTGTTGTCATCAGTAAGTATCAGCTGATCGACGTTGTTCCTTCCGTCCACGATCATATGGAAATGAAATCGTACTGTCTTCTCCACCGCCTTGAGTTGTCACTCTTGAAATATCTTCAAGTAGCTGTTTCCAAGTAGAATCTTCCTTGTTATCTTGAGCAGTGGTCGATGTGTAGTTTTCATTTTCGTCAGCTTTCTTCTTCAGTTCTCGTACGTTCATTTGCAGTCCATCTTGCAAGCAAACATTTTCGTGTTCTTCTCTCAAATCATTATTCAACCCTTTCTTCAAAACATCATCGTTTTCATTCATAATCACCTTGTCATTTTTCTCGTCGTGAAACTTTTCACCATTACTTTTAAAGTCGCCTATAGACTTCAAAACATCGCCAATTTCTTCAACTGTTCGAACTCTGTCGAAATCATCTTGATTCGCAATCGGAATCTGTAATACTTCCTTCTCGCTCACTTGTGGCAATACTACCTCGTAATTGTCTTCAAAATTCTTCCTTCGAAATACATTTTCATCTTTCTTCATCTCAGTAAATTCACGCCTACTTTCATCAACTTCTTCTTTGTCTGGTCCATCCAAACTTTCAATTTTATTCTGGACAATTTCTTCTGGCACACAGCCCCCCTCTGTACTCTCTTGTGATTGCAACGTCTTGCAAGCAGCAGCGTCTTCAATCCCTTTCTTGAAAAGCAAAAAATCTATTTGAAGTTGCTTTTCTATTGCAGAAACCTCTGCTTCTCTGGCAGCTTCTCGCTCATCCATCTCTTTCTTCCACCGTCTTGAAGATCTGCGTATATACTCTTTAAGATCCTCACGCTCTTTCTTCTGCATTCTCCTAATTTCTTCTTTTCTCTCTTTGAAACGTGTTTTCTCGGTCGACGCAAAATCTTGTCCCTTCTCTACTTTCCATTCTGTGTCGACCTCTGTTCGTTTCCCGAATTCTCATTTTTCGTTTCCTTCGTACCGGACTCTGGTGGACGATTATTATTATTCCCGTTACCATTCCCGTTACCATTCCCATTTCTGTTATGACTGTTTCTCCCGTTGTTATTGTTATTGCAATTCCTGTCATAACTATTCCTGTTATTGTAGCCGTTCCTATTGTCATTGTAACCGTTCCCGTTACGAATTGGCTCATATTGCTTTGGGTCTCTTATTAGCTTCTCAGTGAATTCATCATGCTCTAAATCAGTCAGCTCCTTGATCAATTCGTCTTTAGTTTTGACTTTGCCACGTACTATCACCCTGATGTTTGGTGGTAAGTGATTAATCAATATTCCAACCAAAACTTGTTCCGTCATATTGACCAATTCTGTCACATATTTTGCCTTGTTGATAATCCGATTGACATAGGTCACCATGTTTAGGTTCGAACTAATTTTGTATTCTCCAGCATAGATTGATCTGATTAGCTGATGCTGTACAGTTTGCGACCAATATTTATCTTTAAAAGCCTCTTCAAATTTATCAATATTCTCAACGGGATTATTTACATACCAGTCTGCTGCTTTTCCATGTAAACACTTGACAATGATTCCCAGCTTCTGATTGTTATTCACATTGAATGTTGAAAAACGCTCTTTGATTAGCTTCAAAAATTGCATTGCGTTTATTGGGCAACTCTCTTCCCCATTAAATCTTATTGCCTCTTGTATCAGCGACTCAGTACAATGTTTTGCAAATTGCAACTCGTTATTTGCATGACACATGATATTCGATGTCGTTCCAGTCTTCTTGGCATTCTCATCTACTTTCTTACTTACGTCCTCTATTTTCTCCTTCATAGCTGAAATGCTTTCATTCTTCTCTTTATCCTTTCTTTCAAATCGCGAGCTTAATGAAAATAGCTCCAGACTGAGTTTCTTGTCACGCTCATCGATCTCAGTGTTTATCTTTACCAATCCGGTATTTACTTTTTCCTCAACACTGCTCGTCTGTGCTCCGATTGATTCTACGTAAGACTTAATGACCTCCAACTCTGTGTCGACTTTATCATTTATTCTCTGTACGCTCTCCTCTACATTTGAGACTCTAGTTTCGACCTTTTTCAATCCAGCTTGAATTTCACTGACGATCTCCCTGACGTTTTCAGTTTTTAACAACAACTTTTCCATCTCCTTTCCTCTTTCTTCCTTTTCCTTAATTTTCTCTAGTTTCCTATTCATTTCCTTGATAGCTTCTTTTTCCTGTTGTTCTTGCTGCATTTTCATTAAGAATTCCATAACTGGATTAGAGGATTCTTTCTCACCGAATTGTGAATATATACTGTCAGCCCTGGCTTCTTTTTGTCTCTCTTCAAAGATTGGCATTTCAACATGAGGTAGCGAGTCATCGTGTTCGTCCTCCCCTATCACCTGGCTCCTAGTTACCTCGAGTTCACTAACCACTGACTGGTCCCCCGCCCCCTCTACAGTCTCATCTAAATCTACAGTTGACGCTAAACTTGCATCTCGATCTGCCATCGTAACAGATGTAATGAACTAACATGCACAAATCTACAGTTGGCTTTATCTTTACGTTAACGGGTTGATTCTATGTAAAATTTCCAAATACATGAAAATTTTACGCAATGCCTGTGCGCAAGTTTCAGAACAACTGAGTAACTCTTTCACAATCAAGAAAACAATTATTTCTTTCAAAACAATTGCTCCCAGGAATGTTATTCGAGCCCCACACGTTGAGCGCCACTGAAACCTGCGGGATTTGGCTCAGAGGGTAGAACACAAAGAATCAGCAATATTATAATTTGTTTATTACAAAGAAAATAAATGTTCATTGATGTGAAAAGAGCAATCAAAAATTATGAAAACAATATTACGTTCGATACGTCGGCAGTAGTGATGATGTCGTCTGGTTTGTTTACTTCCGCGTAAACAGGTGGATGGCGTTGACTCTTGCGTAGTGTGTCCCGTGAACTCCAGTCCACCAGCAGAATGAAATGACTGGATATGTCACCTCCTTCAGCTGCGATGCGATGATGTTGTCTAATAACCCCTTGGTTACCAGGACGTCCAGCAGTCCGTGCACAAGGAGTGACCTCCTCGAGCAGTTGGATCAAGTTGGCTCAGGCTGATGACGTTCGTGGCTGCAGACTCGTCGGTTTCTCCCGGAGTTGCAATTCACTAACTTTTATACTTTAACATTTACTGACTTTAATGTTGAAACTGTTCAGTTGATCACTTGTAACTTGAAATTGTCTTAATGCGATATTATTTGCCTCAGCATTAGGCTTGAAGTTTGAATTTACTGGGTTGACGTTTATACAAAAATGTTATTTTAATGTTTACCTTCGATCACATCGGCACTGTCTCGCTGAAATTATACGATGTTGCGTGCACAAGGCTTCACGGTTCGCGAGGCAGGTCTCACTGCTCTGAGAAAACTCTGACTGATGATGTTTGGCTGGTAGCCTGACGTTTTATACCCTCTGACATCGTTTTCCCTCCAAAGAATCTGATTGGTTGGTTTCGTACACGTGATAGCTAATTTTAGACATTCTGTCATTTCTAAAGCCCGCGAAACGACTTTCTTTCTGCACGTAGGCCCATGCTTTTCTAGGAATCACTGAAAACTAGTCTGGCTGACTGGTTTTGTAGCGTTATCACAATGACTGGTTCACTTGTTATTACGTGGTGACATCACAATTTAGGTAAGGTCACATACTTTTTATATGGATTCACTCACTTTCTTGATATAATTGCACATTGTTAAACTTATTTGATTGCTCGTTATATTTTTGTCTATATTTTGATTGCTGTTGAATTTTAAAGATTGTAAGTTTACATAATGATTCTAATTAATTACTTTGTGTTCAGTTAACCTTGACTCTAAGAATGCCATGCTACAAGCTTGTTCATTCTTTAAACCTATTTCAAGCAAACATTATTATTTTTAAAGTTAATTTTCTAACCTAGATAGGCCAACTTGTTACAAACTATTATTTGATTTATTTATATCTAGACGTCAGTAAGCAGAGCACCTCTAGAGAGACCTCTCAGAGTGTAGGGCAATGTCATGATCGCCCTCTTTATCCTGCCACAGTGGGCATAAACACAACAGTACCTAGGACGCGAGAGAAAGACGTCGGATTGCACCCAAACAGTGATAGCTATCGCTCGGCTATCGCTAATTCAGATTGAATTGCATGAGGTACTTACGTAATGAATGAAATGCAAATAAATCCAACTTTCAGACTAATACAAGCACTGCAAGCAATGAATCTGATAATCAACTCCACGCATAAACACGTCTGTGTCAGCTGCCTGCGTTCATAACACAACCTAACCTAACCTAACCTCTTCTCAACTCGCATGTCACGCGCACAGTGTTGCCACGTTTCCAACTGTGTACTGAATCATGAAAGCAGCTGACGAAAAGATAGAAACGCAGTACTGATTCACCCAAGAAGTCACTGTGACATTAAGCTACATTGAAATTGTTTTATTACTAGGAAAACGCACTGTGTAACGCGTTGATGAGCGAGCACCGACAAGCGCAACATCGCCAATCGAGCACGATCTATCCAATCAAAGATTACCTATACTAACTATACATCATTACTGATTTTCATTGCAACTTTCCATAAACGTTCTGAAAAATTGAATAACAGATCAATGTACTATGAATTTGATACTTCTCCATCAACCTCTGTGAACAGATATTCAAAATACTTAAAATAGCAATAAGTATGTAAATTCTTGACCGATTAGGCTGAAAATGTGTAAAATATGAGACGTTACATGTGCTATCTATAGTCGAAACGTTGCTTCTAACATAACTGTGAAACACGATCCATATTAAAAAAAACTATGTAGGTATACATACATAATACATCCCTTACACAATCAACAAGAATGTTTATCATTGAAACTGAGAATAGTCATCTATTCGCGTTTAAAATCAAAGGAGTCGACATCTGGAGGCTGCTTCGCCAACTAATCTATCTAGGTGAAAAATCTTTTGTTTTTCATTTGTTTTCATCTGTCAATAGATGTTCAACCGGTGAATTTACCTATTTAAAAGCAAATTAAATCAGCAAATCGATACTGTAGTGTTCCTCAATGTTCAAACAAAGAATCAACAGCTGCAGATGGACTCTCCTTTCATTTATTCCCGAATGACGATGTGCGGGAGAAACAATCATCTGCAATCTGCTTTGAAGATTGGCAAGAGGGTTTCCAAAATGCACGTAAGCTTTATTATTCTATGATGTTAGTGTGTGGGGAACATTTCAAAGCAGATAACTTCTTTTACTCTGGTAAGACTTGTATTATATTGTTTTGATATATCTGAAATAAGTTCATAAATCGTCAATGCAGGCTGCTCTGACCCGAAAACACTACACATTACTTCTATACACCTTGTCTATCCTACACAGGACAAGTGCTGCTACCTAGCCAGGTTTTAAACGCCAATACTCTTTGGTATGTGTACATAAAACAATCCAGAAAGCAGTGGAATTTCCCGATACCATCAATTCTGACAGTTTCAAACATTGAAAAATTTCATTAAGTGCATAAGTTATCTGATGAATGGGCTGAAAACTTGTAAAATAATCTAAAATGGTAGTCTTAATGTCCTTGCAAAATTCGAACTTAATCGGATCATTTTGATTTTCGACCAATCGAGAGATATTTTCATTTTTGAACCAATCGGAGGTCAGCTCCCAAAAACTATACACTATTAAGTTAGAATGATATTAGTATGTGTGCAAAATTTCAGCTCGATCGGAAAAAATTGTGGCCTGTGGCGTCGGGCCAAACAAACACAAAAAAAAAACAGAGAAAGTGTTCAAAAGTGCAGAATGGAGACGCTCGCTACGCTCGCGCAATGAATTATTAATTTTAGATCACGAGGGATTTTATGAGGGATTTTGTTGGTTGTATTGTTCACACAAAGATATTTGAAGATCATTTATTGCGAAAATACAATACATGAATAAAGAATGACAAAAAATATAAGAAAATCGTCAAAGAGAAAAGTAGACCGACGTTTTATTTCAGCACAAACTACAACGTGCTTGGAAATGAGCGGTAGTGTGCTTCAGCCAAGTCGCTCCTCAATTACACATAGGCTACATTATAATATTCAATCGCAATAGTATTAAAAGCAAAATTAAATTGAAAAGCACTAATTTGCTTGATAAATCATCATCATTAAACATCTTCATGCATTTTCTTCGAGCTCTGTGATCCAGCAAGTGATTGCTCCATGAAAGCAACGACGATTCTGCGTGGATGCTCGTTCTTCGCCAACTGCCATCCATCCGTCTTGACCACATCGGCCAAGTGACTGAAACAAATCAGAACACTTTGGTTGTTTGCAACTTGTGGGGTGACAGAGGAAATGCAATCAACAAACAATGTATTATTTTTCAAATTAGGAGTAATTTTGTAGCTATTAACTTGTGAGTTGTGACATGGTATGAATAAGATAAGTTCACAGATCACTTTTCAATCCCCCCCCCCCCCCCCCCCCCCCCCCAACCACACAAGTTGGTCATACACTCTGATTGAGAAAGTGGTAGAGGGGCTCAAGGAATTTAAGTTATGGGACAGAAGAAAAGAAAGCATGATTGAAGCGGCTGAAATTAAATTTTTTAGGAGAGTAGTTGGGATGACAATAATGGTCAAAATTAGATTTTTTTTTTTTTTATTAGTCACACAGATACACACAGTACATTATTACAAAAAATACATCAAACAAAATCCTACAAAGCCATGCAGGCTTATCTGCAGGTGTATATCATAAAAGAAAAATTATCAATACAAATAATGCGGTGTGACAACACAAGAAAAATACAAGATCAAAAAAAAAACTCCCACAACAATAATACGCACCAATGCCGTAGTGAAACAACAAAATAAATCTAGACTCTATTATTATACAATGAATTATTACCCACGAGCAATCAGTCACAGCTTTTATAGAAGATCAGCAAAAATAAAATTTACAATTGAAAAGAAACCAATTTTTTAACTCGCGTTTAATTTCAGCATATTTTTCTAAATTCTTTAAGTTATCAGGGATTAAATTTAAAATATTCGGAATGTTAACAGCTAACTGCCTCTTACCATATTTGTTGGTATAGATAAGTGTGAGAACTACGTTAGGAGAATGTTTTATTTCAAAAAAGAAGTGGAGACGCTTGAAGTGGTATGGAAGGTCCTTGCAAAGACCAGATATTATTGACCCTAAAATGGCAACAGGAGTGTGCCGGTCGAAACGTCCGTCTTAAAAATTAATTTTCACGACTAAACCTCAAAGTATTAAAACTCTATAGGTACAATATTTTAATTTTTATTACTATAGATTCGACATGATTAGTATTTTTGTATCAGTATTTTGAAGGGCGGATGGGGGGATCCCCACTCGAATAATCCCGGAATCAATTATAAATTATAAAAATTATACAAAAACGCTCTGCGGGGCAACAATAGGAGGTTGTTTGTTGTGATTTAAGCAGTTCAACGTCCCAGAAAATACCTTTGAATGGTTTACATATTCGAAAACAATGCCATGCGTGGCTAAAACTGAGGGGCTTTGCCCAGACCCCCCCACACCCCTGGGGGTCGCAATCCCCTCAAATAAAGTAGCTCCTGCGCCTAAATTAATCTTTTGTAAGCTTTTGCAGGGTCCCGAAATGTTCGTTACCAAAAACTATTAAATAACTGCCTCATCCCTTTGATGAACTGTACTGACGCAGATTTCAACGCATGCATTCAATAAATCAGCTTTGATGAAGATTCGCGCTGCGTTCTCGACGGTCAATTGCGCTGCCAGAAGAGACTCGCAGATGGCTTTCAGATCAGCCATTGCATACTGAAACCAGAGGAAGAACTATTGTAAACACAAGGTTAATATTAAACTAACGTCATAATAGAGGTAGGAGGCTCCAGGATTATAAATTATAATACAAAACAATACACATAAGTCACATATGAGTATAACGATTGCTTGAGAAATGAAAATGGCTGAAAGCACTCAACGTTTGACAAATCAAATTGAAATAAATATAAATAAAAACAATGAGATCCTCATGACAGTGGGCAATGGACCGTTTTAAGAATCACCTCTATGCTGTACATTCTCGTGATTTGCAGAAAATTTCACCACCATGTTCAAAAGAAGTTGAGTCCACAAGTAGATATTTGCGGATGTCAGTCCTCAACACCACAAGACCGTGAGCTAATAATCTTATGGACGGAATCCAGTAGTCTCTGGGCACTTGCGTCTTTTGAGCAAGAGGCGGCACAAGACTACCAGAAATATCGGGGGATTCTGTCTACAAATTTATGTAGAAATACTTGTCCCTATTTTAAATGCCCTCCCAATAGTACCTTTTAATAAAAACTATTCTTATTGTGTTTGGATAAACGTACTTTATCTGCCAGCACCAGAAGCGCCTCTGCAGCTTCTTTCTCATCAAGAATCTTCCCGGAGTAGACGAAGAGCAGGAACTTGTCAAATGTCTCTGCGTCTACATCAGTGACATTCACGACATATTCCGCTGCTTCCTTCATGTTGGCTTCAAACATGGCCTTGAACCATGGTAGAAGAATATTACTGTTTTACGAGGTAGCCCATTGCGCATGGTGGGCGGGGCTTCCACGCAGCTGCGATGTCACCTCGTTCACGCGGGAGACTGGAGACCAGCGTCGAGCATTGTAAATCATTGCGTGCAGTGTTGATTTCATTCACTCATCATTATATTGCGGGGGGGGGGGGGGGGGGGGGGGGAGACAATACAGTATATAACCATAGAGATGCATATACTTACAGAGAGGGGCAAGTAGGTAGCCACTAGCCAGCCTTGGTAAAATGCGATGCACATTGTCAGGATAGATCTGAGCATGCTCAGCCACCATCTTGGAGATTATTTCAAGCAATTACTTTCAATATGGCGCCCTCTCGATTGTAATGTTGTTGGCAAGAGACTTGAATGTTACTTTGTACTAACTTTCAGTGCTTACTTCACAGTATCAAACAGCACAGAACAAAATAAATGTACAGTAATAACAAGATATAATAATGCAATAGACTTCTATATTCAAGTTAAAAACGTGTTTCTAGTAATATTCAGAAGTTTAAAATTTGACAGCTCAAAGTAATTTTTTCACTGCCTTCCGAAATAATTTTCCATTTCAGTGGCAGTGAATTATTAAATATCGCCAATATGGAGGAAAGGGATCTTTCAAAATTAGTCAAGCATTAACCAGTAGTTGCCCCTCTCTGTAATATATCTCTATGATATAACCATAGATCGTCTTATAATCTGAAAATTTCTAATCGAGAACAGAGAAAAATTATTCCACATAAACACATACCTACACTTATGAAATCTATTGGGAGGCTGTCAGGGCATTTTTAGTAGTTTCAGTAGTTTTTTTAGTATCATAATAAAGTATGTACACTAAGACAGTAGATTTTCTATTATTTCCTAAGCAATCAAAAATTCGAAAAAGAAACGACCTGCGGGGCAACAATTGGAAGGTTGTTTGCTTCAGTTTGTGCATTTTAAAGCCCCAGAATCATTTTTAATTTGTTTAAATTCTAAAAATGTCCCGCAGGGCTTTACTGGGGGCTTAGCACCCCAGACCCCCTCCCCCCCTCTAATTGTCGCAATCCCCCCTATGATGGAAGTAGTTCCTACACGCCTGGAGATCAAAACCGTAGGTACTTTTGAGTTTGACTGCCAAAATCAAAAAATTATCTTACAAGCCCTCCAGACCCCCCCCCCCCCCCCCCCCGCGGCAAACGAATTTTGTTTCCCATATATGACGTGCCATACAGTTATCAATTTTCCTTAAAAATTGCCCTGATAGAAGGGCCTCTGAACCCAGGCGCATAACCCGGTATATGTATAGTTGTGTTTTAGCATAATTAAACAAATAAACAAATTGTATATTGTTTACAAAGACGAAGCGTAAATAAACTGCTACGCAATATAACATGCATGCGTGATTTGGTCTTACATATTTGTCATTGTATAAAGGATCGACAATGATGGATGGTGGGAGGGAAGCGGTCGTGGCATATTAGTAGGGATGCCGTCCCTGCAGCTTTTGCATCTCGTTTGAAGTACCTAAATCACGAAAAACTTCAATCAGGGGCTCTAATCTATAACGAAAACGAAATCATTCCGGCCTGGAATCATTTCATATAAATGTTTTCCTTATGGCAGTGAAATGATTCCAAGCCGGAATTTTTTCGTTATAAAATAGGGAGCCTGGAAGGACTACACGGGAATCGAACCTGTAACGCAAATCTAGAGCAATATTTAATATCGTCAACATTTTGAATAGTATACATGATCAGATTGCTTCTAGAGTATATTATAAGCTGCAACAATAAATATACAATCTTGTGATCACTCAGCCAAGACTAAAGAAATTAATTTGTTATTAAGTGGGAAGTTTCCATTGAATACCGACCAAAACAATTGTAGCAATTTTATATTGCAGTTGGTAAATAATTGTAAATTATCTTAATCATATCATATCCATGTTATTGCGCCATTCCTCTCCCCACATTCATCCGTGTATTTCCACATAATCATTTGGACGATTACATTTAAATAATGAATTTTATAATCAATCAGTATTTGTGGAAAAATCATTTCATTTATCACGTAATCAGCTTTTATCATTATCACCTCGTTATTGAAAGGTTGAAAATATTACTTTGAGCCAAGTTATGTCGTCTGTTTCTACGTTCTAACGCAGCCAGAGCAAGCTCGGTGTGAACGAGGTGACGTCATGCGCGAGACCGAACGAAACTCGTCCGCCGGAATGGCACACCTCGCCTAACCAATGATAGTTCCACTATGGCCTTGAACACTGGACTGCGAGTAGACAGGATGACCTTGTGAGCTCGTAGCATGACGTCATTGATCTTGAAGGACACATCGGACATGGCTTGTGACTTGTACAAGTTCGTCATGTCGTCGAGAAGAAGTCTCTCAGGAGGCTTTATGGTTGCCTGATGTACCTACACAAATTCAAATAGCATAATATTACATGGCAGTGGTGACGGTTTGTTCCGTCACCACTGCCATGTCATTACAAGATGGTTCCGAAAACGTCCACGACATCAGCATAATATTATTTCGATGGACTAGGAAAACGCTCAGTGTAATGCGTTGATGAGCGAGCACCGGTACGTCCAAATTGTCGAACCGGAATTGGGTACACAATGCACAGAAATCATATTGAATTGAATTATCATAGACATTTATACTCACTGCGTTCCAGTGAGTATAAATGTCTATGGAATTATGAACCACTCAATCAACATAAAAGTATATGTTTTTCATTGAAATTGGAGGGCATCTATACCAAACGTTCTCCCGCCAGAGTGCTCTGATAATCGTGTGTGGGATTGTGAATATAGTTTCATATGCAATTGGCTATGTAAACGTAACAAGAATTGATTTAACTACAACCAAGCAATTTATAATAATTATGTTAAGGCTCAGGATGATAAAAGTTGAGTAGAGATATCGAAAAGTTACCATTATACTGTAATGTTACCAAATTATTTATTTTTTTGCTTTAATTTACTACATGTAGTAATAAATTTTATATTTTCCTAATTTTGGATTTGTGCATTCCATTCTTTTACCTCTACCTTCTTATATTTCTACCTATAAGTAATTTTTATTGACCAAAGAACATGTGGCTATAGCTCAAACTTTTACTAATTATTTGGCAACCGAAAATATAGTCTTCCAATCAAATTTATGAATACATACATATAGTGCCATAATATTTTTCCTCCTACATACTTTCAATAACATTGAAAATGTGAATAAGTCAATGATATCAGGAAACAAACAAAGATCTGACAACTCTATCCCGCCATTAAAATAACATTGCGTACTCGGAAAGTTTGACCTTACCGCCATACCAATCCCACACGCAATCTACAGCGTATATACGGCGGCGGATTTATCGTCCTATCTTTGAAATGCCCTATAGCAATCTGAACACCCTGTCCCTGGTACCTATAAAGGCCGGATAGGACCAACTTTGGATTAACTTATGTATCAATAGTTAGTGGGTTGAATTTAGTGAATCCTATTAGCTGTGGAATTCGCGCCAACTGATTCATTAGCTAATCTCACTAACTATCAATAGTTAGCTAATCCAAAGTTGGTACTCCGGCCTATAGTTTAACTGGATTTGGATTTTTCACTGCCGACTCTCTGCTGAGCCCTTCCATACGGTCTTCCCCACACAGATCTTTATGTGCCATTTAAAACATATTTACCGTGGTCTGCTTCAACTCTGCAAGAGTAGTGATGGCGCAGGAACTCGACTATATTCAGAGAACCCAATGCAATCGTCTTCAGTCACAGATGACTTGCTAACGGCCAGCACTGTGAACACACAATCAACAACTCAAGCAGTTCTAAACTCGTGTTTTACTTGTCAAATTTGCATATTTAGTCCACACTGTAAAAAAGTGATACATTTATTAATTATTGCTAATGGCATGGCAGCCGCAATAGGAAATCCTTAAAAAATGTTATTGTAAATTTGTTGAGCGAGCGAAGCGAGCGTCTCCTTTTGACTCTTATGACACGGACCTCGTTTTTTTTTTTTTTTTTGTCTGCTAAATGGAGCAATAGAAATCGCAGAGTTTCACCGATCGACCTGAAATTTTGCACACATGTAGAGACAACCTTCTCTGTTTGCTGACCCCAATTTTTTTTGAAATTCATTGCTTGGTTAAAATTTAAATAAACATCTCCTGATAGGCTGAAAAGTGAAAATGGTCTTCGACAAATGTGATCAACCTTATATTTTGCATGGTCATTAAGACCAACATTGTCTCTTATTTTACAAATTTTCAGCCAAATCGTCCCATTGGTTAAAAATTAAAAAAATATTTCATGTGCTTTTTGAAATTTAAATCAGAACCGTTTGACTGATCAACTTAAAAATTTGCATGGTCATCGGGTCCAACATTATCTGTATTTTTGACAATTTTCAGACTAAACTGTGTTTAAATTCAACAGTTATTGACAGTTTACGGATATTTTGCGTGTTGGCTGTCATATCTCGAATTTCACATTTCACGGCATCTTCGGATCTTCACTTCAAGGTTGTTAGAGCAGAAACTTTCAAACGTATATTACGAAACTGATATGACCGTTTAAATATTTTTTGAACGAGATCCTGTGATTTTTGTAAATTAACAAGGAATCGTTCAATCATAAAGGTTCAATCGATCAACTTAAAACTTTGCGTGGTTATTGGGACCAATATTTTAGGAATTGTTGGAGATTTTCATACAAGTCTGTGACGAAGTTCAAGAATTATTGGCTTTTAAGGACATTTTCGATAAACAGAATTTCGGTTCGAGGTATTGCGCGTATCAGTGCTCGCTCATCAACGCGTTACTCAGAGCGTTTTCCTAGTAAATATTATCAACACAAAAAATAGTGACCGACACTCTTTTCACTCGAAAAAATTATATTTTCATTCATAAAATATCAAATCGAAATTTCATTGACATTTTGGCTGGAAAATCTATGTGTGACGTATGTGAGCCCAGTGATATCATTTTTAAGTCCACAACAAATAACAATGTGTTACCATGGTGAATACTTTGTTGCCATGGCAATGTGAGTCCCATGACTTCAATGCCGATAGCTGATAGTTACTATTAAAACAATTGGCAGGTTATATAATTTTAAAATTTGGAGAATTCTATAATCATCCTGTATCAATTACTTTGAAAACTATATTTTTTCTTAGAAATGTAATTTGATAGACTGATGAAGTTTGTTGAAAAACTGTTTGTGAAACTCTTACTATTTGATTATTTTATTAATTGAAAACTATTCATCCCACAATAATATTTTTTTTTGTCTGACATTAATTATACTTTACATTTCACGTTCTTAATCCATTCTATACAACTAGAGAGAACTCCCTATGATAAAAATAACAGTACATTTTGTTACCTACATTGCAATGATAGATTTGTATAAAATTCATTCTAAATAATGTATCAGTTAAAGATTGTTAAGGCTCTCATAACATGAATTATACATTAAATTAAATTTTCCGGATAAAGTTGTGGTCAATTGACAATTGACAACTGGGCCGATTGAACTGAAATTTTCACCACGTATCCAGGAATTGTCAACTTGATGATACCTTGCCCTTATGAAGTTTTTGTTCCGCCATTTTTCAACCGAAAGTGACGTCATATCTCAAAAACGGCTGGACCGATCGGAGCGAAATTTGCGCAAATCGATTCAGCCGGTCAAATATATGGAATATCAAAAGACAAAATGTAAATGTATTATTACTGAAACCGGAAATGACGTCACAGTTATGCGAAATCTGCCTTAATTTACTTCTTCTTTCTACTAGGAAGAAGCTCAGTGTAAAGCCCGTTTAGCCGGTATCACATAAAACGCGTTTCGCCTTTTTTTTATTAACACATCAAAACCACCGAAAATTTCGCCGCACGCGTTTTAATTTTAAGCCATTCGATCTCGATTGTAGGGAGGTATTTTCAGTACCGCGCGTGGCGAAAATGACGTCACTATACGTTAACTAGAAAATAAACTATAAAATTATTATAAAATAAGACTATAATGTTAATAATTGCTTACCAGTGCATATTATTCCATCTAATAATATCTAATAACACCCACATTGTTACTAACAATAATTGAGCGAGCGAAGCGAGCGACTCCATTTGGCTCTTTTAGCACGGACCTCGGTTTTTTTTTTTGTTTTTTTTTTTGTTTTTGTTTTTGTATGCTAAAGGAAGCAATAGAAGTCGCACCGTTTCACCGATCGACCTGAAATTTTGCACACATGTAAAGACAACCTTCTCTGTTTGCAGACCCAATTTTTTTTTGAAATCCATCCATTGGTTCATTGTTAAAATAAGTATCTCCTGATAGCCTAAAAAATGAAAATGGTCTTCGAGAAATGTGATCAAACTCATATTTAGCATGGTCAGTAAGACCAACAATGTCACTTATTTTACCAATTTTCAGCCGAATCTGTCAAGAAAGTATGCACTTATTGACATTTTTAATAGCTGTCAGAAATGAAACATTGAAAATGAATGTCTTTCCAATGCAACTGAATCTGATTTGCTTTAGGTACAAGAGTGTTTTGATGGTATGTACACTTTTTTAGTGAAAAGCAGATATTTTTATGTGTATTGAGTTGATCAAATTTGAATAATTCAATTTGGATCATAGTTTCCAACAAATCATTTCGAGTTTTTAAGGACCTTGATTGTCTTTTCGTCAATTCGTAGTTCTGATGGCCGTGCCTCCCGTGTTTCTACTTGGCTGATTTTGCATCCAGGAGGGATTAGAAACATAAGCTCACATTTCAATAATATCATTGAGTGGCGTTTGTTCTCTTCTAGCGTTCACACGTCATTCCAAATCTCTCCTGCATTGTGCTTCTTTTCGTTCATAATTTTGGCAATTTGGTGTACTTTGTGAAGGTATTAGTAAAATTGAATCGCTTTTAAAGCATAGATATTAGGTATCTACAGTTTTTGTCCAGGGGATTGATTATTTCAAATTATTTTCTTCTTGGAAACGTTGGATTTATTCCGTTTCTGAGCTTCTGTCTAGCCTGACATTTCCTTGAAGGTTAGGTATATCTCGGATTACACATTAATGGTGGTCATACAATGACACATTGTTTTATATTGATTCAGTGGATCGTAGTTTGCTTTCAGTTTGACTTAAAATAATGTTTTCTGTGTGTTAACGAACGCATATTCGGTTAATGTTTGCGCACGTGTCGTGCTCGCTCATTCAACGCGTTACACAGAGCGTTTTCCTAGTAATAAATTTATATCAACATTCTGTTTTCGACGGCCTCTTCTAGGCGTTATAAAAAAAGAAAAACCGCGAAACGCAAAACGCGAAACGCGTGTTATGTTAAACCGCCCTTTCACATAAAGGGCGTTTCGCGTTTTGCGTTTTCGCGTTTTGTCTTTTTTTATAACACCTAGAAGAGGCCGTCGAAAACAGAATGTATAAATGTACATTTATTATTCTTGTTAGTACCAATTTGGGTGTTATTAGATATGATTTGATGGAATAATATGCGCAGGTAAGCAATTATTATTATCATTATAGTCTTATTTTATAGTTTTCGTAGTCGCACGTAATTAGCTGCTAGGTCGTGACGTCATTTTCGCCACGCGCGGTACTGAAAAAACCTTCCTACAATCGAGATGGGGCGGCTTAAAAATAAAACGCGTGTGGCAAATTTTTCAGTGGATTTGATTGGTCAATAAAGAACGCGAAAACGCAAAACGCGCTTTATGTGAAACGGGCTTAACGCGTTGATGAGCGAGCCTTCGTACTGCATCCGATTTGATATTCGTTGGCAAGTCTCAGCTGCTCTATACAGGCCTTGGAACTGACGCATCAAGAAGGCAGGGATGAATGAACATTTAGTATAGGTATAAACATTTTTCATATTTCAAGATTATAGAATAAAATGTACTTAAAATGACAATAACTTTTGAAAATAACGACAGATTAGTCTATAAAATGGCAAAAATAGGTACCTAAAATACTGGTCCCAATGGCCATGCGAAGTTTTAAGGCTAGATACATTTTTAAAAAATCACATAATAAAATCACAGGATCCTGTTTAAAAACGATAGACCTCATAAATTAATTAAGTACGTGTGCAAAATTTCGGATCGATTAGTTAAACTTTTCGACCTGGGCAGTAAACAGACAAAAAAACACAGAGAAAGTGCCAAAGAGTACCGTGGTGACGCTGGCGATACGCTTGCTCAATAAAATCATTTTTTCGCACTGTTCTGCAGCGAGGCTAATGGCGACGGATGAATGATTATGATGATGATTGGGAGATGATGGTGAAGAGTAGGTAAGGATGGAAGGTGGGAAGGAAGCGTTCGTGGCCTATTAGTAAGGTACCTTCCCAGCATTTGCCTGTCGACTGAGGGAATACCACGAAATAACCCCAGTCAGGAAGGACGGCCGCGGGAATCGAACCCGGGCCTCCGGAATACAAGTTCAAAGCGTTACCACTCAGCCAACCTGTTCCGTTATAAAAGCATACATTTGACCTTTTAATGTAAAGTTTGACTGCTTGAGTTCCTAAGCACCTGGTGCCGGGAAATTAGTTTGATTGTTATCACTTCTTTTAGTACGTTTTATGGGTTTTGGGTGGAGTTCTAAGCGTCTAAGCTCAATATTGCAATATAACACACACATTAAAAATATACCAAATTCAGAGAATTATAACATCTATATTATCAAGTGTAGGAAAATTGATTTTCTCTCTGGATTCAAAAGAGGGAAAAAATGAAAACAATTGAGATATTTTCTTCTACATACCTCTACATACATACATTCTACACATTCTACATACCTCGCTCACAGGAATAACGGTGCAAATCCGCATAACGAGGAACAGTCAGAGTGGTCGACACGCTGAACGTCACTCTTGTGCCCATAGCTTCTGGATATTTGATAACGAAGCATGGGAACTCGCAGAAAAAAGAAGCATGGTCTGTTGTGCTGTTATCTCCACGAGGATAACAAATTATCTGTACATTATAAAATTCTACCCCTCCGAAATTAACATTGAAATGTCTAGACGTTTATCTGGAATTGCCACAGAGATCAGTGAAATTACAGATTGTCCACTTCAAAGTTTGATCAATTACTTTATAATGGTTTGACGAGTTGTTTTCGAAGTCCTGTAATACATTTGGACCATCATATTCCATTTTGCTGCTTTTTACTTCAATTTCTCGGTACGCCATCTTTGATCTGACCAATATCTGAAAGAAATGTACAAACTCGGTTAAATTATGGAGATGCATTTAAATGAATTCAGCTTCTTCTTGTTATTTGTTTGTACGGCAGCCACCCAAATTCATATCCAATTCGAAGATCATAATAACAGTTTGTGATGCAACAGTATACTGCATAATGCAACTCGAAAAGCCCCCAACCTGCTCTGCAGGGTGCTTTTTGGACTTTTATTATTATTATCTTTGCAGTGGTCAAATTTGGTGGGGAGGGGGGGATAAGGGGAATGGTATTCCCATATGCGTGGAAATTAGTTGGTTGTACTCTTATCTCCCTCTGCTCCATATAAAAACATGTTTATGATATGGGTCAGAGCAGTGGTACTCAATCTGCGGCCCGCGGGACTAAATTTGTGGCCCCCAGTTGATGTTTCAAATACCCACTTATTCACAAAATGTGTCCACTGTGAAAATAATAAAAAATAATAATAATAATAATTTCATAGAAAATTAAGTTTAGCATCCCAGAATCACTTATAAATTGCTTAAATTCTAAAAACCCGCCCTGCGGGGCAACATTTGGAGGGAAGTTTGCTTCGGTTCGTGCATTTTAGAGCCTCAGAATCACTTTAAAATTATTAAAATCTAAAACAAAGCCCTGCGGGGCCAAAACTGAGGTTACCCCCCCCCCCCCCCCCCTTCGATGATAAAAGTAGTTCCTGCGCGCCTGAAATGAACCTGAAAGCCTGAAACTACCTAATCACGTGAGCATTATTGTACTTTTTTAAAACATGCGGCCCCCCATCAAAAGCAAATTCGTATTATTGGCCCGCAAGTCAAAAAGGTAGTACCTACCACTGGGTTAGAGAGAGGCAGAGTACAGAGATCATATTTCCACGACTGTACGACGTGTCAATGTATACAAGAGAAGAGGTAGCACTTACCTACGAAAATGACAAACGAAATAAATCCAAATTCCAATTCCAATGTACTACCTAGTCAGGCAAATCAGTCTGATTCCACAACGACCACACACACACACACACACACCCCGTGTCGTTGTTAAAAGTAGGGGATTCCAACCAACAATTACGTAAACATGCGTTCCAATCGCACACACGACTAGTGGCGCTATCTACCTAAGTGTCTGGTACAATAATCTATCTTGCACTATTTACGCAAGCGCTAGTGACCACGTGATTCTCTCCGACTATGAGAAATGCTGAGAGTAAGGCATCATTTCGCCGATTTCGTAGCCTAGTGAGGCGTAACTACCGGGTGGCGGGGCCGGCAAATGAAAAAGCTCTTGGCCGCAGCAGGGCACCACTCAGAGACGGCAATGTGCCATTTATTTTATTATATTTTCTGATGTGCTGTTTTTGTTCAACATGGTATGCGGCCCCTTTACTATAGTCTATTATTAATATTTTTACAAAAACTGCATATGAAACGCGTAAAACTCGCATTGAAAAATACCAAAATCGACAAAATTCCCTGCGGTGCATTTGCATATAATCCCCTTTAAAATCCTACAAATCAACCTTGAAAGAAAGCTCCGTTAGAAGGCCTTCATTTACAGTACGTTCGTCACGGAATTTGCAGCAGACGAAAAACTATTTTCTGCTTGGAATAACTATTATACACGCAAAGTTTGGATATTTTTCGGGCACTACCACCACCTCACCCTATAACAATAGAGGAGAAATGAAAAACCACAATTCTGATGTGTAATACAGCATTTTATTGGAGATTGTATTTAGACATTTGCCCTCAGGCGCTGAAAGGTCCTGTCCGACCACACTGTAAATGATCGACGATATTGAGTAGGGGGAGGGGGGGGGGGGCACTACAATTTATTATTGCCAGGGGCCCTTCCATCTCTGGTTACGCCTTTGTCCACCTGTTATCAGTCTCTCGACGGTGCGGGTTGTGAAAGCTCGTTCTATAATGTCACACCTCAAGCGGGCCCCCTAGGCATCTTTCGTCAGGAGTAGGCAACAAGCCGGTACCGGGTTTCCTCTCCTCCCTTCTCTACTAAGGATAAAGCATAGGGCCGGTAACCCAAAGGATCTGGGCTCGAATCCCAGTCGGGGTGCGTGATTTTATTTCGAAGGTTAGGTACCTTCCAATAAGTCAGCCTACACTTGTCTTGTCTCCTGCGCAGGGCAGCTGCGCGATGCATCATGACTTCACCTGAGCGGCACTCACTGCGCAGCATGTAACACTTGTCCTGTCTCCTCCGCAGGGCAGCTGCGCGATGCATCATGACTTCACCTGCGCGCTACTCACTGCGCAGCATGTAACACTTGTCTTGTCTCCTGCGCAGGGCAGCTGCGCGATGCATCAGAGCGCCTTCATGGGCTCCAACTGGACGTCTCGACGGAAGGCATCTGCGCACCCGCCCCCGCGCAGGGCGTGCACGGCGGATGCGCAGTGGAACGTGCAAGTGGTGCGCGGGAAAGTGACCACGAGGTGCTTGTGGAACGCGTGCAAGGCGCTGGGCATCGGGTTGGCGCTCATGGTCGTTGGTTGCACCATGGCCACGATAGGTGAGTTTTCCCGTTCCGATGTCAACATTACTTCGGTAGTAGAAGGCCAGAGGTCCAGCTCAATTAGTCTTGAGGTAATCTTATAAACCAGGGGCTGGATTCACAAAAAGTATTATTGATCTGCTAATACGTATTTTCTTTTGATTTAATACTAAGAGCCCCATGCTAAATGAATGATCAAACAAAAGATGGCTTACACTAGCACAATTATTCTGCCTTCTTCCAATAATATTTGTACTGGTGACATTGAGTCATTGTGTAAGAGAATATACCTTCAGTACAACTGTTTTTGTTTACATTAGTCAAATGGCAATTGATAGAGCTTGATTACATAATTCCAAAACTGTACAAGGTCATTAAGTGTGGTTATTAACCTTTTCAAACATTTACAAAACTAACACTTTTTTCTTCCGGTATTCTTCTTACCTAGTATAGGTATCTTTTCTTTTCGTACGTTTTTCTAAAATAATAATTTTTTATTTAGTAATTGATCCCGATTATGGGGCGATGGAGCTAGTTGGCTGCAATGAAGGGGATGTGCCCTACAAATAGGCCACGACGACCGTTTTTATCCCTATGTTCATCTGACTTATTGATTAATGATTGGCATCACAGTCTCAGCCATCCGTCGCTATTAGCCGAGGCTCCTAACAAGTATTTTGCTAACACTGTGGTGTCATATTAAACCCCTTTAATGATAAGAGCATTGTTGATAGATACTGTTTCATTCTTGAACTTTCAAAAAGGGACTAATATTAAAACTTTGCACTAAACTTCCCATTCACTCTGCAACTCAGGAACAGAATAATACGTTTCCGTTTCCACTGTGCCTTTAACATTTGAAAGCAATTATCCATCCCCCAGAGAGCAATCATTATTGTTGCAGACCAGTGCGTCGAACCCAGGGCCTCTAATGAAACCATCAACTTGAGTGTAAACAGCTTCCAACCAAAGTTAACATCCAGGAGTAAATTATTCACACGAGTAGGAGCTTGAAATGTCACGCGCGCGGCTTTAGCAGAAGTTAAAGTTTAACCGTGGAGTTAGTGGAGGTAATTACACGGTTAGTTAGATGCTAGTGGTTGAGCCTGATAATAACTGAATTAATATCGTAATAATGAATTGTTGTCTGGTTTGAAATGATCCTGTATGTAATTAATGTTGTGTGCAATGTTGTCGACGCGAAAGCTTTGGCGTGCGGAGCTTTATGAGCTTGATGTGGACTTGACTAGGACTAGGAAAACGCTCTGAGTAACGCGTTGATGAGCGAGCACGGATACGCAGAACACCTCGAACCGAAATTCTGTCTATCGAAAATATCATTAAAAGCCAATAATTCTTGAATTTCGTCAGACTTGAATAAAAATCTCTAAATATTCCTAAAATGTTAGTATCAACCTTTATGATTGAACTGTTCCTTGTTAATATTCAAAAATCACAGGATCTCTTAAAAAATATATACCTGGGACCACTCAAATCATATGATATTAGTGTGTACACAATATCAGATCAATCTGTTGAACGGTCATTATTAGTTTCATTTCGTTTGAAACTTCTGCTCTAACTACCTTGCCTTGAACTGAAGATTCGAAGTCGCCGTGAATTTGACAGCCAACACGCAAAATGTCCCTAAAATTACAAAAACTTTTGAAAATAACGACAGATTTGACTGAAAATTGGCAAAAATACCTTAAATGATGGTATTAATGACCATGCAAAGTTTTTAGTTGGTCGGTCAATCGGTTCTAGTTTAAATTTAAAAAAACACAGGAAAAATGGTTTCAAATTTGAACCAATGGGAGGATTTGGCTGAAATTTATTATGATTGGGTACAATGTTGGTTGCAATGACTTTGCTAAATTTCAAATTGATCAAACCAACCAATCAAAAGATTATTTTTTTAAAATTTGAACCAATCAGGGGATTTCAAAAAAATTAGGGTCTGCAACGCCCGGAAATGGTCAGTACATGTGTGCAAATTTTCAGCTTGATCGAAGAAAAACTGTGACTTGTATATCGTCAGTAACAGAAAAAAAACAGAAAAAAACCAGAGGTCCGTGCCAAAAGAGCCAAAAGGAGACGCTCGCTTCGCTCGCTCAAAAACACTCTGTCTGACGCGTTGATGAGCGAGCCTTCGTATTGCATGCGAATTCATATTTGTGTGTAAGTTGCTGTTCTAGAATATACCTAGGAAATAGCAACAGAACAGGTTTACCAAACTCTTAAAAAAAAGCAGTGAATATTTCACCTATTTTGTCAACTATTTCAAAAAAATATAAAATGTCACACGTTCTTGAAGTTCTTGACACATTTGTCCGATTGTCACAAACTCCTAAAATGATGTTCCCAATGACCATGCAAAATTTTAAGATGAATGGTTCCATATCTAATTTTTAACCAATCACAGGATCCTGTTCAGAATGACATTAGTGTATGTGCAAAAATTCAGATCGATTGGTTGAACGGTGTGACCTCTGCCTTGCCTACTAAAATTCAAACAAACAACAAACAAACAAACAAACAAACAAACAAACAAACAAACAAACAAACAAACAAACAAACAAACAACAAACAAACGAACGAATGAACAAAAACATATACAGAAAAGTGTTAATTCTCTCGCTACGCTTTGTGGCAATGCTAACGACATGAAAGTTCTGCTCGGAGATTTATGATGCAAGACTAGACTTGAGGGATTCTTGTGGTACAATTAGAGAGAATTATTTCATTTTGTTGTGTCTTTTCTTTGAGTTAGAGTTTTAATTTCGAGCTCATTGTTTTTGAAGAGACGGTTTGATGTTATCTTTTGTTTGTTCGAATTGTCTTGAACTTGGAAAATAAGTTCGCGAAAGAGTTGTTTGTTAGACTAGGAAAACGCTCTGTGTAACGCGTTGATGAGCGAGCACGGATACGCGCAACACCTCGAACCGAAATTCTGTCTATCAAAAATGTCATTAAAAGCCAATAATTCTAAAATTTCGACACAGATTTGTATACAAATCTCAAAAAATTCCTAAAATATTGGTCCAAATAACCATGCAAAGCTTTAAGTTGATCGATTGAACCTTTATGATTGAACGGTTCCGTGTTAATTTTCAAAAATCACAGGATCTACTTCAAAAAATATACCTGAGACCACTCATATGATATAAGTGTGTCTACACAATATCAGATCGACTGTTGAACGGTCATTATCAGTATCATTTGCGTTTGAAAGTTTCTGCTCTAACTACCTTGTCTTTAACTGAAGAGTCGAAGTCACCGTGAATTTGACAGCAAACACGCAAAAAGTCCGTAAAATGTTAATAACTTTTGGATTTAAACACAGATTAGTATGAAAATTGTCAAAAATTCAGATAATGTTGGTCCCAACCATCATGCGAAGTTATAAGTTGATTGTTCAATCGGTTATAGTTTAAATTTCTAAAAACACAGGAAAGATGGTTTTAAATTTTAACCAATGGGAGGATTTGGCTGAAACTTTCTTTGATTGGGTACAATGTTGGGGGTAATGACTTGTCAAAATTTCAATTTGATCGAAACAACCAATCGAAAGTTAATTTTTTTTAAATTTGAACCAATCAATGGATTTCAAAAAAATTAGGGTCTGCAACAATCAGAAATGTTACGTACTTGTGTGCAAAATTTCAGCTCGATCGAAGAAAAACTCTAACCTGTATATCGTCAGTAACAGAAAAAAAAAAAAAAAAAAAAAAAAAAAAAAAAAAAGAGGTCCGTGCCAAAAGAGCCAAAAGGAGACGCTCGCTTCGCCCTCTCAATTATAACAGTTCCATTCGAGATGGACAGCTTTTCGTATTATTTGAGAGTGGAGTACAGGGCCGGAGACGGGTTTGAGGTTGTTGAGAGAGGAAAGTAGTGATATTTAGCCTTCGTTTTGCATGCGATTTGATTTGCGATGCAAATTCTGCTCTACAGATCAATTGAAAGGAGCCTAAACGAAATGAGTCAAAGAAGGTGATAAAATATCTGAAATTGCCTTCAAGAAATGTGTCAAATATTTCCAAAACACGCATAAAATGTCCGTCAAATGTCAATAACTTTTTAGGATAACGACAGATTAGTCATAAAATGGAAACAAACACCTACAAATATTGGTCCTGTATGACCATGCACAATGTGAAGTTGATAGGTAAAACGGTGCCAGTTTTAATTCGCAGTATTTCGGTAGATTAACTCTGTTAGTATCTAGACCAACTTTTTCTATATGTCTCATATACGCAAGTATTGTAGGTATAGTCTATCATAATGAAGATACAAGAGGAAAAGCGTACATTTTTGAACTTTTTGAATTTTTGAACTTATAAATAGCGTTTATAAAATAGAATTCCCGTATCACTGGTAATATCTGTATTTTTAGAATGTGGAGAACTTGTCAATAATCGTGTAGAATTCATTTTGTACCTATTGTGAACCAATTGCCTACAACAAAATGTTTCCTTTTGGTATCATCCCCACACAAGATCGCTCTGTGACAATAGTGTGTGTATTTCATGTCGAGTATTTGACCGGTTTGGCCTGGTCGTTGCCTACAAAAACACACACTACTTTGAAAGAATGTTGTAATTGTGAAAATAAATAATTTTCTATGGAATCTGTCAGCTTGTCGGAAAGTGAGTAATTAATTGAGAGCGAACGTTTCCCGACTCTTTGTGATGTGCTACGTTTAGCTGACTGATTTCTTCTCTAATGAAGGTGGATTGGTGAGCGATGGAATCAATAATCACAGATGAGATGCAAACACATTCCAAGCGTCAAGAGTTACGTCTTCGTAATTGACTCAGCCACAGCGTTTACATCCGTACACGTGTTACCGTTCCTCTGATCACGCTGTAATTTCACATCACTCCCAATCGGCATTGATAATGTTTCGATGGTCGAATGAAAGCGGGACATTTAGAGATTGATGTCTGGGTGTAAAGGGTTTAGCCAGATGATGAGATACGGAAATTAGAATATGTGGGACTGAGAGAGGAGAGAGAGTGGATTCACGCTTTCATAAGCGAGCATTTCTAGTGCATGCAAGATAATAATATGATGCGTACGCTTTCTTGATGGGGATATATTATGTAATGTGCATTATATGATGGACACATTTTTAAAAATTACGTGAAATGCAAATATGTCTTGAATTCTTGATCGAGTGGCTCAAAGTGATAGCCTTGAGTATACTCAAGGGTGATCGTCTTCAGGAGATGCAAAATGTCACCTTGATCGGATGTACAGAGAAAGAAGATCACAGCGCTACTAAATGTTGCAATCGTGATGAAAACAAGCGATGGGAAATTAAATCTCGACAGCTGCTGCTAATATTGAGGCAAAGTGTTTTTAGACGTTCAGAAATGTTGAAGCGCTAACAGCCATGTAATTACGAAACGATGACCGTTGATTTGCATAATATCCCGCAGACTTTTCGAAAGTAGGAAATAATTTCTGACTCACACAAAGCAAGGAAATCGAAACAATATTCCTTGATTATCGACATTGAGTTGCGATGATCGCTGGTTTGCGGCAGACATATGTTTATTATTTTAGATCGATTTGACCTAAATTAAAATAAGTAATTTAGAACATTTTCAAAAATGATGTCCCTTACATCGCGAATTCCATTGACCGATGAAGTTTGTAATTAAAACAAAATAGAAATAGTGCATAAGCCATAAATGCAAATGCTAACGTTACACAGTTTGTACAACCAGTAGGGAAATGACATGCCATCTTCAAGTTTTCATCGATTTGTACAATTACTATCTTTACCACGATATAGGAGAATAAAATAGACATAATAACTCAATTTCTTTGAGGGTTTACTTTTTAAATAGTCAAGTTAGAACTCCATTCAGCAGCAAATAATCTCAACCATCCAGATTCAACCGACTTCAAAGAGGAATTTGAACATCTTAAAATCTGTTAAAAACGTAATAAATATCTCAGCGACAGAAGATTTATCCTCTTTCTCCGATGCTACAGATACTAATTGGACCATTATCCTCGTGATCGCTTCTCTTCAATCAGCTCATCTCATCTCTCTTCTGATCTCATTGCGGGTGTTACATATCTCTCGTCGCTGCAATTCGTAACACTCGCCTCTCTTGTCACTTGTGTTTATCTGTTAGTTTGAGCTCTCATCTCACGTCACCTAGCGGATGCAACAACAATCACTTGTCTGTCAACATGGCGGCAATTTCAAAATCACCTCGAGGAAACGTTCCAAACTGCAGGTTTGATTCCACTCCAATCTCCAGAACAATTTGTCGAGAATGTAAACAAACAACACAGCTGTGTGTTTTGGGCGAGAAAAATGGTTTCAATCTCTTTGTGAACGATTTCGATGAGAATTTGTTATGAAGATAAACAAAACTTCACTTCCGGAATTGCGTTCTGTTTTATAATCGTTTTTATATGTTTTATTGGTTCATAATCTCTTTGTGAAACGATGAGAATTTGTTATGAATTGATAAACAAAACTTCACTTCCGGAATTGTGTAGGATACTGTTTTGAAGCTTAGGACCTATACTTACCTACTCCCCATATAATTGTTTCATATAATAGACTACCATAAGAGTGGACATAAAATGGTGTAATTTGTTGGACATTCATACGTTTTTAACAGCTTGTAAGTGTCATTTAGGTTTACAGGATTCAATGAAACTGTATAAAAAACAGTGCAACTGTATAAGTTTATTTCTAAAGTTATCAGGTGATTCTGCAGCTGAATCTACGAATAATTGTGTGCAGAATCAGCTTGATCGGAGAAACCGTCTAACCGTCGGCGTCGTTCAGCCCTAAGAAACGGGAATAGAAGGGTGGTGTCAAAAGTACAACACAATAAACAACAAACAAACAACAACAACAACAACAACAACAACAACAACAACAACAACAACAACAAAAAGCTTGGCTAAAAAATTGATGCCGGCTTCGCAACAGTGAATCGCAATAACTGAAGTCAATAATATATTTTACCAATTGATCGTTAGGGATGAAAAGAGATTTTCGTTTGATGAGATCATTTTATTGAAAGTATTTTCCTGGTTATTTCACAGAAAAAAACATTTTTTTGGTCTAAAATGCCAATGATAAAATTTTGTTTAAATTTAATATTGAAAAAGATTGTTATGAGACGAACAGCGTTTAAAATAAATTGCAAATTGATTTTTACTTCTGTTTTTTATTTTATTATAAAACAATGAAACAAAGATTACAAGTAACAAATTGTAAAAGAAATAAATCATCGTAATTTTAAGCTTGTTTTGAAGTCATAATTCGTAGTTTTACCTACGACAATTACAATTAAACTTATAACAAAAACAGCAAACAAATTTAGTAAAACGACTAATTGTGTTAAGTTCGTCCGATTTGGATCAAAAACCAATTAATTTCCAGCGACAGCCACAAATCCCAACAACCATGTAAACAATCAAACAAACAAACAAACAGACGACTCACTGCTGCAAGTTGCGAACTCCCACAAACAAAGACAAACAATATTCTAACATTAATTCCCGGCGTCGGCGTCGTATACCGCGACGCCCGCTTGTTCCGACGCCTGGTAATTACCATGCAGCGATTATGACGTCATCATCGGCCCCGGCGGCCTCATCGCATGCATAATTACACCGTTGCCAGAGCTGACGACGTGCGGCGTTGTCAAACCTGTCACTGGAGTATTACAGTTTATGATCATGAGAATATAACATGCGACATTCGACATAGGTATTTATCATATTTAAATTATAATCTGTATCATCTATAATCTCTGTATACCCGTGTTTGTTAGGCGAGCGTATATAAGCATCACTGGACCCTTACCTAATATCGCCATATTTCAGTAGCACCGTGTTACTGTAGCACAACTTTTGTTTTAAAAGATTAAGCCATAAGAGCTAACATTGTCGCCATGGCAACTAGCCGATCGTGCTATAGTAACACGGTGCTACTGAAATATTGGCGATATTAGGTAAGGGTCCTGGATGGCACTTTCTCTTTTTTTTTGTTTTTTTTGCCTGCACTGCCCAGGTCAAACCGAACAACCAATCGATCTGAAATTTTGCACACATACTAATGTAATCTAAGCGGTCTCTGGGAACGTTTTTGAACAGGATCCTGTGATTGGTACAAATTAACAAAAAATATCTTTCGATTGGTTGGTCCGATCAATTTGAAATTTTGTATCATTGCAACCTATAACCTATTATGAGTTTGCAATTCATTGCAAGCTATAATTGAAATGGCAGTCTTATTCTAATAATTGTTCTCTTTAAATTGAGACTAGTTTCAATAATTTGTCATTCCTCATGCAGTTTTAGGAGCAATTTAAGTTCAATGTTCCGGGACGATGATTATACGGCAAGGGGCAATTATTTTTTGCTAGTTGTATGTTATATGTTTTCATTAACCTTTGTCATGCATGAGTTACAACAAATTCTCATTCCTATAACGTAACCCTGGAGCCCCCTTAATGATAGCCATGGGCTCCGGTGAAATCTTTATTATGAAGAGGTAACACATCTATCAAACTTCCACGTGTCAACATAATGTCCATCGTAGGTGCTTTTACATTGCTCATACAAAACAAAAGAAGGTCATGCAAGCTATGAACTGTTCTGAGATGATTATTTTGTTTTTTATGTTGATTTTTTGCCTGCACTGCCCAGGTCAAACCGTTCAACCAATCAGTCTGAAATTTTGCACACAGACTAACGTAATCAATGGGTTTTTGGAACTGTTTTTGAACGGGGTCCTGTGATATGGTTGATAACTGAAAATGCAGCTCACACCGTTCGACATATTAATTCGAAAGTTTTCACAGGTGTTGAGGCCGTCTTACAGTTGTAGGGTTATACATTTCATGTACATCAGTTTATTGGTTAAAATTAAAATCAATGTATTATGTGATTATTGACAATTAAACTAGAACCGTTTGACCGTTCTACTTAAGACTTTGGATGACCATTGGGAGCAACACAACAGTTTAGGTATTTGTTTTCAATTTGCAGACTATAATCTGTCGTTATCTTCAAAAGTTATTGTCAAGAACATTTTCTTCTACAATCTTGAAATAAGTTGACTGAGAGTCTGGGAGCCGTTGCAGTTACTTGGTGTCGGTTTTTCGGTTGAAGCTCCATTGTTTGTTTGTGGTTTTGGCCCTAAAAAATACTTGAAATACTTGAATCTTATAATTTGTAAATTTATGCCAGTAATTTTTATTATATTTTCACTGCTATCTTGATTCTTCAGTTCCAAGGCCTGTAGAGCAGAAACTTGCAAACGCATATCAAATCGCATACAATACGAAGGCTCGCTTATCAACGCGTTACACAGAGCGTTTTCCTAGTATTGACTACTTTGACTTAAGAATTTCTAAATAATTCTTAAAACTTTACTTTGACTTAAGAATTTCTAAATAATTCTTAAAAAATATACTAATTTAGATCTGAAACGGTTGCAATAAACAGAGCGTGCTTCACAATCAGGTTGTTGGTCATCGCTCAACCACTACATCACCTCGGGGGGTGGGGGCCCCCTCCCCCTAGGGGGTCTGGGGGCCGCTATTTCACCTGTTGCTCACAGGGCTGTTAACACGTCCACAACATTCCTGGCATACTCCCACTTCTTACGTTCAACCAACAGGTCGATACCGCTTTGTGTACAACAGAGGAAATGAAAGTGTTTTGATGTAAAATATCTTGGGGAAGAAGAGAGAAGTGTGGAGCATGGATTCCGGTAAGGAAATGTTATTTCTTTGTGTTGAAGATGTGTTTGGGATATAAAGAATGACATACTGGATGGAGTGTGATATAAAAGTATTGTGACAAATGTTTGAATTTTGATTTTGCACAAGAGACTATGTTGGAGTGGAAATGGAATTAGAATTTCTCTTGAATCTAGTGGAGCGGTCACTCCACGCCAGCCAAGTCGTACGGCGCGCACACTCTCATATAAAGGCTGGAGCAAACTCACTTTTACTGTAAGCATCAAAGTGGTATTTTCGGCCTACTGGGTCATAAAATTGGGAAATCTCACATTGTTGCAAAATATCTTAATTTCGAGCTATGGCCCATCCCACCACATATACCAAATTTGGGAACAATAGGTTACGCCCTTTGCGAGCTATAGGGCAGTGAAAACAGTGTTTTAGGGCGGTTGTCATAATAATAATCTCGGTAGTAGTAGTAGTAGTAGTAGTAGTAGTAGTAGTAGTAGTAGTACCATAAAAAACACTCCGTGTAAAAAAACAGCCAAGTCTCTTCAACTAAAAAAAAAATTATGAAATCTAAAAATTCGGCACTGAAACGTAGTGATATCAAAAAATGAGCCAAGTCAAAACTTTATTTGAAAATTAAAAAATACTTGGCGCATCGTGTATATAAATAGCTTAGAAGTATAGGCTAGATATAAATAAATACTTATAGTTATAGTATACCTACAATGCGCTAAAAAAACGATGTGCCAAGTATATTTTAATTTTCAAATAAAGTTTTGACTTGGCTCATTTTTTGATATCACTACGTTTCAGTGCAGAATTTTTAGATTTCATAATTTTTTTTTTAGTTGAAGAGACTTGGCTGTTTTTTTACACGGAGTGTTTTTTATGGGGATATCACTTATTTTTTTAGTTTATTTACACAACTTGTAAAACTTATTAGGGCAACAATGGCTAATTCCTTTAAAAAAATACGCCATTTCCGAATAAGTTACTAAAAAAATATTGTTTGGAGCTAAATATAAACTTAAAGTGATATGCCATGAAGAATTGCGAAAGCATCGTTCCAATAGGTCCAGCCGTTTTCGAGATATGGCATCACTTCCGGTTTTCAAAATGGCGGCTGAAAGCTCTTACACATTGTATTAATATGTATATAAATACTAATATTTCATTATAAGCCTTCTGAATATGTAGTTGGTTTTTATATAAAGGGAAGTGAATTTAGGCAGATTTCGCTAGACTATGACGTCATTTCCGGTTTCAGTAATTAGAAAACTTTAATTTCACTATTGTTATTTCTTATAGTGGACCGTCTGAATCGATTGGCGCAAATTTCGTTCCGATCGGTTAAGCAGTTTTTGAGATATGACGTCACTTCAGGTTTCAAAATGGCAGCACAAAAAATTCATAAGGGCAAGGTATCATCAGGCAGACGAGCTGTATATATGGTGAAAATTTCGGGTCAATCAACCCAGCCGTTTAGGCTGTGGCGGAGACCGCGGAATTTATTGGAAGATGAATCATTATTATTATTATAATCATCTGAAGAAAGCCGTACAATTTCACGGTTTTCACGGCCCTCTAGTTCGCAAAGGGCGTAACCTATTGCTCCCAAATTTGGTATATGTTGTAGGGTGGGCCATAGCTCGAAATTAAGATACCTATTTCGCAACAATGTGTGATTTTCCAATTTTGAGATCCAGTAGGCCGAAAATGCCACTTTGATGCTTACAGTAAAAGTGGGTTGCTCCAGCCTTTTTATATGAGAGTGTGCGCGCCGTACAACTTGGCTGGCGTGGAGCGACCGCTCCACTAGATAGGGTGGAGCTAAAATCTGGTAAACAGGCCACAGCCTAAACGGCTGAACCGATTGATTTCAAATTTTTACCACGTGTGCACTTTTGGCGTCTGATTTGCCCTCGCCCCCTTGACTTTTTTGTGCCGCCATTTTGAAACCGGAAGTGACGTCATATCTCCTCAACGGCTGGACCGATTAGAACGAAATTTACGCCAAACGATTCAGACGGTCAACTTTATAGGTTATCATTAACAAAAGACTAAAAATTATGTTAACGAAACCGGAAATGACGTCATAAAATTTGAAATACTTCGATACGTATTTCGGCAACAAAGGTTGATCCGATTATTTTGATATTTATGTATCGTATGTACTTCTGATATCTCATTTGACTTGTTATAAAACTCACTGGAAGCCGCCAATTTGAAACCGGAAGTGACATCATATTATCTCAAAAACGGCTAAACAGAGTTGAACGAAACCAGCGCTAAACGATTTAGACGGTTAACTTTATGTTATATCATCAGTTATATTTGCAGTTTCCTATACCAAAACCGGAAATGACGTCACACATTTTAAAAATCTCACAAATTTACATTTTGATACAATAAATACTATTTGAGACAGCTTATAATAAGATGTAATCATGTTTAAATTAAAATTCAAAGAGTCAGAGATTTCAGCCGCCATTTTGAAACCGGAAGTATCGTCGTATCTCGAAAACTGGTAGACTGATCGGTACTAATCTAGCGCTCAACGATTCGGAAGGACATCTCTATTCTCTATGGAATAGGAACAGTCCAACTATAATTTTCCTGTTTATGAGCCCGGAAATGACGTCATTCAAATTTAAAATAATTATAATCCCCATTCTATACAATGTATACATATTCAGAAAGCTTAAAATGATACACATTAATTGTATATATAAATTCTATGTAGCAGTGCATTAAGTTCAGCAGCCATGTTGACAACCGAAGTGTTGCCATATCTCGGAACTGGGTTGACCGATTAGAATGATACCTTTGCTATTCTTCATAAAATACCATTTAAGCAAATATATAGCAGATTTTTTTATTAGTAATAACCAAATTGTAAATGGCGATTTTTTTTACAGGATTTAAAAATTGTTCATTCGATTTGTGTCACAAATTTTAAGAATAAACTAAAAAAAGGAGTGATTCCCCATAAAAAAACACTCCGTGTAAAAATACCAGCCAAGTCTCTTCAACTAAAAAAATTTATATGAAATCTAAAAATTCTGCACTGAAAAGTAGTGATATCAAAAAATGAGCCAAGTCAAAACTTTATTTGAAAATCAAAAAATACTTGGCGCATTGTTTATTAGGGCATTATAGGTATACTATATATATATATATATATATATATATATGTATATTTTATGTATATTTTATATCTGGCCTATACTTCTAAGCTATTTATATACACGATGCGCCAAGTATTTTTTGATTTTCAAATAAAGTTTTGACTTGGCTAATTTTTTGATATCACTACTTTTCAGTGCAGAATTTTTAGATTTCATATATATTTTTTTAGTTGAAGAGACTTGGCTGGTATTTTTACACGGAGTGTTTTTTATGGGGATATAAATTACAAGCTCTTATAGCTTTGTTGAGATATGGTCAATATTTTTGTGTGGAGGTGCTATGATTCAGAGAGTGGATTTTCTTTTAACAAAATGTTTCTGAATTGTCGCAAATGAAACGGAGACTTCAAATTTCGCTACTTTAACTTTGCATGATACTGAAAAAGCTTCCTCATTGAATCGTGCCTTTTTGTAAGATACAAAAAAAGCTGCTGAAATATTGCAACCCTTATGATGTCAAAATAAAACATTATTGAAAATTAAATCTTGATTGTACTACATAGAAATGGATCAAAATATTGGATATTCAAAAATATTAAAACGAGATGGATTTAATTTATTAGAATGAATCGGTCGCATTCTTTACTGGTAAAATATAGAACAAATCCACGTCAAAATTTAGTTTAATAATGCTTTTCATTCATTGCTGGGTCCGACAATTAATGCTTCTAAGAGGGAACTTACTTTGTTAGGTCTACCGAACTTGGCTACATTTTATTGAAAGCAAAACAGATAACTTTTTGGTTATGTTTATATATTCGTCGATGGATCATATTCATTTTTGGGGTGGCGCAAAAAATTGAACATTTAAGAAATATCAGACTCTATGAGGCCCTCTACATTTTCTACTTAAAACCGATCAATGAAGCCCGAAGCCACATCACAGTTTCTAAAAGTATCCCACCCGCCTCGGCTGTAAAGCTGCTAAAAGCTCGCAGGTCACGTGGTATCTCGGCGTCAACGACGTCGCCGTCGCAATCAACAGCGACGTCGCGACGTCTGGCGGCCATTACCGACGTCACACTGTGTTCTAATCGCGGTCGCTCCTCTCGGGTCGCTATAGCAACGTACAGGTAGATGCATTATGTGTTATTGATCTGTGACCGGGGTTATCAGCGTGTAGGCCAAGAGCTTAGAACAATAGGAGATGCGGAGTACTGACATTATCTGGAGCTCGAGCGGCGGGATGATTATTGGGCGAGCGACACCACGGTACTCTTATGACAATTACTCTGGAGCCATTATCGTACTACGTTTTACACATTTTCCTCCAAATCGATAACGAATTTCAAGAGTTCTTGTTATTAATATTTTGTAATATTGGTTTTTGAAACTTGTGGATTATTAGAGTACATATCTTTACAGATTTCTAACGTCTGTAGAGTAGCAACTTTCACAAATCCGAGTTCAGTATAACGTGGTTCACTTGAACCGTAATACCGATTTCAGTTATTTTGTATTAATAATTGATACAAAGTATTATTTATTAATATTATTATTGATTTGATACGTAACCCGCATACAGCCTGTTTGTTGGTTTAGGCTAGGCTGTAATTTATACATTTGCGTGTTTAAAAATTAATTATCTGTTTAAAAATGTAACGAAAAGTCTATACTATATTGTGTGCAAATTTGCCGAAATAATTGCATTATTTAGTGAGTGTCCAACAGATTATTTTTATGATGTTCGTGGCAGTAATTCCGCACAGTTCAGCTGTAGATCTTAAGCCCCATTTACACGGTGCAATTTCTTGTACAACTTCTGTGCCACAGTTTATCTGCTCGTGCGCAATGTCACTTTTGAGATGAAAAAGTGACTCTGCACATGTGCAGAACAACTGTGGCACAGAAGTTGTACAAGAAATTGCACCGTGTAAATGGGGCTTTACAGACCCCGCTAAATGCTCAGACGACAGCCGTTGGGTTCAAACTGTAAGAAGTACTATGTGATCCGTCTTGGTTTTGAAAGTTGTCAAAGATTAATGTTCATTCCTAAAATGCAACAGGTATCCACGCTCAAGACGAATAGAGTATCTTCCCTCTTCATCAAAGTATCTCATTGGATGAACATAAAGGAACGTATCAAACCTAACCGTCCGGTGAGTTTCAGCGGCAAATTCAAACAGAGAAAAGTTCGCAAACGAATCGCTGCGAAGAAACCCAGTTAAAGTTTTAACTCTGTTGGTGAGAGATCTAATTAAAAGCCCTGAAAGTTTCCACGCAGTTTCCGAGTTATAATCCCAGTTTCCAAGTCGCTCGCACGTGACCCAATCATGCTCGGCTCTGATTGGTTCGGGTGGAAATCTGCCAAGGAGTCTCCCCTCCCCCCCCCCCCCCCCCCGCCCCCTTGACTTGCAATCAACTCAACTGGAACATGGGCAGTGGTGGACTGGGCCCAAAAGCACAGGAATATCATAAATACTCAATGTAATTCTCAAGATCTGTACTCTCAAATCTCTAACTGAGAGATAGAAGGACGGAAGTCCATTTCCTCGATTTTGAGTTGCACACTTTTGGAATGTAATCTAGATCTTTCAATTTCCATTTTTACTGATGTCAACAAATACAGATATATTTAGTGGAGCGGTCGCTCCACCCAGCCAAGTCGTACTGTACACTCACAGTCACTCAACATACCGTAAATGCATAATAAACTGAGGGCAGACCAAACACTTTTACTGTAATCAATAACATGGCATTTTCGGCCTACTGGATCTCAACAATGGGAAATATCACATTGTTGAAAAATATTTTAATTTGGAGCTATGGCCCACGCTACCAAATATTCCAAGTGAGCTAACAATAAATAGGTCATATCAAAAAATGGACCAAGTCAAAACTTAATTTTAAAAACCAAAATATACTTGGCGCATCGGTTTTTAGGGCATTGGGGGTAGGTAGATTTTATGTACAGTACACCCAGCGAGCGTAGAGAAAGTTCACCAAACGCTGTGCAAAATTCAACAATGGGCTTAGCTTGTAATCCGGAGTGTTTTGACGCGTGCCCGGTTGTAAATATCTCTCAACCACTGCAGGTAATAGGGACAGGGTTGTTTTGTTGTGGTGCCAAATATCTTTCAATGCAGTTGGCTTTTAAAATTCCAGGAAAGTTGTTTAAAATGCCAACAGTGTAGGTGGAAGGGGTGGCAGGTCATAAAAAGAGTTGTATCTTGTCAGAGCTGAACTGTCGAACAAGGGTCGAACAATACTGCTCATCTTATGAAAGGAGTTTCTCCACGCTCGCTGGCCGTACTATACTAGTCTATATTTCACATCTGGCCTACGTCTAAACTATCTGTATGCACGATGCACCAAGTATATTTTGGTTTTTAAAATTAAGTTTTGACTTGGCCCATTTTTTGATATATCACTACTTTTCAGTGCTGAATTTTAAGATTTCTTCTATTTTTTTGTAGTTAAAGAGACTTGGCTGGTATTTTTACACGAAGTGTTTTTTTATGTTAAATTATACTCCTAACACAATGACTCAACATGTCAGCATTACAAATATAATTGGATGATGGCAATTACTGGATTTGTATCTCACCTCAAGAATCATTGCGACTACCGATCTTCTAGCTCTGAAATATACAACACTACATTGCAAAGACTTCTGTAATCGCGTCCAAACGTATTTGTAATGGTGTCACCCAAGGTTGGTATAACTGGAATTTCCTAGCCAAGCAGTGTGGACATCTGGATGCAGTGTATAATAAGAGCTTGAGCCTTGATTTGATCATTCCGAACGTGACTAAGAGACCTTCTACCTTCACGTTACGGAGTTTCATATCACACTATCCCTGTTCGATCTGATTGAGCGAGCGGAGCGAGCGTCTCCACTTGAAACTTATGGCTCGAATCTCTGTTTTTTTTTGTGTGTGTGTAGTATTTGTGCATTTGGCGTCTCCTGCCAAACGAAGTAATGGATCAGGCCAATTTTTTAAAAAAACTTATATTAATATTCTCGTTATGGTCAAAATGATTTTCAGCATGATTGACCTTTGGTTGCATCGGAAACTTGATGTGTAGATGATGCTGTGCTTGGCAATGGGGATGAAAGAAACTCTGTGTGTCAATATAACTGCAATCGTTTGACCGATCATCAACAAAATTTGCATTGTCATTAGTACCAGCATTTTAAGTACCTATTTTTTGACAAATCTGTAAAATCTATCATGAACTTTAAGAGTACCTAATAGACATTTTAATGACATTTGTAAAGCTTAATTTATAATGGCTTGTAGCCACACCACCCTTTTTATGGTATGATATAAATCTGATCAAACTCATATTTTGCATGGTCGTCAGGACCAACATTGCCTCTTATTTTACAAATTTTCATCCCAATCAGTTAAGAACGTATGAACTTATTGACATTCCTTATTTTTTTTCCTACCACGCATGTCTGTACAAAATTACAGATAGATGACAGCTCACTTTAAACTATTAGTATTTGAAATATAATGCCAAACTGTTGTGTTCGGAGTGAAGGTAATTGTTTTAAAATGTAATATAGGTACTACTTAAATGTATAAAAATAGTTTCAATTACTTACTTTTTATACTAGAAGATCACTTTATGTTAAACAACTTCTTTTGTTTTCAATTCAGAAAAATCTAGCAAATGTCAACAACATTTGATCTGTTGCCATAGCAACGGGGTACAATCGCACCTAGCTCCCTCTATTCTAAGCTTGAAGTTTAGAAGCCCATTGAATCTGAATTGGTACCAGGGTGCTTAGATGCTATTTTCAAGTTTCGATGAAAAGCATACTTTTATGTTGATGGAGTGATCATATTTCAATTAAATATGGATGTATATGTTTTTTTTGCAGTGTGTACGCATTTCCGGTTCGAGAATTTGCACGTACCCGTGCTCGCTCATCAACGCGTTACACTGAGCGTTTTCCTAGTAATAAAATAACAGCCCAATCAATGAAGCGGACTAAGCCACCGACACCTCAATCAACTAGAGCTAATATTAGCTTTCCAACGCAAGACAATAGGGAGAGAGTTATCAAGAGCAGAGCCAATGAGATCGCCAGGCGAGCTTTCGTCAACATGGCGCTTTGTCTTGAGCTTGTGTGTGTCTTTCCCTCGCTTGCAGGGGGGTAGGGAGAGAGAGAGAGAGAGAGAGAGAGAGAGGGCCCGTAATGTACTTCTGAGAAATATACGAAAAATTGTTGTCTCTTATAGGCAAAAATAAACTATAAATGGGTTTCTATTATTTATGTTTTTACAAAAATAGTCGAGCTTCCTAAAACCACTGTAAAGTGGTAATCAAGCGAGCGTAGCGAGCGTCTAGACTTGAAACTTATGGCTCCAATCTCTGATTTATTGTTTTTTTGTTTATTTGTGCATTTGGCGTCTCCTGCCAAACCAAGTAACGGATGAGGCCAATTTTTTCACAAAACTTATATTACTATTCTGGTTATGGTCAAAATGATTTTCAGCAAGTTCGCTCCATTGGTTGCATCGGAAACTAGATGTGTAGTTAATAGTTATAGTTAGCTTGGCAATGGGGATGAAAGAAACTCTGTGTGTTTATATATAGATTCAGTTCTAAGCTTGGGAATTATTATTTTAAATATTAAAATTAATTTGAAGTTTGTACAACTTTTATAGGGTTAAAAATTGCAATATTTCGTTTATAGTTTGTAATATTAAGTTTATAATTTCGTTTATAACACCTATAAAGTTTGGTAATTCAAAGTATTTGCATTTTTAATATGGCACTATTGTTTCATAGTTTCATTGTGTGACATTTTGATAAGGAATGGTTTCATTACCAATCAGCGACCGAAGCGTGCGTCTCCTTTTGACTCTTTTGGCTGCACGGCACGGAAAAAACATAGCTGTTTTTTTTTCTCTTTTTCTCTGCTGTTAACCGATACATAGATCGCGCCGTTTCACCGATTGTTCTGAAATATTGGACACATGTAGAGACAACCTTCTCTGTTTGCAGACCCTAATTTTTTTGAAATCCATTCATTGGTTAAAATTTAAATAAATATCTCCTGATAGGCTAAAAATGAAAATGGTCTTCGAAAAATCTGATTAAACTCATATTTTGCATGGTCATTAATTGACCAACATTGTCTCTTATTTTACAAAATGTTCATCCCAATCAGTTAAGAACGTATTAACTTATTGAAATTTTAATAGCTGTCAGAATTGAACTATCGAATGTTTTCCAGTGCCACTTGAATTGAATCTGATTTGCTATATGTACCAGAGTGCTAGATATGCTATTTTCAAGTTTCGATGAAATGCATATACTTTTATGTAGATTGAGTGGGTTCAAATTTCAATTCAATATGGATGTATATGTTTTATGTGCGTTCTGTACGCATTTCCTGTTGGAGAATTTGCATGTATCCGTGCTCGCTCATCAACGCGTTACACTGAGCGTTTTCCTAGTCAAGTTCATGCAACGAACTCGTTCATCTAAAAGCTCTCCTCCATTCTCCTTGAATTCACTACGAAACATCACAAGTCCGCCTGAAGCTGCGTGCTCATAATTTATCTCTGTCCAAGACCAAGAGAGCTTCTTCGACCACGGGCTTTAAAGTGATTACAATTTACAACCTCCGGGTTCTCTCATGCAAGAATAAAACTAGACGAGTACCTACATTGTAAAGATCACATGGAATGCTCAGCTCTTGCTATTCCCAGATGAGACCTCTTGAGACCCGGCAAAGTCAATGCTACAATAAACTAGGATTTTCTGTAGAGAGAATTCCGAACAAAGTTCTTTTCAGGTGTATTCAAAACATTTTGAGAACATATCCAAGAATTGGATACTGCCAGGAATAGAAGAGCATTGCTCTATATTTTCAAGTAACGTTGTCATAAAAGTGGGCTGCCACTCAGCCGTTATTCTATTAAAACTCTCTTTTTCTGCTGTCATGAAAATTGAATGTTTTTAACACTATTATTCATACTTTTTAGGCTCCTCTCTTTTGTATAATTTATCCCAACTTGCATCATTTCAAGTAAATATTATTTCTAATGTGATCTATAGCCTTTGACACAAGGCCTATTACAGGTGTTCACAATGTACTCACAATGAAAAATGTCACAATGTAAAATGTCTTTAAAGAAGCAGTATTAATACTCATCTCCAATGAATTGATAAAGAGATGCGTCATTTTTCCAACTAAAATAACTAGTAGAAATGTATCCTAGTAACCTGGTAATTTTATATTCAATAAAAGCTGTCAAAAGAGATTACATCACCGATCTTCTATGCATAAGGATTTAGTATTCATTGATATACTGAGATGCTTTCTGAGAACAAGAATCACATTATCGATGATTGTGCAGCAGGATCTTCAACTGTTCCTGTTTCTATCGCTATGGTCAACAACTCGAACAAAATCCCTAACATTTCGGAGGTAAAACTGTTCTACTCTGCTTGAATAATGACGGACACAATTCATAAATGAAAACAGAGGGTTTATACGAGTATGAATAATTGCCGCTACCAGTTGTTGGGGACACGGACAATTTGTAACAAAATCCAGGCTTATGAAAACATCTTCTAAATTCAAGTCGATGGTAAACAAAACGTTAACGAACAGTTTGACATTTTAGAGACGAGGAAACTGTTGCTAAGAACCCAATGAAATTTCATAATGAGCCAAGAGCTTAAAAACTTCAGGTGCAATTAAAATAAAAACGAGTAATTATACAATTCAATTGACATAAAACGAAATCGCAGTCTCTGATTAAATTCACAGAATTGGATCCAATGAAGCGCGCATAAACGAACGAATAAAAGCGAAATAAACTGAACAGAAACGATGTGACGTGAATGGAGCCGAGGGAATAAGTAAAAAGGTGGCGTAAATGAGAAAAAGAAGAAGAGCGACGAGAGGCGGCAGATGTTATCCCGAGGGAACTAACAAAGTTTTCCGGGAGTAGAGAATATATTTCACATTTCCAGGACCTGTTGAAGGCGTAAAGGATACGAGCGACGGTGATACATGCCGAGCGATTTAAATCCATGCGCAAGACAAAGTTTTCCTATTTCCTCCTCCGCGTTATGGAAAGTGGAACAGTAATATATATTACACTTCTAACAAACTCATCAATCAGCTTACACGTTTACCTCCATTAGTTAAAGGAGCTCTCCTGTCGGCGATTTTAAATGAATCACGTTTCAAATACTCCAATTTTGTTCATTTGAACATTTGTCTTCTCTTTTATGACTCTACACCCAACATAAGATGAAACGATATTCGAAAGAAAATGATTGGCTAAAAGAGATTTGATGGCATCATCCGATGAAGTCAACTCTAGTAGGTGAGCTCTGATTTCATTGATAATAACAAGGATTGATTGTCAAGGAACTTACAAAAAGCAGCCAATCCGTTTCGCTCAAATGAAGTTTTATGATTTGTTGAGTGTATACATTGAAGAATACTGTCAGTTACGGTACAATTTGAATTTGGCGATGTGGGCACCGCTGATGCTGGTTCTGAGTAGAATGGCATAACACACTTTTGCAGAGTAGGTATATATAAGATTATTATATCGAATGTATAATGGCAATTTAGCGAAAGGTACTCAGTCTTTTCAGTTGCTTAAAGCTCGAATGCGGAATGCGTGGGATGGTTAGCTAGGTCCAAGGGTAAACAGATATACTTTGAGCTTCCACATATCTCAGTCATTACGTAATACGTTTCCTGGACATATTATATAAAAGAATGTCACTCTTCGTTTAGAAATGGTGGATTTTGTGATTTGTAGATCAGTATAATACAAAGTTCAATTATTATTAGGTAATTACTGATTGTTGAAAGGGTTCCAAACTTGAGCTGATTTAATTCAATCGAATTGTGCAGAGAGAAACAATGCTCGTGAGACTGCTTCGTTAGGTAATGGACACAACTCTCTGTTAGTGATGCAAGCTGATTTAATTCAATCGAATTGTGCAGAGAGAAACAATGCTCGTGAGACTGCTTCGTTAGGTAATGGACACAACTCTCTGTTAGTGATGCAAGCTGATTTAATTCAATCGAATTGTGCAGAGAGAAACAATGCTCGTGAGACTGCTTCGTTAGGTAATGGACACAACTCTCTGTTAGTGATGCAAGCTGATTTAATTCAATCGAATTGTGCAGAGAGAAACAATGCTCGTGAGACTGCTTCGTTAGGTAATGGACACAACTCTCTGTTAGTGATGCAAGCTGATTTAATTCAATCGAATTGTGCAGAGAGAAACAATGCTCGTGAGACTGCTTCGTTAGGTAATGGACACAACTCTCTGTTAGTGATGCAAGCTGATTTAATTCAATCGAATTGTGCAGAGAGAAACAATGCTCGTGAGACTGCTTCGTTAGGTAATGGACACAACTCTCTGTTAGTGATGCAAGCTGATTTAATTCAATCGAATTGTGCAGAGAGAAACAATGCTCGTGAGACTGCTTCGTTAGGTAATGGACACAACTCTCTGTTAGTGATGCAAGCTGATTTAATTCAATCGAATTGTGCAGAGAGAAACAATGCTCGTGAGACTGCTTCGTTAGGTAATGGACACAACTCTCTGTTAGTGATGCAAGCTGATTTAATTCAATCGAATTGTGCAGAGAGAAACAATGCTCGTGAGACTGCTTCGTTAGGTAATGGACACAACTCTCTGTTAGTGATGCAAGCTGATTTAATTCAATCGAATTGTGCAGAGAGAAACAATGCTCGTGAGACTGCTTCGCTGTAATGGACAACTCTCTGTTAGTGATGCAAGCAATGGATGCAGAGTGCTCTGCTGGGAACGGTCTCAGTTAATTAATTAGAAATGCATCGCTGCAGTTGCATGTTGATTTACATTCACAGCGGAAGTGCATTAGGAAGTAGTCGGGGAAACCAATCGTGAATGTGTGAAGAAAACCATACATTTCTGTACCAATGGACTTGAGTGGGGTTTATAGTTAAATACCATGCTTTAATATAGTCTCAAATATAATTAAAATATTTCTAATAGCAAGGTTTAGTGCAATATCGTATCGAATAATCTATCACTTATGAAGCTTCAATATTGCAGAACCTATTATGCGGCTTGGTAATATGGATCACTTCAGAATTAAGTGATTGATCATTTCATATTCAAAATCTGTCTTAAAGGATCATCAATAAAACAATAGTTTTCATTGACACGATTTTCTCTAGAGTATTCTATCCACATCATTATCTTTTTTCTATAACATTTTCGAACACCAACAAGTTTGTTTTACCTCGAATGGATAAAACGAGGGATAAAACGACAGATCACTGAATATTAGATTGATTTTCCAAAGAGCCAACTTGACTCTTAGCAACTCTGAAAGAACATCATGACATTTAACGTGCCTGAATTAGGAGCTACATACATTCAGTTTCTTCAAATTTACGAAACTTCGAAAATACTCTTCAATAAAATGAGAAGTATCGTTTCTCGTGGATGACTTGTATTGTGATTATTTCCTTTCTGCTTCAAACAGCATAACATCGACTGAGCAGGTATAGTTGAGATGCTTTAGTTGTCGATGAAGTATGTTACCTACCAGGCTACCGTAGACACAACTTTTTAATTATTTCACATCCATTTGAAGAAAACTTTTTTCATTTATCACTCGTCAAGAAAACCATTTTAATCTTCTCTCACATCCCGCAGGACTCAAACCTTGCAAGTCCTAACACGTTGTCCTCTGCTTCTGGGACTCAACTATGTCAGCTATGAGACAGGCGTATTGGAAATCGAATCCATCATCTGACAGGCGCTCTGGACCAAGTCCGATATCCTGGCAACAAACTGTTGCCGAGATCATCTCCCGGGATGCTGCTCCGTATTCATAGATAATCGATACTCATTGTTAGGACGAGGCACACTGTTGCGTTATTAACAGATTCATTGATTTGTTTGAAGAGAAGGAATAGCTTCATTACACGGTACATGTTTTCAAACAAGGACACAAGATTTCATATGTTGAGACACAGCAACACCCTATTCTAGAACTGTTAAATGTCCAATTCCACTAGAATTCGATTCCATACAATGTTAATCCAAATGGCCGTGGCCGGATTCCATCAGAATGGAAATGGGAAAACGTTCTAGAATAGGCTTCCAGGACAACTAAATGAACACTACATTAGATAAGAATTTCGTTTAAACATGTTATATTTCTGTATCTCAGAGAGGTTGAAGGGCGGAAGTAAATTTCTCGATGTTGCGTTGCACACTTTTGGAATGATGTAATCAAGCTCAATCAATTGTCGTTTGACTGGTGTCAACAAAAACAGTTATTGAAGTATTCTTTTACACAATGACTCATGTCATTATTACAAATATGATTGGATGAACGCAGAATTACTTATTTTTTTATCCCAACTGAAGAATAATTGAAATGGACTTCCGCCCTTCTCTGAGGTATAGATCTCTAGTCAATAGTTTGACTAGATCAATTACTCATTCAATCAATTACTTGGTCCCCGTCAAGTTTTGAGGCGTTATTAAAATACTTGTGTTATTTTAGGGAAAGTACATGTATATTATTTAATGTGTATCTTTAAAATTACTAAATTCATGCATAATGAAGCACGATGTCAACAATTAGAAAGTAACAAATATAAATTTTATGCACAGCACAGATGCTGAGAAGAACATGCAAGAAAAATAAAAAATTAGTTAGTGCTGTAGTACTATATAGTATAGTATAGTATAGTATAGAATAGTATACTATTGTATAGTTATTATAAGAAGGGTATTAACGGTACCTCATGTGGAAATATGTATGTTATTTCCTAAAAATATGGGTTATTTTTGGATTAACAATGTAATACCGTCCAGTTAGTTTGCAAATGAACATACTTACTGTGCATAAAACGATGATAATAATGACATGATAATTATTCGTTCGTACAGACAATGATATTATAATTCAGGATTATTGCCTGATATTCCTACTAGCTGACCTGCCCGGCGTTGCTCGTGCTGGTGGAGAGTGGTACCCACATAAAAGCAGAAAACCCGGGAGATAGTTTCACACTTGACAATATGCTGACAGCGCTCTCGCAATTCAAACTGACACGTCCATGCATCTGGCGCAGTTATATCGGCTCGTTTTGTATGTTCTATTTGTTACTACATATTTCCAGAATGTTCTGGGCCCGCGTGAAACCTTCTTTTCCCGGATAAGTCAAGGTCATCAAATATTTACCACGTAGGGGTGGTTTGGGGGAGGTGGTGAGTACTACCCTATAATGTGGGCTGCTTGCTTCCCGTAGAATGTCTGCATAATATGGTCATGCTCATGCGCGTAGAAGTGTATATTTTAAATGTTAATTTTTTAAAATTAGGGGTGGTTTGGGGGAGAGGGTGAGTAGCTTGAAATGTGGGCAGGTTGACGAAGTACACGTGTCCAAAAATTTATTGAGATCGGTCAATAGTGGAGGCGTATATATGGCCGAAAGTGACAATTTAATTTTTTCATTTGGGGTGTTTTTTTTCAATTAGGGGTGGTTTGGGGAAGGGTAAAGTACCCTACGATGTGCGCAGGATCGGTTAGAATCTATATACCAAATTTGGTTGAGATCGGTCAAAGGGCGTAGGAATGAATGAAGAACATACAGACATACAGACAGACAGGCATACAGACATTCTACTTGATATAGATAGATCTATAGAATCTGAATAGTTAGTGCTGCATTCTCGAAAATTTTATAAATATTCTGAATACAAATGAGAAAATTCGTGGAAATTACCATGTCGATACTTTATACCGTTTGTTGTTGATGCAAAAAATCATGATAAGATTTGATAAACACGAATTATTCGACTGGAAATCTGTTTACATTGTGGTGGCAGGGGTGGGAGGGGGAGGTGGGGGGGGGGGGGGGTCGATAATCAGCCGTTGAATCAGACTTTCAAATCAAATACAGAACCAAATGTAAACATTAGATACTTTTTCGACACGGGGCGATCATCCGATAATATTATGTTCTGATTTGCAGGCTATTACCAAGGTGCATAGAGTGTGTGTTCATGTTCTATCCACCTTGGTTGCAGGCTACTACGCCTTGCAGCTGTCAGTGGCTCATGAGGTGCGCGGCAACTATACAGTCCGCGTGAAGAACGAGAGTCGCGGCTTCCATCTCAACAACCTGTCATACGCGGGACCAATAGTCATGGTGCATAGAGTGTGTGTTCATGTTCTATCCACCTTGGTTGCAGGCTACTACGCCTTGCAGCTGTCAGTGGCTCATGAGGTGCGCGGCAACTATTGTTGTCGCTGGCCCTCGAGCGAGGATGCCGACTCCGGTGTTATCATTTAGTGTGGTAGGGCCGCCTGTCTTGCGTGCCGTCTCTCATGGCTCCTAAGGCCACCAAGAGATCTGCAGACCCTACCACATTCCCCGCACGGAAAGGCACCAGCAGCCACTGGTGCGCGGGGTGCCACGTTCCCTATCCCAGCGGTCACGTCCCTGACAATAGGCCGCCACATGTCACGCGAAGACGCCGCAGCCTCCCAGCCAAGTGGAGCGCCTCCCGTCCTCAAAGTTGCCGCCACGTGGTCCCTGAAGCGCTTCTTCTGTCCTCCATGAAGCCTCCGGCCCTCAGCCAATTCTCCATAGAGCAGTCTCTTCGGCATTCTGTGCTCTCCCATCCGAATGGTGTGACCGAGCCAGCGCAACTGAGCTGCAGCAACGAGCTGTTCCACCCGCCGGCACTTAGTCCTCTCCAACACTGTTACATTCGACACAAAGTCCGTCCAGTGGATCCTGAGAATTGAGCGCAGTGTTCGCTGCTGAAACTTCTCTAGCTGCCTCACCTGCCTCCTGTACAGGACCCAAGCCTCGCAGCCGTAGAGCAAGATAGGAAGTGTGACCGCCCTGTAAACAGCAATCTTAATGTCAGGGCGAATGTTGTGGTTGCCGAATACCCTGCGCCTTAACTTTGCCAGGGAAGCACTCGCATTACTAATTCGAAATGCAACTTCTTCATCCGCAGTGGCAGCCACAGTCACCTTGGAGCCGAGATAGGTGAAGCTATCAACCTGCTCCAAAACAATGCCGTCAACAGTTATGTCCATCAGACCTTGGCCTGGGCACGGAGCTGACAGAACCTTGGTCTTGCTTAAGTTTATTTGAAGGCCAAACTTCTTGTAGCAAAGAGAGAAAATCCCGAGCATGACTTGCAGCTCTTCAGGTGAGTGAGCTACAATTGCGCTGTCATCAGCATACTGAAGTTCCGAGATGAAAGTGCTAGAGGTGCGCGACCTTGCTCGGAGTCTGCTGAGTTGAAGGAAGCTGGCGTCAGTCCTGTAACGCACCTCCATGCCTCTCACAGTCAATTGCCGATCTACCAGCATCAACATTGCAGCAAGGAATACATTGAAGAGGACAGGGCCCAGAACACACCCCTGTCGCACACCCGAATATGCAGGAAACGAGTCAGTCTCCATACCACCCGACAGCACAGTAGCCAAGTTACCCGTGTGTAGACTCCGTATGATTGAAACAAGATTCTCGGGGACGCCAAACTTGAGTAGGATCTTGAAGGCTAGCTCTCTGTCTACTGAGTCGAATGCTTTGGAAACGTCGACAAACGCAGCATGAAACCCACGGCCCTGCTCAACACATTTCTCCTGGAGCTGCCGCAACACGAAGATCATATCCATTGTGCTCCGGTGCCGACGAAAACCAGCCTGCGACTCGGGCAGCAAGCTGTCAATGTACGGCTCAATACGCTTAAGTATAATCTTTGCAAGCACCTTCCCAACAACGGAGAGTAAGGAGATTCCACGGTAGTTACCGCACTCATCCCTGGGACCCTTCTTCTTGTAGATGTTGACAATTTGCATGTTACGAAAATCCTGCGGGACATCATCTTCACGCCAGACTTGCAGCATCAGCTCATGCACCTGCTCCAGCAGAGCTCCACCTCCTGCCTTTAACACTTCGGCGGGAATCCCATCAGCCCCAGGAGCTTTGTTGTTCCTCATTGACCTAACGGCGGCTGCCGTCTCACTGATGTCAGGTGGGCCTCCAAGATGTGCAACTACAGGATACTGAGGGATGCAATTGACTACATCGGCGTCCGCAGTACTTGGCGCGTTAAGTAGCTCCCTGTAGTGCTCTTTCCAACGATCTTTAATCAAGTCAGGACTAGTCAGGTACCCTCCGTCCTTCGCACGAATAGGAGCTGGCACGCTTCTGATCGGTCCATACACTTCTTTCAGCGCCTGATAAAATGCACGATAGTCATGCCGATCAGCATGCACCTGCACCTCAGCAGCCTTGCGCGCCCACCAGTCATTCTGGAGCCTCCTTGTTGTCACCTGCACTTCAGCTTTCAGCATGCGATAGGCTTCCTTCAACCGAGCATCTCCCGAATTACTCAGGGTCTGCGAAAACGCCTTCCTCTTCTTCTCTATGAGCTGCTTGATCTCGCCGCTGTGATCTTCAAACCAGTCTTGCTGCTTCCTTTTTCTGAGACCACAACATGAGCCAGCAACGTCCCGCAGCACAGAGCTCATGTTTTCCCAGTTTGAGTTTAGATCAGCACTTAGCGGCTGCAAGGATTCCAGTTCTCGAGATAGCTGATTTCTGAAGTCAGTTCGGACTTGAGGTATGTCCAATCTACGGACATCAAGGCGTTTTACACTCTCTCCTCTCATTGGGAACTTCGGTTTAATGCAAATGCGCATTATCGAAACCAAGAGACGGTGATCCGACCAGCAGTCCGCTTCCTTATGCACTCTTGTGACACGCACATCTTGTATGTCTCTACGTCTAACAAGCACATAATCAATCATGTGCCAGTGCTTAGACCTAGGGTGCATCCAAGTAGTCTTTTGACTATCGGGAAGTCGGAATAGGGTGTTGGTAATTGTGAGCTCGTTGGCAGTACATAATTCCAGTAGAAGACAGCCATTCGCATTGGAAACGCCAAAGCCATTCACTCCTAAAACACCGGGCCACGTTGTAGCATCCATGCCCACTCTTGCATTGAAATCGCCCAGTATTACAAGCTTATCAGCGCAGGGTACACGGTGAATTGCCGCCTGAAGCATCCGGTAAAAGCTAGCCTTCTCTGCATCATCCGCCTGTAGAGTTGGAGCATAGACACTCATCAGCGTCATGAACCTACCCTTTCTTAGGCGCAACCGAGCAGTGATGAGACGCTCGCTGACACCAACGGGAGTCTCGTGCAAGGAGGACAACACATCTTTACGGAATGCAAGAGCAACGCCATGCTGTCTCGGCTGTCCGAGGGCACGCCCCTTCCAGAAGAAGGTGTACTTGTCAACTGTCTCCGTGAACTGGCCTTCATCAGATAGCCTGGTCTCCTGCAGCGCAGCGATCGCTACATTATACCTGCTCAGCTCGTGAGCCACCAGAGCAGATCTCCTCCCGGGCCCCACTGCATCATCCAGCAACGTCCTGACATCCCATGTGGCAAACTTTATATCCATATGACTTTTCTTACCGCTATATTGGGTCCCCCTCGGGCGCGGCGTCCCGAGCAGGTTTAACGACGGTAGGCTATGTTTAGGGCACCTTTTCTAGCCCTTTCCTCATATGAGGGAAGCAGAGCTGATCCTAAATAGGACTGCTTCGTCGCGCAGGTCGCTGCCGAGCATCACCACTACCGTCATCTTAGTGACAAACGACCATCGTGCCTGCGCCGCCCGAAGTGCAAGGCTCAGGCTAGGGGCTTCCAGCTTACCGAGCCTGCCCCCGTCACCCTTACCTTATCGCCATGGGTCTTGACTTAGCACCGGAATGCTAGCGCGTGTTATTAACGAGAGGGACATTGCGCAGTGCCCCCCACGCCTGCCGGCGAGACAGCGCTGGATCCGATGGCAAGCAAGAGCAAGACGATCGGAGCAACTGAAACGCCTGATGACAGGGACACTTCTGGAATTACTCACTTGGAGCGTTCCACCAGAAGTCATCGCATGCCAGCGAAGGGCTTGCTTATAGCGGCAATTAATCGCTTTGACACGGTGCCGTCACTGGATGTAGGAGCATTTTATAGGGTTGCCCTGCCACAGGCAACCCACTCCATCCTGCTAGCACCGCCGCTCAATTGTCCGCGACCACTTATTTGGAGAAACCTTATTCGTGGCTAACCTACATATCTGCAGGCCGTTCCCCTATCCGCAACCCGGGGACGCGCTCGGTAGCCTAGAGCTTGGCAAAGAGCCGAGGCGCGGCAACTATACAGTCCGCGTGAAGAACGAGAGTCGCGGCTTCCATCTCAACAACCTGTCATACGCGGGACCAATAGTCATGGTGCATAGAGTGTGTGTTCATGTTCTATCCACCTTGGTTGCAGGCTACTACGCCTTGCAGCTGTCAGTGGCTCATGAGGTGCGCGGCAACTCTACAGTCCGCGTGAAGAACGAGAGTCGCGGCTTCCATCTCAACAACCTGTCATACGCGGGACCAATAGTCATGGTGCATAGAGTGTGTGTTCATGTTCTATCCACCTTGGTTGCAGGCTACTACGCCTTGCAGCTGTCAGTGGCTCATGAGGTGCGCGGCAACTCTACAGTCCGCGTGAAGAACGAGAGTCGCGGCTTCCATCTCAACAACCTGTCATACGCGGGACCAATAGTCATGGTGCATAGAGTGTGTGTTCATGTTCTATCCACCTTGGTTGCAGGCTACTACGCCTTGCAGCTGTCAGTGGCTCATGAGGTGCGCGGCAACTCTACAGTCCGCGTGAAGAACGAGAGTCGCGGCTTCCATCTCAACAACCTGTCATACGCGGGACCAATAGTCATGGTGCATAGAGTGTGTGTTCATGTTCTATCCACCTTGGTTGCAGGCTACTACGCCTTGCAGCTGTCAGTGGCTCATGAGGTGCGCGGCAACTATACAGTCCGCGTGAAGAACGAGAGTCGCGGCTTCCATCTCAACAACCTGTCATACGCGGGACCAATAGTCATGGTGCATAGAGTGTGTGTTCATGTTCTATCCACCTTGGTTGCAGGCTACTACGCCTTTCAGCTGTCAGTGGCTCATGAGGTGCGCGGCAACTCTACAGTCCGCGTGAAGAACGAGAGTCGCGGCTTCCATCTCAACAACCTGTCATACGCGGGACCAATAGTCATGGTGCATAGAGTGTGTGTTCATGTTCTATCCACCTTGGTTGCAGGCTACTACGCCTTGCAGCTGTCAGTGGCTCATGAGGTGCGCGGCAACTCTACAGTCCGCGTGAAGAACGAGAGTCGCGGCTTCCATCTCAACAACCTGTCATACGCGGGACCAATAGTCATGGTGCATAGAGTGTGTGTTCATGTTCTATCCACCTTGGTTGCAGGCTACTACGCCTTGCAGCTGTCAGTGGCTCATGAGGTGCGCGGCAACTCTACAGTCCGCGTGAAGAACGAGAGTCGCGGCTTCCATCTCAACAACCTGTCATACGCGGGACCAATAGTCATGGTGCATAGAGTGTGTGTTCATGTTCTATCCACCTTGGTTGCAGGCTACTACGCCTTGCAGCTGTCAGTGGCTCATGAGGTGCGCGGCAACTCTACAGTCCGCGTGAAGAACGAGAGTCGCGGCTTCCATCTCAACAACCTGTCATACGCGAGACCAATAGTCATGGTGCATAGAGTGTGTGTTCATGTTCTATCCACCTTGGTTGCAGGCTACTACGCCTTGCAGCTGTCAGTGGCTCATGAGGTGCGCGGCAACTCTACAGTCCGCGTGAAGATCGAGAGTCGCGGCTTCCATCTCAACAACCTGTCATACGCGGGACCAATAGTCATGGTGCATAGAGTGTGTGTTCATGTTCTATCCACCTTGGTTGCAGGCTACTACGCCTTGCAGCTGTCAGTGGCTCATGAGGTGCGCGGCAACTCTACAGTCCGCGTGAAGAACGAGAGTCGCGGCTTCCATCTCAACAACCTGTCATACGCGGGACCAATAGTCATGGTGCATAGAGTGTGTGTTCATGTTCTATCCACCTTGGTTGCAGGCTACTACGCCGACCAGCTGTCAGTGGCTCATGAGGTGCGCGGCAACTATACAGTCCGCGTGAAGAACGAGAGTCGCGGCTTCCATCTCAACAACCTGTCATACGCGGGACCAATAGTCATGGTGCATAGAGTGTGTGTTCATGTTCTATCCACCTTGGTTGCAGGCTACTACGCCTTGCAGCTGTCAGTGGCTCATGAGGTGCGCGGCAACTCTACAGTCCGCGTGAAGAACGAGAGTCGCGGCTTCCATCTCAACAACCTGTCATACGCGGGACCAATAGTCATGGTGCATAGAGTGTGTGTTCATGTTCTATCCACCTTGGTTGCAGGCTACTACGCCTTGCAGCTGTCAGTGGCTCATGAGGTGCGCGGCAACTATACAGTCCGCGTGAAGAACGAGAGTCGCGGCTTCCATCTCAACAACCTGTCATACGCGGGACCAATAGTCATGGTGCATAGAGTGTGTGTTCATGTTCTATCCACCTTGGTTGCAGGCTACTACGCCTTGCAGCTGTCAGTGGCTCATGAGGTGCGCGGCAACTCTACAGTCCGCGTGAAGAACGAGAGTCGCGGCTTCCATCTCAACAACCTGTCATACGCGGGACCAATAGTCATGGTGCATAGAGTGTGTGTTCATGTTCTATCCACCTTGGTTGCAGGCTACTACGCCTTGCAGCTGTCAGTGGCTCATGAGGTGCGCGGCAACTCTACAGTCCGCGTGAAGAACGAGAGTCGCGGCTTCCATCTCAACAACCTGTCATACGCGGGACCAATAGTCATGGTGCATAGAGTGTGTGTTCATGTTCTATCCACCTTGGTTGCAGGCTACTACGCCTTGCAGCTGTCAGTGGCTCATGAGGTGCGCGGCAACTCTACAGTCCGCGTGAAGAACGAGAGTCGCGGCTTCCATCTCAACAACCTGTCATACGCGGGACCAATAGTCATGGTGCATAGAGTGTGTGTTCATGTTCTATCCACCTTGGTTGCAGGCTACTACGCCTTGCAGCTGTCAGTGGCTCATGAGGTGCGCGGCAACTATACAGTCCGCGTGAAGAACGAGAGTCGCGGCTTCCATCTCAACAACCTGTCATACGCGGGACCAATAGTCATGGTGCATAGAGTGTGTGTTCATGTTCTATCCACCTTGGTTGCAGGCTACTACGCCTTGCAGCTGTCAGTGGCTCATGAGGTGCGCGGCAACTCTACAGTCCGCGTGAAGAACGAGAGTCGCGGCTTCCATCTCAACAACCTGTCATACGCGGGACCAATAGTCATGGTGCATAGAGTGTGTGTTCATGTTCTATCCACCTTGGTTGCAGGCTACTACGCCTTGCAGCTGTCAGTGGCTCATGAGGTGCGCGGCAACTATACAGTCCGCGTGAAGAACGAGAGTCGCGGCTTCCATCTCAACAACCTGTCATACGCGGGACCAATAGTCATGGTGCATAGAGTGTGTGTTCATGTTCTATCCACCTTGGTTGCAGGCTACTACGCCTTGCAGCTGTCAGTGGCTCATGAGGTGCGCGGCAACTCTACAGTCCGCGTGAAGAACGAGAGTCGCGGCTTCCATCTCAACAACCTGTCATACGCGGGACCAATAGTCATGGTGCATAGAGTGTGTGTTCATGTTCTATCCACCTTGGTTGCAGGCTACTACGCCTTGCAGCTGTCAGTGGCTCATGAGGTGCGCGGCAACTCTACAGTCCGCGTGAAGAACGAGAGTCGCGGCTTCCATCTCAACAACCTGTCATACGCGGGACCAATAGTCATGGTGCATAGAGTGTGTGTTCATGTTCTATCCACCTTGGTTGCAGGCTACTACGCCTTGCAGCTGTCAGTGGCTCATGAGGTGCGCGGCAACTCTACAGTCCGCGTGAAGAACGAGAGTCGCGGCTTCCATCTCAACAACCTGTCATACGCGGGACCAATAGTCATGGTGCATAGAGTGTGTGTTCATGTTCTATCCACCTTGGTTGCAGGCTACTACGCCTTGCAGCTGTCAGTGGCTCATGAGGTGCGCGGCAACTCTACAGTCCGCGTGAAGAACGAGAGTCGCGGCTTCCATCTCAACAACCTGTCATACGCGGGACCAATAGTCATGGTGCATAGAGTGTGTGTTCATGTTCTATCCACCTTGGTTGCAGGCTACTACGCCTTGCAGCTGTCAGTGGCTCATGAGGTGCGCGGCAACTCTACAGTCCGCGTGAAGAACGAGAGTCGCGGCTTCCATCTCAACAACCTGTCATACGCGGGACCAATAGTCATGGTGCATAGAGTGTGTGTTCATGTTCTATCCACCTTGGTTGCAGGCTACTACGCCTTGCAGCTGTCAGTGGCTCATGAGGTGCGCGGCAACTCTACAGTCCGCGTGAAGAACGAGAGTCGCGGCTTCCATCTCAACAACCTGTCATACGCGGGACCAATAGTCATGGTGCATAGAGTGTGTGTTCATGTTCTATCCACCTTAGTTGCAGGCTACTACGCCTTGCAGCTGTCAGTGGCTCATGAGGTGCGCGGCAACTATACAGTCCGCGTGAAGAACGAGAGTCGCGGCTTCCATCTCAACAACCTGTCATACGCGGGACCAATAGTCATGGTGCATAGAGTGTGTGTTCATGTTCTATCCACCTTGGTTGCAGGCTACTACGCCGACCAGCTGTCAGTGGCTCATGAGGTGCGCGGCAACTATACAGTCCGCGTGAAAAACGAGAGTCGCGGCTTCCATCTCAACAACCTGTCATACGCGGGACCAATAGTCATGGTGCATAGAGTGTGTGTTCATGATCTATCCACCTGGGTTGCAGGCTACTACGCCGACCAGCTGTCAGTGGCTCATGAGGTGCGCGGCAACTATACAGTCCGCGTGAAGAACGAGAGTCGCGGCTTCCATCTCAACAACCTGTCATACGCGGGACCAATAGTCATGGTGCATAGAGTGTGTGTTCATGATCTATCCACCTGGGTTGCAGGCTACTACGCCTTGCAGCTGTCAGTGGCTCATGAGGTGCGCGGCAACTATACAGTCCGCGTGAAGAACGAGAGTCGCGGCTTCCATCTCAACAACCTGTCATACGCGGGACCAATAGTCATGGTGCATAGAGTGTGTGTTCATGTTCTATCCACCTTGGTTGCAGGCTACTACGCCTTGCAGCTGTCAGTGGCTCATGAGGTGCGCGGCAACTCTACAGTCCGCGTGAAGAACGAGAGTCGCGGCTTCCATCTCAACAACCTGTCATACGCGGGACCAATAGTCATGGTGCATAGAGTGTGTGTTCATGTTCTATCCACCTTGGTTGCAGGCTACTACGCCTTGCAGCTGTCAGTGGCTCATGAGGTGCGCGGCAACTCTACAGTCCGCGTGAAGAACGAGAGTCGCGGCTTCCATCTCAACAACCTGTCATACGCGGGACCAATAGTCATGGTGCATAGAGTGTGTGTTCATGTTCTATCCACCTTGGTTGCAGGCTACTACGCCTTGCAGCTGTCAGTGGCTCATGAGGTGCGCGGCAACTATACAGTCCGCGTGAAGAACGAGAGTCGCGGCTTCCATCTCAACAACCTGTCATACGCGGGACCAATAGTCATGGTGCATAGAGTGTGTGTTCATGTTCTATCCACCTTGGTTGCAGGCTACTACGCCTTGCAGCTGTCAGTGGCTCATGAGGTGCGCGGCAACTCTACAGTCCGCGTGAAGAACGAGAGTCGCGGCTTCCATCTCAACAACCTGTCATACGCGGGACCAATAGTCATGGTGCATAGAGTGTGTGTTCATGTTCTATCCACCTTGGTTGCAGGCTACTACGCCTTGCAGCTGTCAGTGGCTCATGAGGTGCGCGGCAACTCTACAGTCCACGTGAAGAACAAGAGTCGCGGCTTCCATCTCAACAAGCTGTCATACGCGGGACCAATAGTCATGGTGCATAGAGTGTGTGTTCATGTTCTATCCACCTTGGTTGCAGGCTACTACGCCTTGCAGCTGTCAGTGGCTCATGAGGTGCGCGGCAACTCTACAGTCCGCGTGAAGAACGAGAGTCGCGGCTTCCATCTCAACAACCTGTCATACGCGGGACCAATAGTCATGGTGCATAGAGTGTGTGTTCATGTTCTATCCACCTTGGTTGCAGGCTACTACGCCTTGCAGCTGTCAGTGGCTCATGAGGTGCGCGGCAACTCTACAGTCCGCGTGAAGAACGAGAGTCGCGGCTTCCATCTCAACAACCTGTCATACGCGGGACCAATAGTCATGGTGCATAGAGTGTGTGTTCATGTTCTATCCACCTTGGTTGCAGGCTACTACGCCTTGCAGCTGTCAGTGGCTCATGAGGTGCGCGGCAACTCTACAGTCCGCGTGAAGAACGAGAGTCGCGGCTTCCATCTCAACAACCTGTCATACGCGGGACCAATAGTCATGGTTCATAGAGTGTGTGTTCATGTTCTATCCACCTTGGTTGCAGGCTACTACGCCTTGCAGCTGTCAGTGGCTCATGAGGTGCGCGGCAACTCTACAGTCCGCGTGAAGAACGAGAGTCGCGGCTTCCATCTCAACAACCTGTCATACGCGGGACCAATAGTCATGGTGCATAGAGTGTGTGTTCATGTTCTATCCACCTTGGTTGCAGGCTACTACGCCTTGCAGCTGTCAGTGGCTCATGAGGTGCGCGGCAACTCTACAGTCCGCGTGAAGAACGAGAGTCGCGGCTTCCATCTCAACAACCTGTCATACGCGGGACCAATAGTCATGGTGCATAGAGTGTGTGTTCATGTTCTATCCACCTTGGTTGCAGGCTACTACGCCTTGCAGCTATCAGTGGCTCATGAGGTGCGCGGCAACTATACAGTCCGCGTGAAGAACGAGAGTCGCGGCTTCCATCTCAACAACCTGTCATACGCGGGACCAATAGTCATGGTGCATAGAGTGTGTGTTCATGTTCTATCCACCTTGGTTGCAGGCTACTACGCCTTGCAGCTGTCAGTGGCTCATGAGGTGCGCGGCAACTCTACAGTCCGCGTGAAGAACGAGAGTCGCGGCTTCCATCTCAACAACCTGTCATACGCGGGACCAATAGTCATGGTGCATAGAGTGTGTGTTCATGTTCTATCCACCTTGGTTGCAGGCTACTACGCCTTGCAGCTGTCAGTGGCTCATGAGGTGCGCGGCAACTATACAGTCCGCGTGAAGAACGAGAGTCGCGGCTTCCATCTCAACAACCTGTCATACGCGGGACCAATAGTCATGGTGCATAGAGTGTGTGTTCATGTTCTATCCACCTTGGTTGCAGACTACTACGCCTTGCAGCTGTCAGTGGCTCATGAGGTGCGCGGCAACTCTACAGTCCACGTGAAGAACGAGAGTCGCGGCTTCCATCTCAACAACCTGTCATACGCGGGACCAATAGTCATGGTGCATAGAGTGTGTGTTCATGTTCTATCCACCTTGGTTGCAGGCTACTACGCCTTGCAGCTGTCAGTGGCTCATGAGGTGCGCGGCAACTCTACAGTCCGCGTGAAGAACGAGAGTCGCGGCTTCCATCTCAACAACCTGTCATACGCGGGACCAATAGTCATGGTGCATAGAGTGTGTGTTCATGTTCTATCCACCTTGGTTGCAGGCTACTACGCCTTGCAGCTGTCAGTGGCTCATGAGGTGCGCGGCAACTCTACAGTCCGCGTGAAGAACGAGAGTCGCGGCTTCCATCTCAACAACCTGTCATACGCGGGACCAATAGTCATGGTGCATAGAGTGTGTGTTCATGTTCTATCCACCTTGGTTGCAGGCTACTACGCCGACCAGCTGTCAGTGGCTCATGAGGTGCGCGGCAACTCTACAGTCCGCGTGAAGAACGAGAGTCGCGGCTTCCATCTCAACAACCTGTCATACGCGGGACCAATAGTCATGGTGCATAGAGTGTGTGTTCATGTTCTATCCACCTTGGTTGCAGGCTACTACGCCTTGCAGCTGTCAGTGGCTCATGAGGTGCGCGGCAACTATACAGTCCGCGTGAAGAACGAGAGTCGCGGCTTCCATCTCAACAACCTGTCATACGCGGGACCAATAGTCATGGTGCATAGAGTGTGTGTTCATGTTCTATCCACCTTGGTTGCAGACTACTACGCCGACCAGCTGTCAGTGGCTCATGAGGTGCGCGGCAACTATACAGTCCGCGTGAAGAACGAGAGTCGCGGCTTCCATCTCAACAACCTGTCATACGCGGGACCAATAGTCATGGTGCATAGAGTGTGTGTTCATGTTCTATCCACCTTGGTTGCAGGCTACTACGCCTTGCAGCTGTCAGTGGCTCATGAGGTGCGCGGCAACTCTACAGTCCGCGTGAAGAACGAGAGTCGCGGCTTCCATCTAAACAACCTGTCATACGCGGGACCAATAGTCATGGTGCATAGAGTGTGTGTTCATGTTCTATCCACCTTGGTTGCAGGCTACTACGCCGACCAGCTGTCAGTGGCTCATGAGGTGCGCGGCAACTCTACAGTCCGCGTGAAGAACGAGAGTCGCGGCTTCCATCTCAACAACCTGTCATACGCGGGACCAATAGTCATGGTGCATAGAGTGTGTGTTCATGTTCTATCCACCTTGGTTGCAGGCTACTACGCCTTGCAGCTGTCAGTGGCTCATGAGGTGCGCGGCAACTCTACAGTCCACGTGAAGAACAAGAGTCGCGGCTTCCATCTCAACAACCTGTCATACGCGGGACCAATAGTCATGGTGCATAGAGTGTGTGTTCATGTTCTATCCACCTTGGTTGCAGGCTACTACGCCGACCAGCTGTCAGTGGCTCATGAGGTGCGCGGCAACTCTACAGTCCGCGTGAAGAACGAGAGTCGCGGCTTCCATCTCAACAACCTGTCATACGCGGGACCAATGGTCATGGTGCATTGAGTGTGTGTTCATGTTCTATCCACCTTGGTTGCAGGCTACTACGCCTTGCAGCTGTCAGTGGCTCATGAGGTGCGCGGCAACTCTACAGTCCGCGTGAAGAACGAGAGTCGCGGCTTCCATCTCAACAACCTGTCATACGCGGGACCAATAGTCATGGTGCATAGAGTGTGTGTTCATGTTCTATCCACCTTGGTTGCAGGCTACTACGCCTTGCAGCTGTCAGTGGCTCATGAGGTGCGCGGCAACTATACAGTCCGCGTGAAGAACGAGAGTCGCGGCTTCCATCTCAACAACCTGTCATACGCGGGACCAATAGTCATGGTGCATAGAGTGTGTGTTCATGTTCTATCCACCTTGGTTGCAGGCTACTACGCCGACCAGCTGTCAGTGGCTCATGAGGTGCGCGGCAACTCTACAGTCCGCGTGAAGAACGAGAGTCGCGGCTTCCATCTCAACAACCTGTCATACGCGGGACCAATAGTCATGGTGCATAGAGTGTGTGTTCATGTTCTATCCACCTTGGTTGCAGGCTACTACGCCTTGCAGCTATCAGTGGCTCATGAGGTGCGCGGCAACTCTACAGTCCGCGTGAAGAACGAGAGTCGCGGCTTCCATCTCAACAACCTGTCATACGCGGGACCAATAGTCATGGTGCATTGAGTGTGTGTTCATGTTCTATCCACCTTGGTTGCAGGCTACTACGCCTTGCAGCTGTCAGTGGCTCATGAGGTGCGCGGCAACTCTACAGTCCGCGTGAAGAACGAGAGTCGCGGCTTCCATCTCAACAACCTGTCATACGCTAGACCAATAGTCATGGTGCATAGAGTGTGTGTTCATGATCTATCCACCTTGGTTGCAGGCTACTACGCCGACCAGCTGTCAGTGGCTCATGAGGTGCGCGGCAACTATACAGTCCGCGTGAAGAACGAGAGTCGCGGCTTCCATCTAAACAACCTGTCATACGCGGGACCAATAGTCATGGTGCATAGAGTGTGTGTTCATGTTCTATCCACCTTGGTTGCAGGCTACTACGCCGACCAGCTGTCAGTGGCTCATGAGGTGCGCGGCAACTCTACAGTCCGCGTGAAGAACGAGAGTCGCGGCTTCCATCTCAACAACCTGTCATACGCGGGACCAATAGTCATGGTGCATAGAGTGTGTGTTCATGTTCTATCCACCTTGGTTGCAGGCTACTACGCCTTGCAGCTGTCAGTGGCTCATGAGGTGCGCGGCAACTCTACAGTCCACGTGAAGAACAAGAGTCGCGGCTTCCATCTCAACAACCTGTCATACGCGGGACCAATAGTCATGGTGCATAGAGTGTGTGTTCATGTTCTATCCACCTTGGTTGCAGGCTACTACGCCGACCAGCTGTCAGTGGCTCATGAGGTGCGCGGCAACTCTACAGTCCGCGTGAAGAACGAGAGTCGCGGCTTCCATCTCAACAACCTGTCATACGCGGGACCAATGGTCATGGTGCATTGAGTGTGTGTTCATGTTCTATCCACCTTGGTTGCAGGCTACTACGCCTTGCAGCTGTCAGTGGCTCATGAGGTGCGCGGCAACTCTACAGTCCGCGTGAAGAACGAGAGTCGCGGCTTCCATCTCAACAACCTGTCATACGCGGGACCAATAGTCATGGTGCATAGAGTGTGTGTTCATGTTCTATCCACCTTGGTTGCAGGCTACTACGCCTTGCAGCTGTCAGTGGCTCATGAGGTGCGCGGCAACTATACAGTCCGCGTGAAGAACGAGAGTCGCGGCTTCCATCTCAACAACCTGTCATACGCGGGACCAATAGTCATGGTGCATAGAGTGTGTGTTCATGTTCTATCCACCTTGGTTGCAGGCTACTACGCCGACCAGCTGTCAGTGGCTCATGAGGTGCGCGGCAACTCTACAGTCCGCGTGAAGAACGAGAGTCGCGGCTTCCATCTCAACAACCTGTCATACGCGGGACCAATAGTCATGGTGCATAGAGTGTGTGTTCATGTTCTATCCACCTTGGTTGCAGGCTACTACGCCGACCAGCTGTCAGTGGCTCATGAGGTGCGCGGCAACTCTACAGTCCGCGTGAAGAACGAGAGTCGCGGCTTCCATCTCAACAACCTGTCATACGCGGGACCAATAGTCATGGGAATCGGAGGTGAGTTCTTAACATCGGAGAAACACACACGAACACACCTGGCACCATCTCGTGTGTAGGGAAGACAATAATTTACTTATATTGACCTCCAAAACCAAAGTGAGATCGGTTCCGTGGTTGATGACTGGATCAACCGCTAAAGGAGTGGTTTCATTTGTTGCAATTAAGTTCAAGGTTAAGTGGAGTATGTCGTACCAACCATAAAGCACCTAATAGAATTAATAAGTAAGCTTCGCCAGACAGAAACGTTGATCAAGGCCTGCCTGTCACTTTTGAGAGTGGTACAACTCCGTGACTTCTATAAGTTGAAGATAGCCAGGGTATCACTTAGAATATAAACCATACTATCCATGGAGCTCAGTACCGCGGCATCGTAGAGTGGCGATGGCTCACACGAAAGTGACAGGCAGAAGGTTCTTTGGGCTACGTTTCTCTCTAGCGAAGCTTATTACTATGATCTGGGTAACCCAACTGACATCTGTTTAGAGTAAATGGCCAAAACTTGTTTGAACTCTGCTTTGCCACAACTTGTACTTAGGGAACTCTTAACGAGCGCAATAAATAGGAAATGATTTGTTGATTCGACCGATACCAATAACTCAATATCTTTAAGATGTAGTTTGAGTGATTTATGGTTCATGCGGCAGATCTTCAGCCACTGGTTGCTAGAAGTATCAATGAGATTAACACAATCTTAGTACTTATAGTCTTAGTGGTCACGTCTTCTTGCTGTGAGGGCCCATCAGGCCCAGCAGGGCCCCTGTTCCTCGTTCTGTCATCGTCTAGAGGACTAAAAGTTATTGCAGTTATAGAGATCGATTTCGGACGAAATGGCGTAACGAAATTATTTCATTTTTAATATCATTAAATGACAACACAGTAAGGGTTGAATTTCGATAAATTTTTAGTAAAAATTTATCTATTTTTGGTGATATTTACAAATGCAAATGCAATGTTCTAGATAGGTGACATAAAAATTAGTATCACAAATGTTCTAAGTTTCAACCCAAAGAACATCCTGTGGGAACACGATTGACATTTTGCATAAACTGGATCGCGGTTTTGAGCTGCAAGAGATCCCGAAGGAGCGGAGTTCTGCGCGGTTTTGTTCCAGAACAAGTGATTATTTAACAAGACTCGAAGCGAAACAAAATGCGCCCAGTAAAATGTAACGAAGTGAAGACACCGCCAGACTCACATAAGGACATCACTCTCATGTGCTCCAGAGTCCGACTTGTCAAATGAGCAGCTCTCTTTCCTGACACTATTCATTGCTGTGTGTTCATCCTGAAGCGTTTTCCAGATATATCGTTTAATACCAAACATTCATTTTCAATATAGTTACCTGTCAAAAATAAAAAAAGTTCGGTGACATATTTCTATGTATTTGCAAAAACGCACCTACACAAAATATTGATATAACACGCATCACAAATTTTGAAGTCCGCAAAACACGAGTTAAGCTGTTTTACTTGAGGGCCGGGTTGTCTAATGCCCCAATAAAGTAATTAAGCTTTAATGTTCACTTCAGCTTAAAGTTCACTTCAGCCGTTTGATTGGATGCTGTCATGGTAACGAAGCTGATTTATCCTACAGCTAACTTTAACGGGACATTGTACAACCAGGCCTTATTCCCTAGCTTCCGTTCTCAATCCAGACAATTCATTGTCAGCAGAAGCGACTTGCTCCACCTTCACTGTCTCTACTAAATCACAAACCACAACAGATTCAATCGCGGTTTCAAACTAGCGCGCCAGAATGCGTTAAAATCGAGTTTCTAAATCGAGTTTCCAACTCATTTTTTTCAAACTCGGTAGAGTTTCCCGGATTCAGCTTTTCCCAAACAAAAACACAAACACAAGCGAGGTTTAGTTTCTCTCGTCCCTGTATTTTCCAATATTTAACAGGATGAACAGAACTAGCTTCTCTAACTCTCTGTGAGGTGACTATAATCACCTATTTTACTCTTCTGCACAAAACCAATAATTAATTTAAATAAACTCGTGTATTTTTTTAAACATATACAAAGGTTCACTGAAAACTAATTATTACAATGTTCAAAGTTTAAAAGTTGAGAGCAAGTAGAAAACCCGATACAGACGTTTAATTTTGGTGACGAGCTCTTCTTGAGACGAAAACTTTTGACTGGTACCTTCATTGGTATTAGCATATTATTCATTAAACATTTACATTTAAAGCCTCGAAGATGGGTTTTGTTCATGTGTACTCATCTTCATTCATCGTCTGTTTTAATAGACTCCGCAACGCTGAGGCGAGAGTGGCGTCGAAAATAATTATGGTGTAAGTAATGACAAGAACTCAGAACTCTAAAACTTAAAGATGCATTGAGGTTATCCGTCAACTACTCGCCACATCTGCTTTTTGCAAGTTAGACTTCCTACCTATTTCTTCTCTGATCAAACGTATAAGCAAATATTAATTACTAGGAAAACGCTCAATTTAACGCGTTGATGAGCGAGCCTTCATACTGCATGCGATTTAATATGCGTTTGCAAGTATCAGCTGCTCTACAGGCTTGGAACTGAAGCATCAAGAAGGCAGGGATGAAAATGTTGTTTACATTTTTAAAATTATTTCAAGATTCTAGAATAAAATGTCCTTAAAAATATCAATAACTTTTGAAAAACGACTTATTAGTCTTCAAATAGGCAAAAACACCTAAAATCAATGACCATGCGCAGTTTTAAGTTGATCGGTCAAACGGTTCTAGTTTAAATTTAAAAAATCACAGGAAAGATGGTTTTCAATTTAAACCAAAGGGAAGATTTGGCTGAAACTTTGTAAGATTGTGGACAATGTTGGTCGTAATGACTTCGCAAAAAATCAAATTAATCGGATCAACCAATCGAAAGATATTTATTTTTTTAAATTTTAACCAAGCACAGGTTAAATTCCCGTCCCGTTTAAAACCCCCGTCACATTCCCGTTTAAAACGATCCCAGAGACCGCATAGATTACGTTAGCATGTGTGCAAAATATTAGATCGATTGGTTGTGCGGTTTGAGCTGTGCAGGGCAAAAAAACAAACAAAAACCAGAGAAAGTGCCATAAGAGTACCGTGGTGATGCTTGCTACGCTTGCTCAATTAATTGATTTTAACAAAACTCTCCATTAGGCTTAAATATTTTTAAGAAATTAATGCCAGCTCAAAGTGACTGGATGGATTAAGTTAGGTAATAAACATGATTTGTTTAGTATCTTCATATTTTAAATAATATCGATGCTGAAAACAAAACAATTTTAAACAAATAACAAATAACCAGTATTGTCGCCAAATCTTTTAAAAATATACGTGTTGTTATTTTCAATAGAACTGCATTTATGTTTCAGTTGTTGCACCGCAACTAAACAAGTCAGACTGTTCAGAAAGCGCAAGAAAGCTCACTTAGACATTTATTTTGAGCTATGTTGTTTTGAGCTAAGTTTGGTTTTGTGAGACATAGAGAAGGAATTCTTTAAACATTTCCCGAGTAAAATTTTAAAAAAGAAGTAGGTCAAAGGTAATTAACTTTCATACAAAAAATTCGAGATCTTAATTAATTTCCTACAATGTCAGAAACGTACGTCCAGATGTGTTTTATTTAAAAGTGTTTTAATTTTTGTCAAGAGCTCATGTAACTTCACTCACATTGTGTATGATGATGTATGAAAAAGCATACAATTTCATTACGAAGCGCAACTAAAAATTACTACTCTGCAAGGAGAGGCGAGAAATAGAAAAAAATAAAAAACTACGCAAAAGAAAGAAGAAAAATATTATTTTTGTATTTATTTTTGTTCCCGAAGTCTGTTGTTCCATTAGTGTGGAGCAGATTAACGCAGCAAGAGAGATAAAGAGAGGTTTTCTCTTCATGAAAGAGACCGTAACCCATTTCTGTAGATATTATGAACGGCTTATACTAAGCGGTGATTTAGAAATACTTTGGTTGATGTGAGCATAACTGAAGTACGTGGCTCGCATTGTCTGGTGGTGCCGATTTGAAAGAAGAGACTCATAATGTTGAAAGAGGAGTCGGATATTATGTTGCAGACATCGACACAGAGTTTCAAATGATCACAATATTATTTACAGACTGTCGGAAATGAAATATTATGAAAGTTGACAATATCTTGCGTCGGACGTAAGATTATAAATACAGTTGAAATCAACACTAGTACAATATGAAAAATGTGTTTCATGGATGACGATGTAAGTAGCAAATAAATAATGTGTTTATGAATGAATCTGAGGGATTATTAAATTGAGATAGGAAAGTTTCATCGTTTTTGTCCGAATCGCAAATAATGCGTCCAACTCCTTCTTCAAACATAATCATCTCCCAGCGCAAACATACCTCTGCTTTTCATTAGACAGGGCCATTGAACTTTCTAAAAGTTCTTCTGCTGAAAGCAATATGGCGGCGGACAGTGATATTTACCCACCGTCTTCATTATCACCGCGCAAAAAGCTCCAGCGAATCAGAACTCGTCTCGTGCGGAATGATTAATCTCCTTCAGAGTCACACAAGCGACAAATCCTTTCATTAAAAATTGCAAATTTACATTTACTCCCCCTCCTTCTTCCCCCCGTGCCCGGGGTGTTTTACAGGAGCGGTGCATTAGTGGCGGGCATTCAAAGAAATTAAAAAGCTTGTGCACGCTGAAATATTCCCATAGAGCTCTGCTGCGATATGGAAACTTCGGAAATAGGCAACTCTTTCTAAAAAAATATCTCCTTTAACAAAAAAGAATGTGCCTACCCCAAATAATCAACAGACACGTTTGTTTCACTTTTGTAGCCTGGCATTTTCATTCATAGCTCACGCAATGAAATATCTACCAGCATTTTGTCGGGAAAACATTGTGAGTCGATTGAAGCCCTGATGACGTAGACAGCAATGATATTGGCGACCAGAGCATTAGATTTAACATAAGGTATGTTCGTTTACCCTGCCAAATCTGCCATAACTGCCAAACGGTGTTCGTTTTGGAAATGTCGCAACTTGTGGCAGCTCACAGTCTGTTCGATTGGACGTTTGTGGGCGGTTTTTGCAGCCAAAACTTTTGGCTCTACTACAGACTACAAACAACGCCGTTTGGCAGGTTTTGGCAGGGTTAACGAACAGACCTATAGTGTTTATGTGTTTAAAACTCCCCTTTGACGTCAGAAGTCCATTGGGCCGTTTTCAAGCGTTCGAAAATTGACTCGTTTTATTCATACTTTAAATAAAGACCCGCTTGATGACAATTCATCCGAGAATACCTAATAATATTGTGTTGTCCTCCTCTTAGCATTGAAAAACCGACCCTTGTTACGCCTAGTCTGAATACACCATCATTAGGCCGCGTACCACAACAAGTGTCCCCCCCCCCCCCCCCCGTGATGTCATGTGACGAATGCTGCACTCCAGTTCATTGTTCTGACTGCTGAGTGCCGGCTAAGGGCTAATGAGACACCTGAGATTCGAGCCAGCCACTTCCGATGCACGCTCGTGATTTCCGTGGAAGCTGAGTCGATAAAGTAGTCAAGCGTCGTGTACGCTCTTTCAGATTGATCCATTACATACTTCAAGTGGTTGGTGGTTCTGTAACTATAGGCTCATGGCGACGGATGGATGATGATGATGACGATGAAGATGACGATGATGACGATGACGATGACGACGACGACGACGACGACGACGACGACGACGACGACGACGACGAAGACGACGACGGCGACGACGAAAATAAAGAGTTAAGGATGGGCGGTGGCGGTCTTATAGAGAGAAATACAGGCTCTAGTCGTACTAGAGACTATATAGATTAGTCTCTAGTTATAGTATGAAACCTTCCCAACATTTGCCTCTCTAGCGAGGAATCCATGAGAAAGCCTCTGTCAGAAAGGACTTCCTCGGGAATCGAACCTGAAACTATTAGTGTTATTGACAGAGATAAAGGACTCCGTCACACATCAAATGTGACGCATTATTTACCCTAACCAATGCTTTGAACGCACAAACAAAGTAATTGCAATGAATGAATTATTTGAATAAGTGCATTAGGTGTAAAACAACCCAATAATATACTCGAAGAATGTATATTAAATCATGTTCTATTTATTGATCGAGGCTTGATTCAAACATTTGACGGTGTAACACAATCAGCTTTGTGTCTATTTCGTAAATATAATCTGTGGATGAGGTGGTCAATGAGGGTTGAAAGGTTGAATTTACATAACTGAAACGTCAATTGCACGTATTGGTGTTGCTAATTCCCATGTTTACTGCCTGTTATATTGGTAGCAATGTACACTCTAAACATCAAAATGATTAACATCAGCCAATAACCCTGCTTTTACGAATATTAAAAACTGATTTAATTACGCTATTAAATTCATATTTGCGCAGCCGATGGTTATGACAGCTCGTTAAACCACACTCCTGAAAAACAATTACCTCTGGCTCGTCTAACCGCAACATTCCACGAGATACACTGACTTTACGGCTCGTCATAAAGCGGGAACTGCTGAGACGTCCGTCAACTGAATTGGAATGATAAATGAAATTGGCTTCTTCTCCACGCGGATTGCAGGAAACTGCTGGAGATGCGATGTGTTTTAGAGACGAGATTGAAGTTTCGGTCTTCAATTCTTTCTCTTGAGCGGTTTCAACGACGGGACCGGATGTTGTGTTCGAATGCGGGGCTTAGAGCGCGAGTGTTTCGACGGAAGATGCCTTTATCAAGCGAACAAAGGAATTTCAGTAGGAATTGAATGAGTTATGCTCATACTGTTACTGGTAGAAGAAGATGACTGTCCCTCTCTCATATACGAGTACTGTTGCTATTGATTGACATACCAGGTGGCGATTTAAAAAACATGTTTGAGAGGATTATTCACTCACAGAATAATTATAGAAGATAATAAGCTGAAACTTTCACGCGTTATAGAAAACATATATTAAACTTAATGTGTGCAGTTTTCAGACATGTTTTATTAATGAGAAAAAAGTTACAGACATTTGAATTAAGACGTTGAAACAGTTTACCAGCGTTATAATACTTGAACATGACTTGAACAGCTCTGAAAACGAAAATTAACGAATCGTGGCCACTAATTGTGGTAATACCGATTCAGAAATCTATATTTCAATGGAAACATCGTTTGCGAATTCCACAAGGAAAATGGTTGACCAAACAACATATTATACGAAGTAACTCCAAATCAATTCATCAGTGAAGTCAATTATCCCGTTTATTTCGCCTTTTCAACCTGTAACTAAAATAATTTCTAACCTTTTTTCCTATTCAACAAAAATGTTTGAAACTTGCGCATAATTACATTTTGATATGTTTTCTTAACTGTGTTATAATAGTTTCGATGTAGTGACGTCTCAAACAGAAGGATTGTTTTGCGCCACCCGGAATTTGACATCGCAGCTTTACGTGATACAACGGTGGTCAGAGATTTAAAACCAGACACACGTTCACCCCAAACATTTCAGTTTGCATAATTTTGAAATAATCGTGATGGAATTAACTTTGAAATACGTTTTTGAATGAAACAGACCGACACAATGTGACAAGCGTCTAGACATATGTATCCACCTCACAAGTGACTGAATTCACATCTTTCTGCCGCTTTCACTTCGTCTATCAAGGACGAGTGTTCAAACCTCCTGACGAACATTCATTCCACTGCAACACAACTCTCCCGAGTCCATAACTTGCTCTGATTCACTTCTCTGCAGCATTGCGCAGTTCCACAAGATAAATCAACCCAATTCGCACACAAATAAAACACCGTTTCAAGAAAATAAAGAACTTTTAAAAGATGTCCTCTCTTGTTACAAAGTAAACCTTCCAGACAATTGAGCCTTCTTTTAATGGTCCGTTACGTCGAAATGTTCCGCCGTGGAGCGCTAATGGCGTCCGTGAATGATTGGGAGCGTGAATGGGAAAGTTACGGCGGATGTGAGCTTTAAGTGGAACAATTCGACCATTGCCCTGGGGCGTTATTGGAAACCGCGATCAACCACTTTCGTTCAAAGCTTTTGAGGACAAGAATAAAAATAGAAACAAATTATTGTCACTCGAAAATAAGTTATTAGGGTTACTTTTTACAATTGGTGGCAGCCGCGGGATTTAACTTTTTATTTATATTATTTATTATTTCTATCTCCTTTATTAAACACGAAGTTATTTTCAAAACTTATTGATAGGAGTGGGAAATGTGAATTATTACTCCCACCGATGCCACCAATTGTAAAATTTGAACATTTTGAATTGATTTTGTAATTATTACATAATATTTATTATAATATAAAAACCATATTCTCAAGGGTTTTCATTATATTCTATCTTTAATTTTTCGTAACTCATGCCGAAGTAGTTATCTGTTTCTCTGATTATGAAAGTTGGAAAACGAATCAATACCAGGAGAATCACCAAACGATATACTTTACAAGATCATGATTCGTTGCTCATTACGATTCTTTCTTCTTTCATTCGAGTGAGGTCAGTAGCGGGATGGGTGACCATTCAACTCTGTCCTGCCAGTTGCTGCCGTTGGGCCAGAGATACTGGGGTGTTTGGGGGTTAGTGTGACGACCTCCCTCCACCTGTTATCAGTCTCTCGGTGGCGCGGGTTGTGGAGGCTCGTGCTGTGAATGTTACACCGTCCTTAAGATGGGACGTTAAGCCGTTGGTCCCCTTGGTATCTTTCATAGGAGTAGGCTACATGCCGGTGCCGGGTTTCCTCTCCTCCCTTCTCTATTACATTCTCACCAGCAGAGCCAGGCTCTTGAATTCTCCTCGGAGATTTCAATCTCTGACCAGAACGTTGTGTTTAGCATCCGGCCGTCCCGCTGGCTCAGTTGGTAGAGCTCTTGTCCGGCAAAGGTCCCGGGATCGAGCCCAGATGCGGTGAATAGTTTCTAACATCGAACGTTGCGCCTTATAACGTTGCGCCTTATATACTTTTCAATATTTAACCGATCCGATTGAAATTGTGCAGAGTTATTAGTTATAGTTTTATAGAGTGTTCTAAAACATATTAATGGTTTTAATTAAAATCGATCAAACATAAGAATGACATATATTTTAGTAATTTTGTGACCTTTGAGAATATACTTTAGTTTCATTTCACCTAATGTAGAAGTCAGCAATACATTAGAGAGGATATTGCACACACAACAGTTGACCACTTTAAGCAAGAGCTTTAAGTTTTTATTTTATACCTTCACCTGGTCTCGAACGCTAAGACGCGGGCTGCACATTGAAGGCAGTCAGATGCTAAATAATTCCCACATTTTCTAAAACCTCCTTCGCGGCGCTCTCTAATGGATAAGCCATTAAAAGATTAAATGTCAATTAAATATGCAGTGGGATAAACGTATAAACCGCCTGACGCTCATCTGTGTGAGTGATGAAGAAGTGGCCCAGTTTCACGGACGTAGTTCATACATCAAACACTTCGTTCAATAGGAACTTTGTCTTCTTACTTGACTGAATTTACTAGGCCTAAGCCGCGTGTTGAAGGCACTCTTTTTGGATACGATTGGAGATAAAATGGGGTTGACGAAATGATTTGAATTTCTAATCATGATTAGGTAAATAAAAGACAAACTTAGGGTTGTAACTTGGTAAATTTATAATTTTTTGCTTTGTTAGTTAGTAATAATGAGTTTATTTTTGGTGAATTTTTTTCTCTTTTCCTGTCTCGCTGGGTGCCGTGAAATTTAATTTTAAAATATGCCAAGTGATAATCCTAAGTTTGTCTTTCATCTTTCATCTATTTGAGATCAATTCGATAACGGGTTTGGTCTCCAATCGCATCGGAAATATCATAGTTTTGAGCGGTTTAGTTGAAAAGCAGGCGCCTAATTAACAATGCAATAAGCAAAATAGCAGAAATAAGAACTTTGAACTTGATAATATTGTGCAATATAATAACGAGTCTGTCGAAGCGATTGTTTTGAAGTTGGCTAATGAGTTGGACATTCCTCTCGTGGCCAGTGACATTGATGCGGCTCATCGGCTTCCGGGGAAGAACCAGAATCGCCCTCCGAGGATCATCGTCCAGCTTCTCAGTCGTAAGAAGAGGGATATGTTCATTAATAAGAAACGGCAAATCTCTTCTCTCAATAGCAGCGAACTTTTTGGTGATAAACTAAATCAACGTATTTACATAAATGAAAATCTGACCTACTACAACCGTGGGCTTTTAGCACAGGCCAAACGTGTTGCGAAGGACTGTACGTATAAATTTGTCTGGTTTAAACAAGGTAATATTCTAGTTCGTAAAGACGAAGATTCTCCAACTGTCATTAAAATCCGTGACCATACCGATTTAGATAAGTTAGTTAAAGAAGAGCCAGTCAAAGTTGTAAACAACCCTTAAACTTAAAGAATGTGGTTTGATTACGATGAAATTGTCAATGAAAATTTTTATTTAAGTGATACTTTAATTCAATCACGAACAGCTGATATTGATATGTGGTGCCAGGAGGCTAGTGGATTGACGATTCTGCATTGCAACATTAGATCAATTAATGCTAACTGGAATCAGTTGTTATTGTTATTGAATAAGAGTATTAAAAATATTGACATTTTAGTACTTACAGAAATATCGAAATTGGTTCACGATGATTATTACAATATAGAAGGATTCACAGCTTTCTTTAAAGTACGTAAAGATCGCCGTGGTGGCGGAATTGCCCTCTTTGTTAGAATTACGTTTAACTATGAAGAAAAGCAAAAGGTGTTTACAAATTTTGAGGGATTATTTGGAGAAGTTAAGTGTGTAAACAACCAATTTTCTGTTCTGTTGTTTTGCATTTATAGACCGCCTGATTGTTACAAGGATCGATTTGTGTCTGAGATCGAGCAGTATTTTGATAATGTAAACAATAACATTGTAATTGTAGGGGACATAAATTTGGACTTGCTGAAGGAAGATGATTTGTTGATCAATAGGTATAAGGATGTGCTGATGTCAAATGGTTTTTCTTCCTGTATTAATGAGGCTACGCGTGAAGAAATTGTAAACAATACCTTGTCATCTACTTGCATTGATCATATATTTGTACGGATTGCCGGAAATAACAGCGTAATTAAATCCGTAATTTATGAGACAAAATTAACTGACCACTATATGATAGGAGTAGACATAAGCAATAATAAACTCATAATAGAACCGGAATTAAACAATACTAGTAGTAAATATTTTCAAGAGAAAAAATTAATTAGGATATTGAAGGAGGTTAATTGGAAAAATATTATATTAGAGCAAGATGGGGATAGGATTTATGATTGTATAGAAGATATTTTTAAAACTAGTTATGATGCATGTTGCTCTGAAAGTTCTAACACCTTCAAGAAGTCGAGACCAATTAAAAAATGGATGTCAAATGAATTGATACAAATGGTGAAGGAGCGGGATAAGCTATTTCGACGATGGAAAAATTGTTCCAACATTCTTAAAACGATGTATAGAGCAGAGTACAGAAAATTTAGGAATCTAGTAAACAAGGAAATAATTCGCAGTAGGGAGCTCCATTATAAACAACAGTTGGTAGAAACGAGTAGGGACGCAAAGGGTACATGGAAAGTAATTAGTGATATATTATCTAAGCCGCGGAAGCTTTCGGTTGATGAAGTGATTAGAAGATATCTTGGTAAAACATATAATAATAATACAATAGTTAATGAATTTGCGGACACGTTCATTACGGAAGTGACTAAAATATTGCATAGTTGTGATATTTGCACGTTATCTAACTTCTCTCTTTCATCTGCTAATCGATCAATGCGTATGCCAACTATCACGGGAGCTGATATTAAGGATATTATAAATAAATCTGATAGTAACAAGAAGCCAGGATTTGAGGGAATAAGAGTGTCTGATTTAAAAAATATTGTAGATGAAATTAGTCCAACTTTAGCACATTTAGTTAATGTTAGCATTAAAACTGGTTTAGTCCCAAAAAATTTAAAAGTTTCTGTAGTTAAGCCGATTTACAAGAAAGGCAGTCACATGCAATATGTAAATTATAGACCTATTTCGTTGTTGCCGGCTGTTGAGAAAATAATGGAGCGATGTGTTGCTATAAATTTGACTAAATATTTAGAGGATCATAAAATAATTAATAACATGCAATATGGATTTCAAAAGGGGAAGAGCACATTGGATCTTCTGTTGTCCTTTTCTGATTTAGTTAACTCTAAACTAGATAATAATATGAATGTTTTAGCTTTATTTATAGATTATGCTAAGGCTTTTGACACCTTAAATCATGGAAAATTGGTTCTCGCTATTGAAAGTGCTGGAATTAGAGGGCAATTATTGTCTTGGTTCATTAATTACTTAGAGGGTAGAAAGTTTTTTGTTAGGATTGATAACTTTTCTAGTGATATTAAAAGTATTTCGACCGGTGTTCCCCAAGGTTCAATTTTAGGTCCCATTTTGTACTTATTGTATGTGAATTCTTTGTTCAGTGTAATCTCAAAGTGTAAGATTTATATGTATGCGGATGACACTGTATTGTTATCTGTTCATAAAAATTTGTCAATTGCTAATCAATATCTACAGGAGGACTTTACGCGGGTATTGCAATGGAGTCATGATCACGATTTAATCATTAATTCAAGTAAAACAAAAATAATGCACTTGTGTTCACCTTTCAACTCTAGTATTGATTCTCCTGTACAGGTTAAATTCCATACATCTTCTTGTCTACATTTAATGAGTTGCGGATCAAGATGTTGTCAATGTGAGGATGAAATTGACATTGTGAGCACTTATGTTTACTTAGGTGTGTTACTTGACCGCCATTTCAGCTGGAAGCCACACATTGACATTCTCTGTAATCGATTGCGAATATGCTCTTTTCATTTATACAAACTTAAATTTATATTACCATTTGAAATTATCAGATCTGTGTATTGTGCTCTTGCTGAATCTTTATTACTGTATGGAATCTTGGCGTGGGGAAATGCTACTGCTGGCCATGTTAAACGTATAGAATCCCTTCAAAATAAGATGATAAGAACAATTGCTCCACCCCATATTAAATTGCACGAGGCTTCAATTGATCAATTATATAAGTTTGCTAATCTGTTGCCTTTTTAACAGCTTTTCAAGTACAGATTGATTTTAAAACATTATTATTGTCCTGAATTTAGGAATTTATTTGTACACTCAAAAAATACTAGAGCTCAAACTCATATAACTTACACAGTCCCCAACTATACCAACAAATATGGTAAGAGGCAGTTAGCTGTTAACATTCCGAATATTTTAAATTTAATCCCTGATAACTTAAAGAATTTAGAAAAATATGCTGAAATTAAACGCGAGGTAAAAAATTGGTTTCTTTTCAATTGTTAATTTTATTTTTGCTGATCTTCTATAAAAGCTGTGACAGATTGCTCGTTGGTAATAATTCATTGTATAATAATATTGTCTAGATTTATTTTGTTGTTCACTACGGCATTGGTGCGTATTATTGTTTGGGAGTTTTTTTTTTTGATCTTGTATTTTTCTTGTGTTGTCACACCGCATTATTTGTATTGTTAATTTTTCTTTTATGATATACACCTGCAGATAAGCCTGCATGGCTTTGCAGGATTTTGTTTGATGTATTTTTTGTAATAATGTACTGTGTGTATCTGTGTGACTAATAAAAAAAAATAAAAATAAAAAAAAAAATTAAAAAGAGCTGCTAATATACAATCAGACTGATCATGTGAACATCCTAGCAAAGTTACACCCACTTATAAAACTATTTCTCTCTCTCAATTTGCTAAAACGGCCGAGCGCTTGTATCACCTTAAGCGGCTAGCCGGGCCTGACTTGAATATCAAGCTTGATATTTTGGACTAGTTGATTTTCAGTTGAAGTTCATTTTTGTAAGTGAAATTCAGCCGCGATTATATTTCACCTGAGGCCCTGAAATCACTCCACGGACATAAAGATAACATTGATCTGAAATGATTTCGTTTCCGTTATAAAATAAGGCCCCTGAACGACTATCTTAAATGTGAAATCATGTTGAAAACCCAACTATGTCAGTTTAGCATATTTTACACAATGTCACCGATAAGTCTTGTTGGTCTGGTATGATTAATACATTTCTAAGCTTATACAGCAGAAGAAACCCGCACGAACAGAACAAAGGTAAATGGAAATATTTCGGCATTGCGTCCTGTTACTTCTATGTGTCCTCTGAGATCTCAAACCCTCGGAAGAAATATGTGATTCATCTTCGCCCTGACAGCTCAGTTGCTCCACAGCGACAGCCTGAATTCAACCGAACATACTTCACCCATGCTTCACCTCCATCAATAATTTACTACCCCCGACGAATTCTCTTTCAAAAAACCGCAGCAGAGACCCAGCTAAAACAAAGTCTTTTGATCAACATCGAACTTCAATTTCACGGCCGCTGAACCTCACTCAATGAAAATCAAATAGAAGTTCCCCTTACAAAGTCCAGGTTACAACCCAATGATCCCACTTGTTCTCTCTTTATGGCCTTCCAAGTTGTATTCTCGACACGTTCTCGACATCGTACGCGTCGATATCTCGAAACATCTCGACGTCGATCGATATCTCGTCATGTCGTCTGACGTCAGCGAGTAATTAATCCGGGCCGTGGAATTCACGGCTTCATGGGACAAGTGAATTGTATACAATGAAGCCGTGATTGTTAGATTGGGGCCCCCGCTGGGGTTGATGAGATCTATGCTTCTAGGAACGTTCTCTCTAGCATGTATGTTGCGCAATGCCAATGTACTAAGTGATTTACTAGCTCCAAATATGCATATTGTGTCCATAGTCAAAATCTATTCACATGCAGGTCACTAAGTGTTTACTGAATTTATTGCCCCGTGCAAGGGATGAAAGAGTCTTTTACACTCTTTTGGAGGTTTCAGTGTAATTTTTCACCCATTTTGGAAGATAAATTCAGTGATTTCGTTTGATAAATGTTCAACTTCTTATCACTGGTGGAGTTTTGAGTACTGTCAACCCAACAGGTTGTGTGAAGTTTATGACCGCCATATGTTTCCACTGAGCCGTGACCTGATCGGAAAAGTCTTGAGATAGTCGATGAGGCTCAACAGCGGGGTTTAGGTGCAACACAAGTGGCCCGTGGAGGCCTATTTGCAGCCCCTTCAAGAGAAGCAGATCACACTCGAGCACATGATATGTCTTGCGACTTTGAACTTGAAAAACATCCCTACTTGTACCTTGGTTATGGATGCCGTCTTGTACTGTACAATGACCAATTCTTCGTTAAGAGTTCTGGGGACCGCTATGGAAACTGACGGATTGTGTCAAATTTCCCCAAAATAGGTACCTAAGTCTCCTCAAGGCTCATTATTTGCTCCACTGTTATGCAACTTTGGGAGGTAGTTTTGATACCCATTTTCTCATAATACTATTGAAAAAATTAAATAAATATTTAAAGAAAAAAAGTTTTTTCCACTTATTTCTTGAAAAATACGAAAACAAAAACTTTTTTTGTTTCAAGTATTTTTTAAAATTTCAATAGTATTGCGAGAAAATGGGTATCAAAACTACCTCCCAAAATTGCATAACAGTGGAGCAAATAATGAGCCTTGGGGAGAGTTTGGTATTTTGGGAAAATTTGACGCAACCGTCAGTTTCCATAAAGGCCGATGCACAATTGACGCAGACGGACGACGCGGACGGACGACGGAGACGGATACAATGTTAAAGTCGTCGTCCGTCCGCGTCCGATTGTGAACAGCCAGAGTGAAAATGTCATACCTAAAGATCGTATCCGTCTCCGCCGTCCGTCCGCGTCGTCCGTCTGCGTCAATTGTGCATCGGCCTTAACGCTCCCCAGGACTCTTAACTTTATCAAAATATGCAATAGAAATGATGGTTTACTTTTATGTATCGTTGTTATGCATGCAGCATATTCAATTACTTTAAAAAAAACTGTTTTTTCTTCATTCTTGTACTATATAATGAGCAATTCTCCGTCAACTTTATTGCATTACACTGACAAGAGCAAAAATATTCAATGGGAGGAACTTGGGTTACTTTTATATATCGTCATTAGCATATTCATTATTGAATAACGCCACAGTTTTATCTTATAATGTTTAGGTGTTGTTTCAAAAATAGCACCATCTATTACTGCTACATTACTGATAATCCACCAATGCATACTTCATTATTTTAAATATTTTATGTGTTTAATTCATTCTACATTCGTAGAGAACTCCTTGCTGATTATTTGAGATACATTTGGTAGAAAGGTAGGACATGAGGCGAGTCCGGGCTTTATGGACTTGCACTCCGGAGGTCCTGAGATCCTTGACTGAGGGATTTTACTTAATTTCACTCAGTCGAGAGGAAACGCTGGGAAGGATCCCTATAATAGACCACTACAGCCTCCTGCCCACAATCCAGCAGTCGTACGTTGCCATATCCCTAAAGGCTTCTTTCATATGACATGTCAATTAGTGAGGGCTGTTAGCACATACATTTGCCAAAATAGTGCAAAATGTGATACTAATTTTTCCTTTGGCAGTCTTATAGGAAATTTTCCGCTCTTTCATAATTTCGATATCCTCAAAAAATACATCCATATTGAATTGAAATATGATCCACTCAAACAACAAAAAGTATCTGCTTTTCATCGATACTTGAAAATAGCATCTATGCACCTGGTACATCATTTCGATACTTCATTTCTGAAAGATATTAAAAATGTCAATAAGTTCATAGCTGATTGGGGTGCAAATTTGTAAAATAAGAGACAATGTTGGTCTTAATGACCATGCAAAATATGAGTTTGATGAGATTTATCGAAGACAATTTTCATTTTTCAGCCTATCAGGAGATATTTATTTAAATTTTAACCAATGAATGGAATTCAAAAAAATTGGGATCTGCAAACAGAGAAGGTTGTCTCTATACATGTGTGCAAAATTTCAGGCCGATCGGTGAAACGGTGCAACTTCAATTCTCCAGTTAACAGCAAAAAAAACAGAGTTTAGTGTCAAAAGAGTCAAGAAGAGTCGCTCGCTCAACAAGATGCACGTAGTTGCAGAACAGTGCGACTTTAAACCCCATTGCATTACATCTCTATGACGTCATGCAGCAAGGTGCGAGGCCCCGTCAAGGCACCTGGCGCCATCCACCCGGCGCCTATAGGGCTCGCAGATTGAGCGACAGTTTCGAACAATAAAATACATCCCAGCATCCGACACGGGAAGAGTTTTACTCCGAGATGCGGCGCAATAAACCAGGCCGTCGAGCTGAAAGTGTTGTGATAATATTCAAGGCAGAAGGCGGCACAATGTGCCGGGGACTTATTGTTCACTTCCGCGATGATAGAAAATCAAAAATATGGTAGAATACTTTTAAAAGCTCTTTGTAAAAAAAGTTATAAAAGTGTGTGTTATTGACAATGGGGAAGAAGAACGTGAAATATGCAACAAAAAGCGTCCTTACTAAGTTTAACAGAATGCAAAAATATTAGTTTAAACCTTTTGAAAGCTCTAGTATGTTTTGAAAAAGGTTATAAAGTGTATATTTAAAGTGATGCGGTTGGATGCTCAATTGGTACAGCACTCGCCCGGCAAGTGGGAGTTCGGGGTTAGAGTCCCGGTTCGGTAGCTATGATATTTTCACATCGCACATCTGGGTGCTCAGTTGGTACAGCACTCGCCCGGCAAGTGGGAGTTCGGGGTTAGAGTCCCGGTTCGGTAGCTATGATATTTTCACATCGCACATCTGGGTGCTCAGTTGGTACAGCACTCGCCCGGCAAGTGGGAGTTCGGGGTTAGAGTCCCGGTTCGGTAGCTATGATATTTTCACATCGCACATCTGGGTGCTCAGTTGGTACAGCACTCGCCCGGCAAGTGGGAGTTCAGGGTTAGAGTCCCGGTTCGGTAGCTATGATATTTTCACATCGCACATCTGGGTGCTCAGTTGGTACAGCACTCGCCCGGCAAGTGGGAGTTCGGGGTTAGAGTCCCGGTTCGGTAGCTATGATATTTTCACATCGCGCATCTGGGTGCTCAGTTGGTACAGCACTCGCCCGGCAAGTGGGAGTTCGGGGTTAGAGTCCCGGTTCGGTAGCTATGATATTTTCACATCGCACATCTGGGTGCTCAGTTGGTACAGCACTCGCCCGGCAAGTGGGAGTTCGGGGTTAGAGTCCCGGTTCGGTAGCTATGGTATTTTCACATCGCACATCTGGGTGCTCAGTTGGTACAGCACTCGCCCGGCAAGTGGGAGTTCGGGGTTAGAGTCCCGGTTCGGTAGCTATGATATTTTCACATCGCACATCTGGGTGCTCAGTTGGTACAGCACTCGCCTGGCAAGACTTGGGAGTTCGGGGTTAGAGTCCCGGTTCGGTAGCTATGGTATTTTCACATCGCACATCTGGGTGCTCAGTTGGTACAGCACTCGCCCGGCAAGTGGGAGTTCGGGGTTAGAGTCCCGGTTCGGTAGCTATGGTATTTTCACATCGCACATCTGGGTGCTCAGTTGGTACAGCACTCGCCCGGCAAGTGGGAGTTCGGGGTAAGAGTCCCGGTTCGGTAGCTATGGTATTTTCACATCGCACATCTGGGTGCTCAGTTGGTACCGCACTCGCCCGGCAAGTGGGAGTTCGGGGTAAGAGTCCCGGTTCGGTAGCTATGATATTTTCACATCGCACATCTGGGTGCTCAGTTGGTACAGCACTCGCCCGGCAAGTGGGAGTTCGGGGTTAGAGTCCCGGTTCGGTAGCTATGATATTTTCACATCGCACATCTGGGTGCTCAGTTGGTACAGCACTCGCCCGGCAAGTGGGAGTTCGGGGTAAGAGTCCCGGTTCGGTAGCTATGGTATTTTCACATCGCACATCTGGGTGCTCAGTTGGTACAGCACTCGCCCGGCAAGTGGGAGTTCGGGGTTAGAGTCCCGGTTCGGTAGCTATGGTATTTTCACATCGCACATCTGGGTGCTCAGTTGGTACCGCACTCGCCCGGCAAGTGGGAGTTCGGGGTAAGAGTCCCGGTTCGGTAGCTATGATATTTTCACATCGCACATCTGGGTGCTCAGTTGGTACAGCACTCGCCCGGCAAGTGGGAGTTCGGGGTTAGAGTCCCGGTTCGGTAGCTATGATTGAGCGAGCGAAGCGAGCGTCTCCATTTGGCTCTTTTGGCACGGACCTCTGTTTTTTTTTTTGTTTGTTTTTTTTTTTTCTGTTACTGACGATATACAGGTCAGAGTTTTTCTTCGATCGAGCTGAAATTTTGCACACATGTACGTAACATTTCTGATTGTTGCAGACCCTAATTTTTTTGAAATCCATTGATTGGTTCAAATTTAAAAAAAATTAACTTTCGATTGGTTGTTTTGATCAAATTGAAATTTTGACAAGTCATTACCCCCAACATTGTACCCAATCAAACAAAGTTTCAGCCAAATCCTTCCATTGGTTAAAATTTAAAACCATCTTTCCTGTGTTTTTAGAAATTTAAACTATAACCGATTGAACGATCAACTTATAACTTCGCATGATGGTTGGGTCCAACATTATCTGCATTTTTGACAATTTTCATACTAATCTGTGTTTAAATCCAAACGTTATTGACATTTTACGGACTATTAGCGTGTTGGCTGTCAAATTCACGGCGACTTCGACTCTTCAGTTCAAGGCAAGGTAGTTAGAGCAGAAACTTTCAAACGCAAATGAAACTGATAATGACCGTTCAACAGTCGATCTGATATTGTGTAGACACACTTATATCATATGAGTGGTCTCAGGTATATTTTTTGAAGGAGATCCTGTGATTTTTGAAAATTAACACGGAACAGTTCAATCATAAAGGTTCAATTGATCAACTTAAAGCTTTGCATGGTTATTTGGACCAATATTTTAGGAATGTTTTGAGATTTCTATACAAATCTGTGGCGAAATTTTAGAATTATTGGCTTTTAATGACATTTTCGATAGACAGAATTTCGGTTCGAGGTGTTGCGCGTATCCGTGCTCGCTCATCAACGCGTTACTCAGATTCATTGGTTAAAATTTAAATAAATATCTCCTGATAGGCTGAAAAATGAAAACGGTCTTCGATAATTCTGATCAAACTCATATTTTGCATGATCATTAAGACCAATATTGTCTCTTATTTTACAAAATTTCATCCCAATCAGTTAAGAACGTATGAAGTTATTTACATTTTTAATATCTGTCAGTAATGAAGTATCGAAATGAATGTTTTCCAGTGCCAATTGAAAATTGATTCTGATTTGCTTTATGAACCAGGTGCTTAGATGCTATTTTAAAGTTTCGATGAAAAGCATACACTTTTAAGTTGATATCATAATCAATTCCATATGGATGTATATGTTTTCTGTGCGTTGTGTACGCATTTCCGGTTCGAGAATTTGCACGTACCCGTGCTCGCTTATCAACGCGTTACACTGAGCGTTTTCCTAGTATTTTCACATCGCACATCTGGGTGCTCAGTTGGTACAGCACTCGCCCGGCAAGTGGGAGTTCGGGGTAAGAGTCCCGGTTCGGTAGCTATGATATTTTCACATCGCACATCTGGGTGCTCAGTTAATACAGCACTCGCCCGGCAAGTGGGAGTTCGGGGTTAGAGTCCCGGTTCGGTAGCTATGATATTTTCACATCGCACATCTGGGTGCTCAGTTGGTACAGCACTCGCCCGGCAAGTGGGAGTTCGGGGTTAGAGTCCCGGTTCGGTAGCTATGATATTTTCAATCGCGCATCTGGGTGCTCAGTTGGTACAGCACTCGCCCGGCAAGTGGGAGTTCGGGGTTAGAGTCCCGGTTCGGTAGCTATGGTATTTTCACATCGCACATCTGGGTGCTCAGTTGGTACAGCACTCGCCCGGCAAGTGGGAGTTCGGGGTAAGAGTCCCGGTTCGGTAGCTATGGTATTTTCACATCGCACATCTGGGTGCTCAGTTGGTACAGCACTCGCCCGGCAAGTGGGAGTTCGGGGTAAGAGTCCCGGTTCGGTAGCTATGATATTTTCACATCGCACATCTGGGTGCTCAGTTGGTACAGCACTCGCCCGGCAAGTGGGAGTTCGGGGTAAGAGTCCCGGTTCGGTAGCTATGATATTTTCACATCGCACATCTGGGTGCTCAGTTGGTACAGCACTCGCCCGGCAAGTGGGAGTTCGGGGTTAGAGTCCCGGTTCGGTAGCTATGATATTTTCACATCGCACATCTGGGTGCTCAGTTGGTACAGCACTCGCCCGGCAAGTGGGAGTTCGGGGTTAGAGTCCCGGTTCGGTAGCTATGATATTTTCACATCGCACATCTGGGTGCTCAGTTGGTACAGCACTCGCCCGGCAAGTGGGAGTTCGGGGTAAGAGTCCCGGTTCGGTAGCTATGGTATTTTCACATCGCACATCTGGGTGCTCAGTTGGTACAGCACTCGCCCGGCAAGTGGGAGTTCGGGGTTAGAGTCCCGGTTCGGTAGCTATGATATTTTCACATCGCACATCTGGGTGCTCAGTTGGTACAGCACTCGCCCGGCAAGTGGGAGTTCGGGGTTAGAGTCCCGGTTCGGTAGCTATGATATTTTCACATCGCACATCTGGGTGCTCAGTTGGTACAGCACTCGCCCGGCAAGTGGGAGTTCGGGGTTAGAGTCCCGGTTCGGTAGCTATGGTATTTTCACATCGCACATCTGGGTGCTCAGTTGGTACAGCACTCGCCCGGCAAGTGGGAGTTCGGGGTTAGAGTCCCGGTTCGGTAGCTATGATATTTTCACATCGCACATCTGGGTGCTCAGTTGGTACAGCACTCGCCCGGCAAGTGGGAGTTCGGGGTTAGAGTCCCGGTTCGGTAGCTATGATATTTTCACATCGCACATCTGGGTGCTCAGTTGGTACAACACTCGCCCGGCAAGTGGGAGTTCGGGGTTAGAGTCCCGGTTCGGTAGCTATGGTATTTTCACATCGCACATCTGGGTGCTCAGTTGGTACAGCACTCGCCCGGCAAGTGGGAGTTCGGGGTTAGAGTCCCGGTTCGGTAGCTATGATATTTTCACATCGCGCATCTGGGTGCTCAGTTGGTACAGCACTCGCCCGGCAAGTGGGAGTTCGGGGTTAGAGTCCCGGTTCGGTAGCTATGATATTTTCACATCGCACATCTGGGTGCTCAGTTAATACAGCACTCGCCCGGCAAGTGGGAGTTCGGGGTTAGAGTCCCGGTTCGGTAGCTATGGTATTTTCACATCGCACATCTGGGTGCTCAGTTGGTACAGCACTCGCCGGGCAAGTGGGAGTTCGGGGTTAGAGTCCCGGTTCGGTAGCTATGATATTTTCACATCGCACATCAGGGTGCTCAGTTGGTACAGCACTCGCCCGGCAAGTGGGAGTTCGGGGTAAGAGTCCCGGTTCGGTAGCTATGGTATTTTCACATCGCACATCTGGGTGCTCAGTTGGTACAGCACTCGCCCGGCAAGTGGGAGTTCGGGGTAAGAGTCCCGGTTCGGTAGCTATGATATTTTCACATCGCACATCTGGGTGCACAGTTGGTACAGCACTCGCCCGGCAAGTGGGAGTTCGGGGTTAGAGTCCCGGTTCGGTAGCTATGATATTTTCACATCGCACATCTGGGTGCTCAGTTGGTACAGCACTCGCCCGGCAAGTGGGAGTTCGGGGTTAGAGTCCCGGTTCGGTAGCTATGGTATTTTCACATCGCACATCTGGGTGCTCAGTTGGTACAGCACTCGCCCGGCAAGTGGGAGTTCGGGGTTAGAGTCCCGGTTCGGTAGCTATGGTATTTTCACATCGCACATCTGGGTGCTCAGTTGGTACAGCACTTGCCCGGCAAGTGGGAGTTCGGGGTTAGAGTCCCGGTTCGGTAGCTATGATATTTTCACATCGCACATCTGGGTGCTCAGTTGGTACAGCACTCGCCCGGCAAGTGGGAGTTCGGGGTTAGAGTCCCGGTTCGGTAGCTATGATATTTTCACATCGCGCATCTGGGTGCTCAGTTGGTACAGCACTCGCCCGGCAAGTGGGAGTTCGGGGTTAGAGTCCCGGTTCGGTAGCTATGATATTTTCACATCGCACATCTGGGTGCTCAGTTGGTACAGCACTCGCCTGGCAAGACTTGGGAGTTCGGGGTTAGAGTCCCGGTTCGGTAGCTATGGTATTTTCACATCGCACATCTGGGTGCTCAGTTGGTACAGCACTCGCCCGGCAAGTGGGAGTTCGGGGTTAGAGTCCCGGTTCGGTAGCTATGATATTTTCACATCGCGCATCTGGGTGCTCAGTTGGTACAGCACTCGCCCGGCAAGTGGGAGTTCGGGGTTAGAGTCCCGGTTCGGTAGCTATGGTATTTTCACATCGCACATCTGGGTGCTCAGTTGGTACAGCACTCGCCCGGCAAGTGGGAGTTCGGGGTTAGAGTCCCGGTTCGGTAGCTATGATATTTTCACATCGCACATCTGGGTGCTCAGTTGGTACAGCACTCGCCCGGCAAGTGGGAGTTCAGGGTTAGAGTCCCGGTTCGGTAGCTATGATATTTTCACATCGCACATCTGGGTGCTCAGTTGGTACAGCACTCGCCCGGCAAGTGGGAGTTCGGGGTTAGAGTCCCGGTTCGGTAGCTATGATATTTTCACATCGCACATCTGGGTGCTCAGTTGGTACAGCACTCGCCCGGCAAGTGGGAGTTCGGGGTTAGAGTCCCGGTTCGGTAGCTATGGTATTTTCACATCGCACATCTGGGTTCTCAGTTGGTACAGCACTCGCCCGGCAAGTGGGAGTTCGGGGTTAGAGTCTCGGTTCGGTAGCTATGATATTTTCACATCGCACATCTGGGTGCTCAGTTGGTACAGCACTCGCCCGGCAAGTGGGAGTTCGGGGTTAGAGTCCCGGTTCGGTAGCTATGATATTTTCACATCGCACATCTGGGTGCTCAGTTGGTACAGCACTCGCCCGGCAAGTGGGAGTTCAGGGTTAGAGTCCCGGTTCGGTAGCTATGATATTTTCACATCGCGCATCTGGGTGCTCAGTTGGTACAGCACTCGCCCGGCAAGTGGGAGTTCGGGGTTAGAGTCCCGGTTCGGTAGCTATGATATTTTCACATCGCACATCTGGGTGCTCAGTTGGTACAGCACTCGCCCGGCAAGTGGGAGTTCGGGGTTAGAGTCCCGGTTCGGTAGCTATGATATTTTCACATCGCACATCTGGGTGCTCAGTTGGTACAGCACTCGCCCGGCAAGTGGGAGTTCGGGGTTAGAGTCCCGGTTCGGTAGCTATGATATTTTCACATCGCACATCTGGGTGCTCAGTTGGTACAGCACTCGCCCGGCAAGTGGGAGTTCGGGGTAAGAGTCCCGGTTCGGTAGCTATGATATTTTCACATCGCACATCTGGGTGCTCAGTTGGTACAGCACTCGCCCGGCAAGTGGGAGTTCGGGGTTAGAGTCCCGGTTCGGTAGCTATGATATTTTCACATCGCACATCTGGGTGCTCAGTTGGTACAGCACTCGCCCGGCAAGTGGGAGTTCGGGGTTAGAGTCCCGGTTCGGTAGCTATGATATTTTCACATCGCACATCTGGGTGCTCAGTTGGTACAGCACTCGCCCGGCAAGTGGGAGTTCGGGGTTAGAGTCCCGGTTCGGTAGCTATGATATTTTCACATCGCGCATCTGGGTGCTCAGTTGGTACAGCACTCGCCCGGCAAGTGGGAGTTCGGGGTTAGAGTCCCGGTTCGGTAGCTATGATATTTTCACATCGCACATCACTTCAACACTAAAGGTGATAAAATAATGTGCAAATATTAATTCAATGTTCCGAATATATTTTAAAACTAGAAAGTGGATGTGATTGAAAATATAAATAAATAAGATTTTAAGCAAAACGTACGAGAAAGCATTAAAATAAAGTGAAAATGTGATGAACCAGATAGGAAGTCACAATGAAAGACAAAGACATTGGGGTATTTTTGTTCTCGATATAAATATTTTTGTCTCTGAATTATTGGACGTATTTTTCTTTCAAACTCAACAACTTTGAAGAGTAGCAATGATTTCAAAAATTAATAAAACATGATGCTTTAAAATGTAAATATGTCTCCTTTGATCTGTGTTTGAGAGTTGAGAGGGCCCATAAATGCCACTCTAATTAAACTCTAAAGTAGAGGCGTATGAGAGTTTTAGACTCATCTAAATGAAGCAATTAAATTAGCTCTAAATGCTTTAAGCCCAATAGTGGGGTTACCAGTGTAACGTTTTATATGTTTTTAAGGATTTTTGTGAAGGAGGTTGCCACCCAATGCCATTTGATAAAGCATGATTTTAGATGTATGAAAAGTCGAGGTGGCAACCTGGCAACCCTTTAAGGGAGCGGGGGCGGAGTGGTCTGAGGGCCACTTTCCAAAAATTCAACGGTTTTATATAAAATTCTTAAAAAAATTAGGTATACTAAAATTGGATTGAGGAATTTAAAAAAAATAGTTGAAAAATGTGAAAAGCCGCCATCTTGGAAAAAAATGCGCTTTATTAATACTTTTGTACATACTGAACAACTTAAGCCAAATATAAAAATTTGTTTCATACAAATTTGATAGCCAAAACAATGCTTGTTTGAATAGTTTTTTGAAATTGAAAATCGGTTTAACAATACTCTGTATAGACGAGTTTTTGTAAAAGAAGAACCAGTACCTAGTCAATTGATAGTCCAGAGTCTAAACACTTTGACCCATCACTAATTGCAACAGAAGGTTTTTTGATGTCAATCGATGTATAAAAGTGCCATCTATAACATATCAAAAGTTCTCCAAAATTTGATTGTGGTGGGTGGGCCAAAATGCAAAATTTATTAAAAAGTAATTGTTGTAATTATTGAATAATCAAATTATATCAACCTAGGCGAGTAGCATATCAAATTAAATCTTATGTTTAGTACAATTAATAAAAATATATATCACCATTATAAAATAGATACAGAGGTCACAAGGGGTCAAAAAGTGGTCAAAATCTCATTTTTGAAGTGTTCCAGGACAAGTGCGATATCTCCATCCCTAATAGAGATAATGCATACTTCTTTATATTCATCTATCCGAAATGAATATGTTTATAACTCATAAAAAGAGCTCCGAATTTTAATAAGGGTAGTTGGGCCAAATTTCTTAATTTGGCAAAAACTCATTGTTGTCATTATAAATTATTATCAAATTAATATCAACCTAGTCGAATAGCATATCAAATGAAAGCATATGGTAAGTGCAACGTATTAAAACAAGTATGACCATTAAAAAGGTCATGCTAAGGTCATGAGATGCCAAAACGAAGTCAAAATGCCAAATTTTAAGTGTCCAAGGAAGTTTGCCATTATGTCATCATTAATGAAAGTAAAATTATACATTTTGATACCAATCGAACCGTAGAGATGTAGTTTGTAGCATTTGAATTATTCATTATTAATTATTTGACCGTGAGAGAGCCAATTAGGTTTTTAATTTAATTTATAAGAGTAATATTATATGAAGGAAAATCGAATATATAGCTTTAATTGACTGATAATCGCATTGCGAGGATACCAATATGTACATTAGTTATATAGAAAATAATACAATAAATCAAATACCACTATGCTCACTGTAAAAAAAACTTATACGTATTCAAACGATTATCCTTCATTTGATAATAAGTTTGATTTTACCATCAAAAAAATTTCACGATTTTGAAATTTAATTAAAAACTAAGTGACTCACCCACAGTAAAATTATTTTTGTGACTTTTTATATGCCATAAACAACATCTCTTACGGTTATATTGGTATCAAAATGTATAATTTTACTTTCATTAATGATGACATTGGCAAACTTCCTTGGACACTTAAAATTTGGCATTTTGACCTTGTTTTGGCCTCTCATGACCTTAGTATGACCTTTTTAATGGTCATACTTGTTTTAATACGTTGCACTTACCATATGCTTTCATTTGATATGCTATTCGACTAGGTTGATATTAATTTGATAATAATTTATAATGACAACAATGAGTTTTTGCCAAATTTAGAAATTTGGCCCAACTACCCTTATTAAAATTCGGAGCTCTTTTTATGAGTTATAAACATATTCATTTCGGATAGATGAATATAAAGAAGTATGCATTATCTCTATTAGGGATGGAGATATCGCACTTGTCCTGGAACACTTCAAAAATGAGATTTTGACCACTTTTTGACCCCTTGTGACCTCTGTATCTATTTTATAATGGTGATATATATTTTTATTAATTGTACTAAACATAAGATTTAATTTGATATGCTACTCGCCTAGGTTGATATAATTTGATTATTCAATAATTACAACAATTACTTTTTAATAAATTTTGCATTTTGGCCCACCCACCACAATCAAATTTTGGAGAACTTTTGATATGTTATAGATGGCACTTTTATACATCGATTGACATCAAAAAACCTTCTGTTGCAATTAGTGATGGGTCAAAGTGTTTAGACTCTGGACTATCAATTGACTAGGTACTGGTTCTTCTTTTACAAAAACTCGTCTATACAGAGTATTGTTGCACCGATTTTCAATTTCAAAAAACTATTCAAACAAGCATTGTTGTGGCTATCTAATTTGTATGCAACACATTTTTATATTTGGCTTAAGTTGTTCAGTATGTACAAAAGTATTAATAAAGCGCATTTTTTTCCAAGATGGCGGCTTTTCACATTTTTCAACTATTTTTTTTAAATTTCTCAATCCAATTTTAGTATACCCAATTTTTTTAAGAATTTTATATGAAACCGTTGAATTTTTGGAAAGTGGCCCTCAGACCACTCCGCCCCCGCTCCCTTAAAGGGTTGCCAGGTTGCCACCTCGACTTTTCATACATCTAAAATCATGCTTTATCAAATGGCATTGGGTGGCAACCTCCTTCACAAAAATCCTTAAAAACGTACAAAACGTTACACTGGTAACCCCACTACAACTCAAAGGAGGATATTTTGCGAGTGGACTAGTTCTCTGAGAGTGTCCACTATTTACACGTCTTTAGATCATTTCAGATGGTCGTGATTGTTCCCATCAACTCCAATCCAATAGACGCCTTTTTGCTCTTTTGGACCAGATCTCTTTTTGTCTCTGCCGTTATACAGGTGCCATTATCCGATCGAGCTGAAATTTTGCACACTCAGCTTGATGCAGACTTGAGCTTGATCGTAATCCGTTAAAAATCTGATTTGTTGATCGATCAACCTTTTCAACATTTCAACGAATTTTTCAATGTCATTAACACCAACATTTTATCACATTTTATCAAATTTTGGCCAAATATTCCAATGGGTAATATTTAAATGATATCATCCGATTGGTCGCAAATTAAAATTTTCGGATTTTGTTATTCTCATAAGAAATCAGAATTCCAGCTCATGATGATAGAAGGTGATCCCGTTGGTCCCGTTGGTGGGATCGTTTCTCTGATCCAGCTGAAATTTTGCATACGCGTCTGAAAGACAGCTGTAGGTTTTTAATATAACATCTTTTTAATTTATTGGTCGATTATCAATATCCAATTTATCTGATTATTTAGAAAATGTACAGGAATGAAGACCACAAATAGTACGTTATATTTTACACGTTTCAACGAAATCGGCCGTGCGAGTAGTTGATATTTTTAGCTGTATTACCAAATCATTTCTAAATCATAACACATCAGTGCTCGCCTATCAATGCGTTATACACATGTATTCTATCTTTTGGAACAAGAGAAAGACGCTCTTGTTTGTCCTAAACGGCGTCCCTCGTGCAATATTCATCCTAACTGTGTGCATTGAGTCAGATGAATGGATTCGCTGAGGATTATATCTGTCATACATAGCTAATTCACAGAGACGTCCATTACGGTGCTCTTTGTGCGCGAGGATCAGAGGGAATCCCGAATGCACAGAAAGAATAAGTAATTTGAAAAGGGAAAACTAAATGGAGAAGAAAATGAGCAAATGAAGAAGAAATGCGCAAAATGTTTGTTAATATTTACGTCGTTTGGGAACTCAATTAGGATTGCCTATTTGGATCATGCAAATATTGTGATTGAATACTTAACCTATAACTTAAAACATATATCTAATTTAACTTAAAACCTTTAACGTAACTTGATTATCCTACTGATTTTTATACTTTTTTTAACTGACCTTGACTAATCTTTTTTTTACTCACCAAGATTCTCCAAAATTAAATTTTTTGGTTTTAAAACAATTTAGCAGCAAGGTATATAGCCGTCTCGTAAACTAATTGATAAATAATCATTTGTATCAGTGAATTTACAACATTTATAAGTTTTGAGTTCTCATGACACATTAAATTGTTTTATTTCCCCTTTTATTTCAAGAAACATAAGCTACATAGTTGGTCTAAAGGTTCAGACGCGATCACATAAAATGAGAACTTTCTTGTCACGGTGACAAGTTTCTCATCTCAATGTTATTCACGGCCATCTAGGGTGATAAGAGGAGCTGTCTCCGTGACAAGAAAGTTCTAATTTTATGTGATCGTATATCCCAGCTCTCGTATTTCAAGCATTGAAGTATTTTAAACCAACATCGCTATACCCTTGGGTCTGTTCATTTTGACCTGTATTAAACGTAAAACACTTGTAACGCTTTGCAAATGCTTTGTTAATGTCCACAGTTCGCACAATTAAGAGGAACTACAACACTCTATGAGAGAAGAGTATTTAAAACGGACCGTGGAGTGAGGTGGTAGGGGTGGGTGGGGCAAGAGGAGGTTGAGATAGGGGTAGGAGAGGGGCTTGTTATCATGCAGACCACGTCGAGTATTAAACTGTTCCCAGGAGGACCTCACAAGCAAGGTTCATGTCAAACAAACCCCGTGTTTATCTTCACTACAAGGGAAGAAATACAACACAAAACCAACGTGTTTCGCTTAATGTCTCTACCAATCTCTTCCAAGTCTGTAATGTGTTAGTTTTTCTATCATTTTGCCGATTTATCACAAACTTCCAGGTTTTTGTCATCTGCGATATGAAATGAAATAAATTGCTTGGAAGCGTTCAAAAGAAAAAAAACTTTCTTTTACTTACCATCGAACCATCAGAAAAGTTGTATAAAATTTATATTTTATAGACGAATGTTTAGATGACGAAGGATTATTTTCCACTTATTAATTGAATTAGGGTTAGATTTTCAATACTCCTCTAAATTTTAAACAGTTGATTAGGACTATATATTTACATAGCAACAACCAATAACATTTCTTGAATGAACGTTTAACGTAATGCTGGTTTTAGAATTGAAAATTGTTTTTTTTTTAAATTGAGGAGTGAAAAACTAGCCGATACAATGATAAATGAAGGAACGGAGGAAAACGTTTCCACAACCGGGGCTCGAATCTAAACCCTTTTCATCCCGACTTCACTTGAAGATTTCCGTAAAACCCAATATCTCAAAATACTGCATCCCACACGCTTATCAGAAATTTAATAACTGTTCTTATATCTTTAAGTTTTAATTAAAAACGGTTAAAATCTTCCGCCGAAGACCAAACTTCAACCCGAGCGTCGCTATAAACTGGAAAAGGGCGTGCGTTTCTCTTCTAAGCGTCTGAGTCGCCGTGCTCTTGGAAACACTCTCTTGAGTTTGATGTCGGACAATATGGCGAGGCCACATGAAACGAGCTTCAGTATTCCAGTCTTGAACCGTCGTAAGAAACTAACCGCTCTGCAGGATCTTTACTTCGCAGAATCTTCGCGCGTGCAAACTGAAGGACATTGAACATATTTCACGCTGATTCTTCGCTACGTTTACTTGAAACACGTTCCGGGGATTTTCTTGTAACCATCAATAATGTGCTCGTCTGCTTTGGCTGTGACTGCGACTCCGATATGAACAATTTGTCGAGTGATTTATTAAAATAATGTCATATTCCGCAAAATGTTCATATTTCAAATGGAACATTCTAAAGATTGTTCCGCCTGGAATCGCACAGTGACTAAGCGTTTTATATCCTTTGGTTCTGTCTCTTTGAAACATCTCAGCTAATGTGCATATCAATCTAATATCTTAATCGAAATATTCGTTTAAAACAATTTTTTAACATTTCATCCTTCAGTCTGTCTAAAAATGTATTTCCGCCCTTCTACCTCTGAGGTAAAGCATTAATTTTCAGTCTGCATTTATAATTTAATCTATTTCATAGTAGGAAAGACTTGGCTCCTGTTTCTTCGCGGAGTGTTTTTATACGATCTTTATACCACGATGTGTAGAGGCGCAAACGGCTTTATCTGCGAGGCGAGCGCCTTGGTGATGCAACGGCAAGTTCGAGCATTTTATAACATCTTCAGCGCTGCCCGTGCTGACGTAGGTGTTAATTAGCACCAGCCCGTTCGCGTCTAGAACTGTGAAGTTCACGGCAAATGCGATGCCCGAATGATTAGTTCCTGCATTCTGCGTCATCTTGTTTCAGCTTAGCTGGATGAATTTTGTAATTTCATTTGATCACTTTGTATTCCAATCGAGGATGAATTCTCACCCTTGTATTTTCACTGAATCTATAATTTATATAATTTTTTTTTACTTATTAATAATACTCTGGTGGACATTCCACTAGTTCGTTTGGTCATGTTATACATGACGGGTTCTTATAGACGAATAATAATCTACTAAAGTGTACCTACTTATATAACTGAAACAATAACTAACTAACAACTGGGCAATTCAATCTCCTAGATGCAATCACATACTTATAAAGCTTTTTACCCACATCTGCCACCACTTGTGAAATCAGTGATTGTAACATTCATCGGTGTTGATGTGCCTAGTGTAAAGAGACTAGACCTACACTTCCCCCGCCCCACCACTGGGAAGAGCGTTAACTTCCAATGCTGCCAATGCTAATAGCGTAGGTTTGGAATCCCAAAATAGATTTTGATGACGGCGCCGCGTAGCGGAAGCCGGGGGAACTAAGCGGTTTTCGGACAAAAATGCAGATAATGGCGGCTACCTAGTGCTGTTGTTATGGTACGAGCAAGAGTGATTCGCGGTATTTCCATAAATATGACATAAAAGATATACATTTTAATAGTTTTTGTAAAATAAGGCAGGATTCCGTGAAGCTATTCAAGTGGGTGACAGTTTGCGGAAGGCTTGCATTTACCTGTAGTCGTGTGACAAAATACGTACATTTTCTAGCTAGACAACACTTCGTAGTAAATGATCCCAACAGTTGAACTTCATAATAGCATACCAGCTACTTACTTTAATTCAAGTAATTAATATTCCCACATTAATTAAGTATTGATCTGCATTTACCTCAATTTTGAAGAACTAGGTACGTAGTATAAACATGGATTAAAATAAAAAATAGAATGTGTTAGCGCTTCTGTCAAAAGATCATCTAAATGTCAAACATAAAATGTACTCTTGTTGAGTTGCGAAATTACGAATCAAGGTACCTATAGCAACAAGAAGAAACTTCACTTAAAAATATAATGAATACATCAATTACATTGCAACTATATGTACCTATTTAAAAATTAAATCTAAAATTAAAAGTGCTAATAATATTCACTATTCCTTCACACTACAGTTTCCCGTCAAGAAATATCCTATATTTAAAATTCCTGTCAGATCTTTTGTAAAATGCATTCACAATTTCAATTCAGGTTGGCAGAAATCTATTCTGATATGAGGAATTAATTACCGTTAGGAGAATATGATTTATATTTATTATTCGGAATAAATATTGATGGTTGACGCCATAAGAGCACACAGTAGAAACGTGAATGTTTGTCCGAAAAACAGATGGCTGACAGGGAGCTGCGCGCGCACTCATGGCTTGTGACGTAGCAACTAGCTCATTCCAAACTTACGCTATCCTTGAAGCACAAAAAGTCATCTGAGTTACTACCGCAAGCGCCATCTTCCACGTGACAATGGAAGTAAATAAACAGTCGATGGCTCAGTTGATACATTATTCGCAAGTAATCGCATTAAATACGTAAAAAGTAATTAAAAATAGATTTGTTTATGCATTTATATATTTATTTATAAATATATACGTTGACATTTATATAAATATTTACATATTTAGATTATATACGTAACGAATAGTTCTCTCAGTACCCACCACCACAGCATTTCAGGAGCGCTGCGGTTCGTAACTCAGATTTTAGAACGATTCGTATTGGCCATTTTCAGACCGCGAAAATCTGGAAACGCTCTTCCCAGTGGTGGGGCAGGGGAAGTGTAGGTATTGTATAGTCTATTTAGCCTAGTGTCTGCGTAATGATTTGTAATGCCAAGTTTACACGTTTCAATGTTTCATTCAATCAATTGAGTTCAATCTTCCGGTTCAACTAATCGAACCGTGAGACGCGAATTGTTTGTGATTTACCTGCACTGTCCAGGACACACCGTTCAACCTATCCATCTGAACTTTTGCACACTAAAGTCATAAGAGCGGTCTAGTGTATAGTTTTTTTTTACGAGATCCTGTGATTGGTTGTTAATTAAAAGTGGAACCGTTTGACCGATCAACTAAAAATGTTGTAATGCCCATTATTTGTACCAACATTTTAGGCGATTTTGACAGATTTCAAACAGTTTCATCAGTACTTTTTTTTATGAATTTTAACGAATTCTTTTCACCAGGAGTTCGTCGATTTTAAGTTTGTTGTGAGGAACAAATACAACTTCGACATAGGAATATGAATTCGGAGGTGAAAGAGAATATCAATAATATTTTCATCCAGTTTGTCGGCTTGAATGAAATCTTCCTGCTTGTGGGTGGAATGTTTCCGCCAGGTCTTGACTTTTGAATTCCCCACGTGTTCTGCTCAACCATGTCACTCCAGCACCTCCACAGCCTCCTTGAATTATTCAGCGGGATCGACTATTGTTGTGATTGTTATGCGATCGACTTGGCGGTGAGCGGATCACACCGGGCCGTGAGGAGGATTTCATAGCCGACAACAATGCCGTCGTCAAGGAGGCAGTGGCTCTGTGATCCAAGAAAGATTGCAGAGCAGCTTTGTCAGACTTTTTCTGAGTTTATCCCGATATTTGACATCTGATGACACTGATTTAGAGAACATTCTTCCCAGTTATCTATATTACATAAGACGCATAAGGCCTCAAGTCCATTTTCTTGATTTAGCGTTGCTCACTTTTGGAATCGTGCCACACATACAGTTATATTGAAGTACTAGCTGACCTGCCCGGCGTTGCTCGTGCCGGAGGGAGGGGGGGGGGGGGGGGGGCGGGGTACATGAGAGTACATGTACATGGGAGATTGTTTCTTAAGTTTTATTACACCTGATAATGTCCAAAAATGAAATTGTCTCTCGTACATTCTGCCTTTTAGCTGAATTTCTTCAATTAGGGGTGGTTTGGGGGAGGGGGTGAGTAGCCTGAAATGTGGGCAGGTTGACGAAGTACGTGTGCAAAATGTTATTGAGGTCGGTCAATGGTGTAAGAGCATATGGCCGAAAGAGAGGAGGTTTGGGGGAGGGGGTAAGAACCCTATGTTGTGCGCAGGGTCAGTTAGAATCTGCATACCAAATTTGGTGGAGATTTGTCAAAGGGTGAAGAAATGTATGAAAACCATACAGACAGACAGACATTCTACTGTATAGGTTTAGATTTTCTTACACAATGACTTTATGTCATATGACATGGTCTGATAACATGACATGACAGCAGAATTACTTGTGATTGATCTTATCGCAAGATCATTGAAATGGACCTCGGGCCATCTGTCTAAGGTACAAATGTATGTTTCACACAATTATAATTTTATTAACTTATGGAAAAGTATATATTCGTACATCAGAGTCTACTATCAAATACAATCGACATATTTCAATAAGTACAGCACATCTGTCACAATCTTGCGAAATCTTGATGTTTTTATTCACCAAATATTGACAGATAGGCCTCCGAAATAGCCATATACATGCGCGCCACTAGCACGACAATTAGCGCTTACCTGGTGGATGAAATGTGAATGTATGGTGAGGGTGAAGTATTGAAAAAGATATGGCCGCTGTGTAAATTGTAGGAATATGAATAAAGAATAAGAATTTTGGCTTGTGCTGAATTACTGACTGAAGTGAGTCTATTATTGATTTTGTTTTTAAATATTTATAAGGCACGATTATGCCACATCCCAGTGGATTCATCAAAGTTTACATAAACAAAACCGATATTATCGTGTCGCGTGACTTCATTCATGTCGAACATTTTCTTTTCTCTGGCTACATAAATTAATTTGGGAATAAATACATCGTAGGAATAGCAGCATTGCGAAATGAATTCAAGCATACCACAACGCAGCAAACAGTTTTACTTAAAAAACAAGCTAATATTGCTTATTTCTTTTCATATTTCTACTCTTTTACAAGCTGGCCATAGCGTTACAAGGTAATGTTCCCTCACCAAGTATCGTCGTTCTGCCGCCTAGTTGGCGATACATTCTACTTCGGAGGCGTATGCACTTGTTTTGATCATGGCCTTCTGAACAATGCGTCAAGAACACTGTGTGGTGCACTGGTCACATTTTAGGGTCGAATGCCAAATAAAGTACAGTATTATAGCGGAGTAACAGTGTTCACAAATCTGTTAAAACTCATGCGTAAGGTTACCCTTAAAGTCCGAGTAAACATGTAAACACAGACGAGCCAGTGTCATGCTATTTGTGCAATCCCCCACAGCTCTCTCGCACGTGCAAAGATACCAACTTGTATTTATTATTGCAGATGTCAGGCGCGTGTAGTTTCTAGTAGTTTCATGCCGGTATGACGCCGTCTGGATACACTCTCAGACACCACAGCCTCCTTGAGAGAGGAGGTCAATGCTGTTTCACGTCAGTTCGCCCACGGTGGGGTGGGAGAATAGTCTCCTCTAATTGTATTAGGTAAATTAGTAAATAACAGTTCACAAATAATAATTACAAACACTCTTAACACTCGATGGGAAATGTTCATACATAAAAATCAATTTCAAAATTTCATTGGACATTTTAGCGGGAAAAATGCCATGTAATGAGAATCAGGAAAATGATGTAATTTCTAAGTCCACGACAATGTGTTACCATGGTGATAAGCTTTGTTGCCATGGCAACATATGAATAATGACGTCAATGTCCATTTTCCTGTTTTTAAGTTAGAAGAAATCAATCAAACTTTGTACATCAATTCCGAGAAAACTATTAAACCCATCAACAAAAGTAAAAACATAATATCTGTGTTCATCAACGTCTCAAGTACCATAATAATACAATTATTTTGTATTCTAATTCATATGAGGCTTCCCTCAGGTCACCAACATTCTAGACTTGTTTGACAATTTTCTGACAATTCTGTCAAGTACTCAAGAATACCTACTTGACTTTTTACTGACATTTTATGCTTGTTTTTAAATATTGTCAAATGTATTCAATGAAATTCAGAAACAAAGTTGTCACTGATCATTTGACGCATGTTGTCTTCCTCCCTTTCACATTTGCTCGCATACAATACGCAGGCTCGCTCATCAACGCGTTACACAGAGCGTTTTCCTATTTACTGGAGGGCAATTGAAGCTGCAGTGATAGAAGCTGTTGGAATAGTTAATAGCTAATTAATTACTTGTCGATATTTTCAGCCATGTTATATTAATTATGACGTAATATTTCAGAGCAATGAGCCACCGTTGATGCGCAATGAATTGATGGACACAATTATTCTGCTAAAGCTCTCATCTTTCACATTACCTTTGTGTATAGATTCAGTTTGCTAGTTGGACAAAACATGTTTTATTCATCCTCAGAGCGCATATCAATTTCCTACATCCCTGCATTCCTGAAATTCTTGAATTATCCTACATTCTGTGGAATTCAATGAAAACGCTCTGGAGGCCAAGTCTTTAAACTTACGCCTTCAGGACGCAAACGCTCTCGGACGTCATAAAGTCCCATTTACTGTAAGAATGATCGACATTGAAACATAAAGTCAAGCCACTTATTTGATTGTCATCCGGCAATCTATTGGAGACAATTTATTAACATTATTATTATTATTATTACAGATATTATACAGTCATAAAACCACCTAATATTAAAACATTATTTCGATAAAGAAAATAAAATCCCCAAAATTCACAAATACAATATTCGGAAGGTCCAGTATGTAGTTCCTCGATAATCTAGTGGAGCGGTCGCTCCACGCCAGCCAAGTCGTACGGCGCGCGCACACTCTCATATAAAGGCTGGAGCAAACCCACTTTTACTGTAAGCATCAAAGTGGCATTTTCGGCCTACTGGATCTTAAAATTGAGAAATCTCACATTGTTGCGAAATATCTTAATTTCGAGCTATGGCCCACCCTACAACATATACCAAATTTGGGAACAATAGGTTACGCCCTTTGCGCGCTAGAGGGCCGTGAAAACAGTGTTTTAGGGCGGTTTTCATAATAATAATCTTAGTAGTAGTAGGCTGGAGCTAAAATCCGGTAAACAGGCCACAGCCTAAACGGCTGAACCGATTGATCTCACATTTTTACCACGTGTGCACTTTTGGCGTCTGATTTAACCTTGTCCCCATGAATTTTTTGTGCCGCCATTTTGAAACCGGAAGTGACGTCATATCTCGTCAACGGTTGGACCGATCGGAACGAAATTTGCGCCAATCGTTTCAGACGGTCATCTATATGGATTATCAATATCAAAAGACTGAACATTATTTTAAATAAACCGGAAATGACGTCATGAAATTTAATATACATCGATTTGCATTTCAGCAACAACTGTTGATCCGATTGTCTTGATATTTATGTAACGTTTGTACTTTTGATATTTCATTTGACTTGTTATAAAACCAACCGGAAGCCGCCATTTTGAAACCGGAAGTGACATCATGTCTCAAAAACGGCTAAACAGATTAGAACAAAACCAGCGCTAAACGATTTAGACGGTCAACTTTATGTAATCAGTAATATTTGATGATTCAAATATCGAAACTGGAAATGACGTCACACATTTTATGACCTATACCGGAAATGACGTCATAAATATGCTAAATGACGCTAAATTCACCACTTTATACTTTAAAATAGATATAAGTAAACGTACTTTGTAAATAATTATAAATTCAAGGTTGCAGTGTTCTCGGCGGCCATTTTTAAAACCGGAAGTGACGTCATATATCGTAAACGGTTGTACCGATTGCAACCTAAGTTTGGAAATGTGTTGGACTAATAATTATGAATTCAAGACGACATTATTTTCGGCCGCCATTGTTAAAACCGGAAGTGACGTCAAATATCGAAAATGGCTGTACCGATTGCAATCAAATTTTGGAAATGTGTTGTACTAATAATTATGAATTCAAGACGACATTATTTTCGGCCGCCATTGTTAAAACCGGAAGTGACGTCATATATCGAAAATGGCTGTACCGATTGCAACCAAATTTTGGAAATGTGTTGTACTAATAATTATGAATTCAAGACGACATTATTTTCGGCCGCCATTGTTAAAACCGGAAGTGACGTCATATATCAAAAACGGCTGTACCGATTGCAACCAAATTTTGGAAATGTGTAGGAGTAATAATTATGAATTCAAGACGACATTATTTTCGGCCGTGACGTCATATATCGAAAACGGCTGGACCGATTGTAACGAAACTTAAAGCTATTCTTCTTGGATAATTATTTTAATCTTATATACCAAACGCAACTTTTCTAAGTATCCAAATCGGCATAGGCGTATTTTTTTAAAGAAATAAGTTCTTGCACGGACACAAGCTGTGCTACAAGCTGTATGAATAAACTAACAAAAGAAGTGATATCCCAGAAAAAAACACTCCGTGTAAAAAAGGCAGCCAAGTCTCTTTACTTTAAAAAAATTCAACACCGAAAAGGAGTGATATCAAAAAAGGAGCCAAGTCAATGACATTTCCAAATATTTAATCGTATCTTTGAAATAAAAGTATAAACACCGAGAAATACTTTACAAAAGGACTTGGCGCATCGTTTTTTTAAAGACATTTTTCTATTCATAAGCATGTGCCATTTAAATACAACCGTCATTTTGAATGTTTAGAATAATAGGGAAACATCTTTCAATTAGGTACATATTATACATACCTTCTGTAAAATATTTTCTACATGAATATATACGCTATGAAACTTGTTGTCTATGCTTTCTATAAATATACACAATAGTTATCTTCGTAATATTGTTTCGTGGTGAATATAATTAAGTCTCATCATGCGTTATACCTTCTCATCATGTAACAATTTCTATTAATACACATTTTATAAAAATACATTTCACAAAGAAGACAGTCATATTGAATTTCTATTAAAAAATTTAACTTTATACACTTGACACTTCAAAAATATATAATTGTGTTCCATTAGTTAGTAATTATTTGACAACGTTTCATGATTTCCTTCAGTCAAGATCAAATTATGAAAAGATACCAGTCTAATATCGCCATATTAACAGTACTGCAAGAATATGTATGAGCCCACTTCCAATTGATATGAAGGGATGTGTGTTGTGAAAAATATCCGACCGAACCGGGGCACGAACTTGGGACCTCTCACTTGCCGGGCGAGAGCTCTACCAACTGAGCTACCCGATCGGACGGGCGGACATTAGGCACAACACACTGATGAGGATCCTGACTCCTGACTCCATGGAAGTTTTCCAAAGAAACCTACATTCTCACCACTTCCAATTGTTATGTAATTCTTTCACCCTTATATTACTTATATATTACAGCATAAAATCATGCTTCTATCGCCATTGACAAAACTATAAAATAGTCATTACTAAAAGTAGCTTGATTCATAGATTCTGGCTCTAATAGAAAGAGGAAAATGTACCTACTTGTAAATTTCTTTCCACTTTTAGGATAGAATGATGTCTTTAAAAAAACGATGCGCCAAGTCCTTTTGTAAAGTATTTCTCGGTGTTTATACTTTTATTTCAAAGATACGATTAAATATTTGGAAATGTCATTGACTTGGCTCCTTTTTTGATATCACTCCTTTTCGGTGTTGAATTTTTTTAAAGTAAAGAGACTTGGCTGCCTTTTTTACACGGAGTGTTTTTTTCTGGGATAACAATTACGGAAAAAATACAACAGCAGTCAAAGTACCTATGACTTTCAATAATTTGCCAGAGACCTTCCACAATTTCGATAAAATTAGTCATGTTAAATTATGCCTATTTTTTTTTTATATAACCTGAGACATATCTCTCTTTTGTATTTCAATATGTTTTCTTATTTTTTTGCAGGATATTTTGTGTATTGTTTATCTTGATTTCTTTTCTTTTCAGCATAAGTTTTAGTTTAGTTTTAGTTTTATTATGAGTTTGATGATTTGATGTATATGTTTTAAGTGTATTGTGTATTGTGTAGTACTCCTGCTGATAAGCTTAATTTATTTTATAGCTTAGCAGGGCAAAGTACATTAAATTTGTATATGTTTAATCTAAAAAAAAAAAAAAAAAAAAAAAAAACTTATTCAAAATTAAGCTAAACAGTTGAAGGTGGATTCAATGTCGGTCACTCTTACAGTAAATGGCACTTATTGACATGTGTCCGAGAGCGTTTGCGTCCTGAAAGCGTAAGTTTCAAGACTTGGCCTCCGTGTGACGCGTCGATACGCGAGCCTTCGTATTGCATGAGGAGATTTAATGATAGTGGGAAACTTGCTACTCAGACCTGGGGGAATAGAGAGGAATCAATCTATTCAAATACGTCAAAGCATTGATAAGTTCTTCGAAATATCTTTGCATTATTATGACAAATATTTCAAGCAAGCATAAAATGTTCGTAAAATCTCAATACTCTAAGATTTCGACACATTTGTCTAATGTCGAGATTGAGGATAGATGACATGCTGGTCACAACTCACAATGACCATGCAAAATTTTAAGTTGATCGGTCAAATGGTTACACTTTTAATGTTTTACCAATCACCGGTTCTCTCTTATGACAGTTTTGATTGGTAGAACGGTGTGAAAGCTAAATGTGGAGGATTGAACCGCGGTGTTCTGAAAAAAAGCTCCCTTGGACTTAAAATAGAGTCACTGAGACATAATATTGTAATTCTACAGATGCAGTACATACAGAAGATTAGCATTTAGCAGCGTGAATACGGTTCGGCTTGGTCGAGTTAAGTTAGGTAAGGTTAGGCTATTGTTTGATTTAATCTCTCTATAAACTGGAATGTATAATCCAAATAACCTCCCCCCCCCCCCCTCCTCCCACCTCGCAACGACGCTATTTTCTCGCACGCTTTCCTGTGATTGCATCCGCCTTCAGCTGTCGGGAAACTAGACTAAGCTACGACAAAGCGGCAGCAAACCATCTTCATTCCCCATTCAACAATATCCACACATAGAGCTTTTCAATCCTGTTGCGTCATTTGCATGTTCTTGAATACTGAACAATAATAGGACGTTGTCAAAGGAAGGAGAGAATGTAGATGGAATATTTAACCACTTGTGCTGTCAAGAGTTTAATAGGGTGGATTAATTTAAACAACAGCAATGCGACTAATTTTGAAATGATGAAAATCCTCTTTAGTTTAAAGTCAACAAACGCGTATAAATAATGTTATCGATTACAACATGATTATACAACCAAAAAGTGAAAATTGGACAGAACACTTGCATTCTGAGGTGACGAAAATACAAACAAAACATAAAATTACATGTAGATAACTAACTCAATTTTCTTTTGTGTGTGGCAGGTTTTGCATCTAATTCTACATCCCTCAGAAATATTTTAAAGTCGAATTCCCCTCGATCTTGGTATTAATTAATTAATTACAATATTAATTATAAACTTGTAATTTGTTTACTGTTTGTATCAAACATGGACACTAATCGATTACTGATATGAGATCTGAACCGCCCGAATTTGAACAAAAAATAATCCACACGTCTAACTCGCGAGCGACCAACAGCATGCATGGACGACCTGACATCGACGAATAGCAGAGGTCGCTTCACACGTCTAACTCGCGAGCGACCAACAGCATGCATGGACGACCTGACATCGACGAATAGCAGAGGTCGCTACACATGTCTAACTCGTAGCGACCAACAGCATGCATGGACGACCTGACATCGACGAATAGCAGAGGTCGCATCACATGTCTACCTCGCGAGCGACCAACAGCATGCATGGACGACCTGACATCGACGAATAGCAGAGGTCGCTTCACATGTCTACCTCGCGAGCGACCAACAGCATGCATGGACGACCTGACATCGACGAATAGCAAAGGTCGCTTCACATGTCTACCTCGCGAGCGACCAACAGCATGCATGGACGACCTGACATCGACGAATAGCAAAGGTCGCTTCACATGTCTACCTCGCGAGCGACCAACAGCATGCATGGACGACCTGACATCGACGAATAGCAGAGGTCGCTTCACACGTCTAACTCGCGAGCGACCAACAGCATGCATGGACGACCTGACATCGACGAATAGCAGAGGTCGCTTCACACGTCTAACTCGCGAGCGACCAACAGCATGCATGGACGACCTGACATCGACGAATAGCAGAGGTCGCTTCACATGTCTAACTCGCGAGCGACCAACAGCATGCATGGACGACCTGACATCGACGAATAGCAGAGGTCGCTTCACATGTCTAACTCGCGAGCGACCAACAGCATGCATAGACGACCTGACATCGACGAATAGCAGAGGTCGCTTCACATGTCTAACTCGCGAGCGACCAACAGCATGCATGGACGACCTGACATCGACGAATAGCAGAGGTCGCTTCACACGTCTAACTCGTAGCGACCAACAGCATGCATGGACGACCTGACATCGACGAATAGCAGAGGTCGCTTCACACGTCTAACTCGCGAGCGACCAACAGCATGCATGGACGACATGACATCGACGAATAGCAGAGGTCGCTTCACATGTCTAACTCGCGAGCGACCAACAGCATGCATGGACGACCTGACATCGACGAATAGCAGAGGTCGCTTCACACGTCTAACTCGCGAGCGACCAACAGCATGCATGGACGACCTGACATCGACGAATAGCAGAGGTCGCTTCACATGTCTACCTCGCGAGCGACCAACAACATGCATGGACGACCTGACATCGACGAATAGCAGAGGTCGCTTCACATGTCTACCTCGCGAGCGACCAACAGCATGCATGGACGACCTGACATCGACGAATAGCAGAGGTCGCTTCACACGTCTAACTCGCGAGCGACCAACAGCATGCATGCGACCTGACATCGACGAATAGCAGAGGTCGCTACACATGTCTAACTCGTAGCGACCAACAGCATGCATGCGACCTGACATCGACGAATAGCAGAGGTCGCTTCACATGTCTAACTCGCGAGCGACCAACAGCATGCATGGACGACCTGACATCGACGAATAGCAGAGGTCGCTTCACACGTCTAACTCGCGAGCGACCAACAGCATGCATGGACGACCTGACATCGACGAATAGCAGAGGTCGCTTCACATGTCTAACTCGTAGCGACCAACAGCATGCATGGACAACCTGACATCGACGAATAGCAGAGGTCGCTTCACATGTCTACCTCGCGAGCGACCAACAACATGCATGGACGACCTGACATCGACGAATAGCAGAGGTCGCTTTACATGTCTAACTCGTAGCGACCAACAGCATGCATGGACGACCTGACATCGACGAATAGCAGAGGTCGCTTCACATGTCTAACTCGTAGCGACCAACAGCATGCATGGACAACCTGACATCGACGAATAGCAGAGGTCGCTTCACATGTCTACCTCGCGAGCGACCAACAACATGCATGGACGACCTGACATCGACGAATAGCAGAGGTCGCTTTACATGTCTAACTCGTAGCGACCAACAGCATGCATGGACGACCTGACATCGACGAATAGCAGAGGTCGCTTCACACGTCTAACTCGCGAGCGACCAACAGCATGCATGGACGACCTGACATCGACGAATAGCAGAGGTCGCTTCACACGTCTAACTTGCGAGCGACCAACAGCATGCATGGACGACCTGACATCGACGAATAGCAGAGGTCGCTACACATGTCTAACTCGTAGCGACCAACAGCATGCATGCGACCTGACATCGACGAATAGCAGAGGTCGCTTCACATGTCTAACTCGTAGCGACCAACAGCATGCATGGACGACCTGACATCGACGAATAGCAGAGGTCGCTTCACATGTCTAACTCGCGAGCGACCAACAGCATGCATGGACGACCTGACATCGACGAATAGCAGAGGTCGCTTCACACGTCTAACTTGCGAGCGACCAACAGCATGCATGGACGACCTGACATCGACGAATAGCAGAGGTCGCTTCACATGTCTACCTCGTAGCGTCCAACAGCATGCATGGACGACCTGACATCGACGAATAGCAGAGGTCGCTACACATGTCTAACTCGCGAGCGACCAACAGCATGCATGGACGACCTGACATCGACGAATAGCAGAGGTCGCTTCACACGTCTAACTCGCGAGCGACCAACAGCATGCATGGACGACCTGACATCGACGAATAGCAGAGGTCGCTTCACATGTCTACCTCGCGAGCGACCAACAGCATGCATGGACGACCTGACATCGACGAATAGCAGAGGTCGCTTCACATGTCTAACTCGTAGCGACCAACAGCATGCATGGACGACCTGACATCGACGAATAGCAGAGGTCGCTTCACATGTCTAACTCGCGAGCGACCAACAGCATGCATGGACGACCTGACATCGACGAATAGCAGAGGTCGCTTCACATGTCTAACTCGCGAGCGACCAACAGCATGCATGGACGACCTGACATCGACGAATAGCAGAGGTCGCTTCACATGTCTAACTCGCGAGCGACCAACAGCATGCATGGACGACCTGACATCGACGAATAGCAGAGGTCGCTTCACATGTCTGACTCGCGAGCGACCAACAGCATGCATGGACGACCTGACATCGACGAATAGCAGAGGTCGCTTCACATGTCTACCTCGCGAGCGACCAACAGCATGCATGGACGACCTGACATCGACGAATAGCAGAGGTCGCTTCACATGTCTAACTCGCGAGCGACCAACAGCATGCATGGACGACCTGACATCGACGAATAGCAGAGGTCGCTTCACATGTCTAACTCGCGAGCGACCAACAGCATGCATCGACGACCTGACATCGACGAATAGCAGAGGTCGCTTCACATGTCTAACTCGTAGCGACCAACAGCATGCATGGACGACCTGACATCGACGAATAGCAGAGGTCGCTTCACACGTCTAACTCGTAGCGACCAACAGCATGCATGGACGACCTGACATCGACGAATAGCAGAGGTCGCTTCACATGTCTAACTCGCGAGCGACCAACAGCATGCATGGACGACCTGACATCGACGAATAGCAGAGGTCGCTTCACATGTCTAACTCGCGAGCGACCAACAGCATGCATGGACGACCTGACATCGACGAATAGCAGAGGTCGCTTCACATGTCTACCTCGCGAGCGACCAACAGCATGCATGGACGACCTGACATCGACGGATAGCAGAGGTCGCTTCACATGTCTAACTCGTAGCGACCAACAGCATGCATGGACGACCTGACATCGACGAATAGCAGAGGTCGCTTCACATGTCTAACTCGCGAGCGACCAACAGCATGCATGGACGACCTGACATCGACGAATAGCAGAGGTCGCTTCACATGTCTACCTCGCGAGCGACCAACAGCATGCATGGACGACCTGACATCGACGAATAGCAGAGGTCGCTTCACATGTCTAACTCGTAGCGACCAACAGCATGCATGGACGACCTGACATCGACGAATAGCAGAGGTCGCTTCACATGTCTAACTCGCGAGCGACCAACAGCATGCATGGACGACCTGACATCGACGAATAGCAGAGGTCGCTTCACATGTCTAACTCGCGAGCGACCAACAGCATGCATGGACGACCTGACATCGACGAATAGCAGAGGTCGCTTCACATGTCTAACTCGCGAGCGACCAACAGCATGCATGGACGACCTGACATCGACGAATAGCAGAGGTCACTTCACATGTCTAACTCGCGAGCGACCAACAGCATGCATGGACGACCTGACATCGACGAATAGCAGAGGTCGCTTCACACGCCTAACTCGTAGCGACCAACAGCATGCATGGACGACCTGACATCGACGAATAGCAGAGGTCGCTTCACATGTCTACCTCGCGAGCGACCAACAGCATGCATGGACGACCTGACATCGACGAATAGCAGAGGTCGCTTCACATGTCTAACTCGTAGCGACCAACAGCATGCATGGACGACCTGACATCGACGAATAGCAGAGGTCGCTTCACACGTCTAACTCGCGAGCGACCAACAGCATGCATGGACGACCTGACATCGACGAATAGCAGAGGTCGCTTCACACGTCTAACTCGCGAGCGACCAACAGCATGCATGGACGACCTGACATCGACGAATAGCAGAGGTCGCTTCACATGTCTAACTCGCGAGCGACCAACAGCATGCATGGACGACCTGACATCGACGAATAGCAGAGGTCGCTTCACATGTCTAACTCGCGAGCGACCAACAGCATGCATGGACGACCTGACATCGACGAATAGCAGAGGTCGCTTCACACGCCTAACTCGTAGCGACCAACAGCATGCATGGACGACCTGACATCGACGAATAGCAGAGGTCGCTTCACATGTCTAACTCGCGAGCGACCAACAGCATGCATGGACGACCTGACATCGACGAATAGCAGAGGTCGCTTCACATGTCTAACTCGCGAGCGACCAACAGCATGCATGGACGACCTGACATCGACGAATAGCAGAGGTCGCTTCACATGTCTAACTCGCGAGCGACCAACAGCATGCATGGACGACCTGACATCGACGAATAGCAGAGGTCGCTTCACATGTCTAACTCGTAGCGACCAACAGCATGCATGGACGACCTGACATCGACGAATAGCAGAGGTCGCTTCACACGTCTAACTCGCGAGCGACCAACAGCATGCATGGACGACCTGACATCGACGAATAGCAGAGGTCGCTTCACACGTCTAACTCGCGAGCGACCAACAGCATGCATGGACGACCTGACATCGACGAATAGCAGAGGTCGCTTCACATGTCTAACTCGCGAGCGACCAACAGCATGCATGGACGACCTGACATCGACGAATAGCAGAGGTCGCTTCACACGTCTAACTCGCGAGCGACCAACAGCATGCATGGACGACCTGACATCGACGAATAGCAGAGGTCGCTTCACACGCCTAACTCGTAGCGACCAACAGCATGCATGGACGACCTGACATCGACGAATAGCAGAGGTCGCTTCACATGTCTACCTCGCGAGCGACCAACAGCATGCATGGACGACCTGACATCGACGAATAGCAGAGGTCGCTTCACACGTCTAACTCGCGAGCGACCAACAGCATGCATGGACGACCTGACATCGACGAATAGCAGAGGTCGCTTCACACGCCTAACTCGTAGCGACCAACAGCATGCATGGACGACCTGACATCGACGAATAGCAGAGGTCGCTTCACATGTCTAACTCGTAGCGACCAACAGCATGCATGGACGACCTGACATCGACGAATAGCAGAGGTCGCTTCACATGTCTAACTCGCGAGCGACCAACAGCATGCATGGACGACCTGACATCGACGAATAGCAGAGGTCGCTTCACATGTCTAACTCGCTAGCGACCAACAGCATGCATGGACGACCTGACATCGACGAATAGCAGAGGTCGCTTCACATGTCTAACTCGCGAGCGACCAACAGCATGCATGGACGACCTGACATCGACGAATAGCAGAGGTCGCTTCACATGTCTAACTCGTAGCGACCAACAGCATGCATGGACGACCTGACATCGACGAATAGCAGAGGTCGCTTCACACGTCTAACTCGCGAGCGACCAACAGCATGCATGGACGACCTGACATCGACGAATAGCAGAGGTCGCTTCACATGTCTAACTCGCTAGCGACCAACAGCATGCATGGACGACCTGACATCGACGAATAGCAGAGGTCGCTTCACATGTCTAACTCGCGAGCGACCAACAGCATGCATGGACGACCTGACATCGACGAATAGCAGAGGTCGCTTCACACGTCTAACTCGCGAGCGACCAACAGCATGCATGGACGACCTGACATCGACGAATAGCAGAGGTCGCTTCACATGTCTAACTCGCGAGCGACCAACAGCATGCATGGACGACCTGATATCGACGAATAGCAGAGGTCGCTTCACATGTCTAACTCGCGAGCGACCAACAGCATGCATGGACGACCTGACATCGACGAATAGCAGAGGTCGCTTCACACGTCTAACTCGCGAGCGACCAACAGCATGCATGGACGACCTGACATCGACGAATAGTAGAGGTCGCTTCACACGTCTAACTCGCGAGCGACCAACAGCATGCATGGACGACCTGACATCGACGAATAGCAGAGGTCGCTTCACACGTCTACCTCGCGAGCGACCAACAGCATGCATGGACGACCTGACATCGACGAATAGCAGAGGTCGCTTCACATGTCTAACTCGTAGCGACCAACAGCATGCATGGACGACCTGACATCGACGAATAGCAGAGGTCGCTTCACATGTCTAACTCGCGAGCGACCAACAGCATGCATGGACGACCTGACATCGACGAATAGCAGAGGTCGCTTCACATGTCTGACTCGCGAGCGACCAACAGCATGCATGGACGACCTGACATCGACGAATAGCAGAGGTCGCTTCACATGTCTAACTCGCGAGCGACCAACAGCATGCATGGACGACCTGACATCGACGAATAGCAGAGGTCGCTTCACACGTCTAACTCGCGAGCGACCAACAGCATGCATGGACGACCTGACATCGACGAATAGCAGAGGTCGCTTCACATGTCTGACTCGCGAGCGACCAACAGCATGCATGGACGACCTGACATCGACGAATAGCAGAGGTCGCTTCACATGTCTAACTCGCGTGCGACCAACAGCATGCATGGACGACCTGACATCGACGAATAGCAGAGGTCGCTTCACACGTCTAACTCGCGAGCGACCAACAGCATGCATGGACGACCTGACATCGACGAATAGCAGAGGTCGCTTCACACGTCTAACTCGCGAGCGACCAACAGCATGCATGGACGACCTGACATCGACGAATAGCAGAGGTCGCTTCACACGTCTAACTCGCGAGCGACCAACAGCATGCATGGACGACCTGACATCGACGAATAGCAGAGGTCGCTTCACACGTCTAACTCGCGAGCGACCAACAGCATGCATGGACGACCTGACATCGACGAATAGCAGAGGTCGCTTCACATGTCTACCTCGCGAGCGACCAACAGCATGCATGGACGACCTGACATCGACGAATAGCAGAGGTCGCTTCACATGTCTAACTCGCGAGCGACCAACAGCATGCATGGACGACCTGACATCGACGAATAGCAGAGGTCGCTTCACATGTCTAACTCGTAGCGACCAACAGCATGCATGGACGACCTGACATCGACGAATAGCAGAGGTCGCTTCACATGTCTGACTCGCGAGCGACCAACAGCATGCATGGACGACCTGACATCGACGAATAGCAGAGGTCGCTTTACATGTCTAACTCGCGAGCGACCAACAGCATGCATGGACGACCTGACATCGACGAATAGCAGAGGTCGCTTCACATGTCTAACTCGTAGCGACCAACAGCATGCATGGACGACCTGACATCGACGAATAGCAGAGGTCGCTTCACACGTCTAACTCGCGAGCGACCAACAGCATGCATGGACGACCTGACATCGACGAATAGCAGAGGTCGCTTCACATGTCTAACTCGCGAGCGACCAACAGCATGCATGGACGACATGACATCGACGAATAGCAGAGGTCGCTTCACACGTCTAACTCGCGAGCGACCAACAGCATGCATGGACGACCTGACATCGACGAATAGCAGAGGTCGCTTCACATGTCTAACTCGCGAGCGACCAACAGCATGCATGGACGACCTGACATCGACGAATAGCAGAGGTCGCTTCACACGTCTAACTCGCGAGCGACCAACAGCATGCATGGACGACCTGACATCGACGAATAGCAGAGGTCGCTTCACATGTCTAACTCGCGAGCGACCAACAGCATGCATGGACGACCTGACATCGACGAATAGCAGAGGTCGCTTCACACGTCTAACTCGCGAGCGACCAACAGCATGCATGGACGACCTGACATCGACGAATAGCAGAGGTCGCTTCACACGTCTAACTCGCGAGCGACCAACAGCATGCATGGACGACCTGACATCGACGAATAGCAGAGGTCGCTTCACACGTCCAACTCGCGAGCGACCAACAGCATGCATGGACGACCTGACATCGACGAATAGCAGAGGTCGCTTCACATGTCTAACTCGCGAGCGACCAACAGCATGCATGGACGACCTGACATCGACGAATAGCAGAGGTCGCTTCACATGTCTAACTCGCGAGCGACCAACAGCATGCATGGACGACCTGACATCGACGAATAGCAGAGGTCGCTTCACACGTCTAACTCGCGAGCGACCAACAGCATGCATGGACGACCTGACATCGACGAATAGCAGAGGTCGCTTCACACGTCTAACTCGCGAGCGACCAACAGCATGCATGGACGACCTGACATCGACGAATAGCAGAGGTCGCTTCACATGTCTACCTCGCGAGCGACCAACAGCATGCATGCGACCTGACATCGACGAATAGCAGAGGTCGCTTCACATGTATAACTCGCGAGCGACCAACAGCATGCATGGACGACCTGACATCGACGAATAGCAGAGGTCGCTTCACATGTCTAACTCGCGAGCGACCAACAGCATGCATGGACGACCTGACATCGACGAATAGCAGAGGTCGCTTCACACGTCTAACTCGCGAGCGACCAACAGCATGCATGGACGACCTGACATCGACGAATAGCAGAGGTCGCTTCACACGTCTAACTCGCGAGCGACCAACAGCATGCATGGACGACCTGACATCGACGAATAGCAGAGGTCGCTTCACACGTCTAACTCGCGAGCGACCAACAGCATGCATGGACGACCTGACATCGACGAATAGCAGAGGTCGCTTCACATGTCTACCTCGCGAGCGACCAACAGCATGCATGCGACCTGACATCGACGAATAGCAGAGGTCGCTTCACACGTCTAACTCGCGAGCGACCAACAGCATGCATGGACGACCTGACATCGACGAATAGCAAAGGTCGCTTCACATGTCTAACTCGCGAGCGACCAACAGCATGCATGGACGACCTGACATCGACGAATAGCAGAGGTCGCTTTACATGTCTAACTCGTAGCGACCAACAGCATGCATGGACGACCTGACATCGACGAATAGCAGAGGTCGCTTCACACGTCTAACTCGCGAGCGACCAACAGCATGCATGGACGACCTGACATCGACGAATAGCAGAGGTCGCTTCACATGTCTAACTCGCGAGCGACCAACAGCATGCATGGACGACCTGACATCGACGAATAGCAGAGGTCGCTTCACATGTCTAACTCGCGAGCGACCAACAGCATGCATGGACGACCTGACATCGACGAATAGCAGAGGTCGCTTCACATGTCTAACTCGCGAGCGACCAACAGCATGCATGGACGACCTGACATCGACGAATAGCAGAGGTCGCTTCACATGTCTACCTCGCGAGCGACCAACAGCATGCATGGACGACCTGACATCGACGAATAGCAGAGGTCGCTTCACATGTCTAACTCGCGAGCGACCAACAGCATGCATGGACGACCTGACATCGACGAATAGCAGAGGTCGCTTCACACGCCTAACTCGTAGCGACCAACAGCATGCATGGACGACCTGACATCGACGAATAGCAGAGGTCGCTTCACATGTCTAACTCGTAGCGACCAACAGCATGCATGGACGACCTGACATCGACGAATAGCAGAGGTCGCTTCACATGTCTAACTCGCGAGCGACCAACAGCATGCATGGACGACCTGACATCGACGAATAGCAGAGGTCGCTTCACATGTCTAACTCGCGAGCGACCAACAGCATGCATGGACGACCTGACATCGACGAATAGCAGAGGTCGCTTCACATGTCTAACTCGTAGCGACCAACAGCATGCATGGACGACCTGACATCGACGAATAGCAGAGGTCGCTTCACATGTCTAACTCGTAGCGACCAACAGCATGCATGGACGACCTGACATCGACGAATAGCAGAGGTCGCTTCACATGTCTAACTCGCGAGCGACCAACAGCATGCATGGACGACCTGACATCGACGAATAGCAGAGGTCGCTTCACACGTCTAACTCGCGAGCGACCAACAGCATGCATGGACGACCTGACATCGACGAATAGCAGAGGTCGCTTCACACGTCTAACTCGTAGCGACCAACAGCATGCATGGACGACCTGACATCGACGAATAGCAGAGGTCGCTTCACACGTCTAACTCGCGAGCGACCAACAGCATGCATGGACGACCTGACATCGACGAATAGCAGAGGTCGCTTCACACGTCTAACTCGCGAGCGACCAACAGCATGCATGGACGACCTGACATCGACGAATAGCAGAGGTCGCTTCACACGTCTAACTCGCGAGCGACCAACAGCATGCATGGACGACCTGACATCGACGAATAGCAGAGGTCGCTTCACATGTCTAACTCGCGAGCGACCAACAGCATGCATGGACGACCTGACATCGACGAATAGCAGAGGTCGCTTCACACGTCTAACTCGCGAGCGACCAACAGCATGCATGGACGACCTGACATCGACGAATAGCAGAGGTCGCTTCACACGTCTAACTCGCGAGCGACCAACAGCATGCATGGACGACCTGACATCGACGAATAGCAGAGGTCGCTTCACACGTCTAACTCGCGAGCGACCAACAGCATGCATGGACGACCTGACATCGACGAATAGCAGAGGTCGCTTCACACGTCTAACTCGTAGCGACCAACAGCATGCATGGACGACCTGACATCGACGAATAGCAGAGGTCGCTTCACACGTCTAACTCGCGAGCGACCAACAGCATGCATGGACGACCTGACATCGACGAATAGCAGAGGTCGCTTCACATGTCTAACTCGTAGCGACCAACAGCATGCATGGACGACCTGACATCGACGAATAGCAGAGGTCGCTTCACATGTCTAACTCGCGAGCGACCAACAGCATGCATGGACGACCTGACATCGACGAATAGCAGAGGTCGCTTCACACGTCTAACTCGCGAGCGACCAACAGCATGCATGGACGACCTGACATCGACGAATAGCAGAGGTCGCTTCACACGTCTAACTCGCGAGCGACCAACAGCATGCATGGACGACCTGACATCGACGAATAGCAGAGGTCGCTTCACATGTCTAACTCGTAGCGACCAACAGCATGCATGGACGACCTGACATCGACGAATAGCAGAGGTCGCTTCACATGTCTAACTCGCGAGCGACCAACAGCATGCATGGACGACCTGACATCGACGAATAGCAGAGGTCGCTTCACATGTCTAACTCGCGAGCGACCAACAGCATGCATGGACGACCTGACATCGACGAATAGCAGAGGTCGCTTCACATGTCTAACTCGCGAGCGACCAACAGCATGCATGGACGACCTGACATCGACGAATAGCAGAGGTCGCTTCACATGTCTAACTCGTTGCGACCAACAGCATGCATGGACGACCTGACATCGACGAATAGCAGAGGTCGCTTCACATGTCTAACTCGTAGCGACCAACAGCATGCATGGACGACCTGACATCGACGAATAGCAGAGGTCGCTTCACATGTCTAACTCGTAGCGACCAACAGCATGCATGGACGACCTGACATCGACGAATAGCAGAGGTCGCTTCACATGTCTAACTCGCGAGCGACCAACAGCATGCATGGACGACCTGACATCGACGAATAGCAGAGGTCGCTTCACATGTCTAACTCGTTGCGACCAACAGCATGCATGGACGACCTGACATCGACGAATAGCAGAGGTCGCTTCACACGTCTAACTCGCGAGCGACCAACAGCATGCATGGACGACCTGACATCGACGAATAGCAGAGGTCGCTTCACATGTCTAACTCGTAGCGACCAACAGCATGCATGCGACCTGACATCGACGAATAGCAGAGGTCGCTTCACATGTCTAACTCGTAGCGACCAACAGCATGCATGGACGACCTGACATCGACGAATAGCAGAGGTCGCTTCACATGTCTAACTCGTAGCGACCAACAGCATGCATGGACGACCTGACATCGACGAATAGCAGAGGTCGCTTCACACGTCTAACTCGCGAGCGACCAACAGCATGCATGGACGACCTGACATCGACGAATAGCAGAGGTCGCTTCACACGTCTGACTCGCGAGCGACCAACAGCATGCATGGACGACCTGACATCGACGAATAGCAGAGGTCGCTTCACATGTCTACCTCGCGAGCGACCAACAGCATGCATGCGACCTGACATCGACGAATAGCAGAGGTCGCTTCACACGTCTAACTCGCGAGCGACCAACAGCATGCATGGACGACCTGACATCGACGAATAGCAGAGGTCGCTTCACATGTCTAACTCGCGAGCGACCAACAGCATGCATGGACGACCTGACATCGACGAATAGCAGAGGTCGCTTCACATGTCTAACTCGCGAGCGACCAACAGCATGCATGGACGACCTGATATCGACGAATAGCAGAGGTCGCTTCACATGTCTAACTCGTAGCGACCAACAGCATGCATGGACGACCTGACATCGACGAATAGCAGAGGTCGCTTCACACGTCTAACTCGCGAGCGACCAACAGCATGCATGGACGACCTGACATCGACGAATAGCAGAGGTCGCTTCACATGTCTACCTCGCGAGCGACCAACAGCATGCATGGACGACCTGACATCGACGAATAGCTGAGGTCGCTTCACACGTCTAACTCGCGAGCGACCAACAGCATGCATGGACGACCTGACATCGACGAATAGCAGAGGTCGCTTCACATGTCTAACTCGCGAGCGACCAACAGCATGCATGGACGACCTGACATCGACGAATAGCAGAGGTCGCATCACATGTCTAACTCGCGAGCGACCAACAGCATGCATGGACGACCTGACATCGACGAATAGCAGAGGTCGCTTCACACGTCTAACTCGCGAGCGACCAACAGCATGCATGGACGACCTGACATCGACGAATAGCAGAGGTCGCTTCACACGTCTAACTCGCGAGCGACCAACAGCATGCATGGACGACCTGACATCGACGAATAGCAGAGGTCGCTTCACACGTCTAACTCGCGAGCGACCAACAGCATGCATGGACGACCTGACATCGACGAATAGCAGAGGTCGCTTCACATGTCTAACTCGCGAGCGACCAACAGCATGCATGGACGACCTGACATCGACGAATAGCAGAGGTCGCTTCACATGTCTAACTCGCGAGCGACCAACAGCATGCATGGACGACCTGACATCGACGAATAGCAGAGGTCGCTTCACATGTCTAACTCGTAGCGACCAACAGCATGCATGGACGACCTGACATCGACGAATAGCAGAGGTCGCTTCACACGTCTAACTCGCGAGCGACCAACAGCATGCATGGACGACCTGACATCGACGAATAGCAGAGGTCGCTTCACACGTCTAACTCGCGAGCGACCAACAGCATGCATGGACGACCTGACATCGACGAATAGCAGAGGTCGCTTCACATGTCTAACTCGTAGCGACCAACAGCATGCATGGACGACCTGACATCGACGAATAGCAGAGGTCGCTTCACAAGTCTAACTCGTAGCGACCAACAGCATGCATGGACGACCTGACATCGACGAATAGCAGAGGTCGCTTCACATGTCTAACTCGCGAGCGACCAACAGCATGCATGGACGACCTGACATCGACGAATAGCAGAGGTCGCTTCACATGTCTAACTCGCGAGCGACCAACAGCATGCATGGACGACCTGACATCGACGAATAGCAGAGGTCGCTTCACATGTCTAACTCGTAGCGACCAACAGCATGCATGGACGACCTGACATCGACGAATAGCAGAGGTCGCTTCACAAGTCTAACTCGTAGCGACCAACAGCATGCATGGACGACCTGACATCGACGAATAGCAGAGGTCGCTTCACATGTCTAACTCGCGAGCGACCAACAGCATGCATGGACGACCTGACATCGACGAATAGCAGAGGTCGCTTCACATGTCTAACTCGCGAGCGACCAACAGCATGCATGGACGACCTGACATCGACGAATAGCAGAGGTCGCTTCACATGTCTAACTCGCGAGCGACCAACAGCATGCATGGACGACCTGACATCGACGAATAGCAGAGGTCGCTTCACACGTCTGACTCGCGAGCGACCAACAGCATGCATGGACGACCTGACATCGACGAATAGCAGAGGTCGCTTCACATGTCTAACTCGCGAGCGACCAACAGCATGCATGGACGACCTGACATCGACGAATAGCAGAGGTCGCTTCACATGTCTAACTCGCGAGCGACCAACAGCATGCATGGACGACCTGACATCGACGAATAGCAGAGGTCGCTTCACATGTCTAACTCGCGAGCGACCAACAGCATGCATGGACGACCTGACATCGACGAATAGCAGAGGTCGCTTCACATGTCTAACTCGCGAGCGACCAACAGCATGCATGGACGACCTGACATCGACGAATAGCAGAGGTCGCTTCACATGTCTAACTCGCGAGCGACCAACAGCATGCATGGACGACCTGACATCGACGAATAGCAGAGGTCGCTTCACATGTCTAACTCGTAGCGACCAACAGCATGCATGGACGACCTGACATCGACGAATAGCAGAGGTCGCTTCACACGTCTAACTCGCGAGCGACCAACAGCATGCATGGACGACCTGACATCGACGAATAGCAGAGGTCGCTTCACACGTCTAACTCGCGAGCGACCAACAGCATGCATGGACGCCCTGACATCGACGAATAGCAGAGGTCGCTTCACATGTCTAACTCGTAGCGACCAACAGCATGCATGGACGACCTGACATCGACGAATAGCAGAGGTCGCTTCACACGTCTAACTCGCGAGCGACCAACAGCATGCATGGACGCCCTGACATCGACGAATAGCAGAGGTCGCTTCACATGTCTAACTCGTAGCGACCAACAGCATGCATGGACGACCTGACATCGACGAATAGCAGAGGTCGCTTCACATGTGTAACTCGCGAGCGACCAACAGCATGCATGGACGACCTGACATCGACGAATAGCAGAGGTCGCTTCACATGTCTAACTCGTAGCGACCAACAGCATGCATGGACGACCTGACATCGACGAATAGCAGAGGTCGCTTCACATGTCTAACTCGCGAGCGACCAACAGCATGCATGGACGACCTGACATCGACGAATAGCAGAGGTCGCTTCACATGTCTAACTCGTAGCGACCAGCAGCATGCATGGACGACCTGACATCGACGAATAGCAGAGGTCGCTTCACATGTCTAACTCGCGAGCGACCAACAGCATGCATGGACGACCTGACATCGACGAATAGCAGAGGTCGCTTCACACGTCTAACTCGCGAGCGACCAACAGCATGCATGGACGACCTGACATCGACGAATAGCAGAGGTCGCTTCACACGTCTAACTCGCGAGCGACCAACAGCATGCATGGACGCCCTGACATCGACGAATAGCAGAGGTCGCTTCACATGTCTAACTCGTAGCGACCAACAGCATGCATGGACGACCTGACATCGACGAATAGCAGAGGTCGCTTCACACGTCTAACTCGCGAGCGACCAACAGCATGCATGGACGACCTGACATCGACGAATAGCAGAGGTCGCTTCACATGTCTAACTCGCGAGCGACCAACAGCATGCATGGACGACCTGACATCGACGAATAGCAGAGGTCGCTTCACATGTCTAACTCGCGAGCGACCAACAGCATGCATGGACGACCTGACATCGACGAATAGCAGAGGTCGCTTCACATGTCTAACTCGTAGCGACCAACAGCATGCATGGACGACCTGACATCGACGAATAGCAGAGGTCGCTTCACATGTCTACCTCGCGAGCGACCAACAGCATGCATGGACGACCTGACATCGACGAATAGCAGAGGTCGCTTCACATGTCTAACTCGCGAGCGACCAACAGCATGCATGGACGACCTGACATCGACGAATAGCAGAGGTCGCTTCACATGTCTAACTCGTAGCGACCAACAGCATGCATGGACGACCTGACATCGACGAATAGCAGAGGTCGCTTCACACGTCTAACTCGCGAGCGACCAACAGCATGCATGGACGACCTGACATCGACGAATAGCAGAGGTCGCTTCACACGTCTAACTCGCGAGCGACCAACAGCATGCATGGACGCCCTGACATCGACGAATAGCAGAGGTCGCTTCACATGTCTAACTCGTAGCGACCAACAGCATGCATGGACGACCTGACATCGACGAATAGCAGAGGTCGCTTCACATGTCTAACTCGCGAGCGACCAACAGCATGCATGGACGACCTGACATCGACGAATAGCAGAGGTCGCTTCACATGTCTAACTCGTAGCGACCAACAGCATGCATGGACGACCTGACATCGACGAATAGCAGAGGTCGCTTCACATGTCTACCTCGCGAGCGACCAACAGCATGCATGGACGACCTGACATCGACGAATAGCAGAGGTCGCATCACATGTCTAACTCGCGAGCGACCAACAGCATGCATGGACGACCTGACATCGACGAATAGCAGAGGTCGCTTCACATGTCTAACTCGTAGCGACCAACAGCATGCATGGACGACCTGACATCGACGAATAGCAGAGGTCGCTTCACACGTCTAACTCGCGAGCGACCAACAGCATGCATGGACGACCTGACATCGACGAATAGCAGAGGTCGCTTCACATGTCTAACTCGTAGCGACCAACAGCATGCATGGACGACCTGACATCGACGAATAGCAGAGGTCGCTTCACATGACTAACTCGCGAGCGACCAACAGCATGCATGGACGACCTGACATCGACGAATAGCAGAGGTCGCTTCACATGTCTAACTCGTAGCGACCAACAGCATGCATGGACGACCTGACATCGACGAATAGCAGAGGTCGCTTCACATGTCTACCTCGCGAGCGACCAACAGCATGCATGGACGACCTGACATCGACGAATAGCAGAGGTCGCTTCACATGTCTAACTCGCGAGCGACCAACAGCATGCATGCGACCTGACATCGACGAATAGCAGAGGTCGCTTCACATGTCTACCTCGCGAGCGACCAACAGCATGCATGGACGACCTGACATCGACGAATAGCAGAGGTCGCTTCACATGTCTAACTCGCGAGCGACCAACAGCATGCATGCGACCTGACATCGACGAATAGCAGAGGTCGCTTCACATGTCTAACTCGCGAGCGACCAACAGCATGCATGGACGACCTGACATCGACGAATAGCAGAGGTCGCTTCACATGTCTAACTCGTAGCGACCAACAGCATGCATGGACGACCTGACATCGACGAATAGCAGAGGTCGCTTCACATGTCTAACTCGCGAGCGACCAACAGCATGCATGGACGACCTGACATCGACGAATAGCAGAGGTCGCTTCACATGTCTAACTCGTAGCGACCAACAGCATGCATGGACGACCTGACATCGACGAATAGCAGAGGTCGCTTCACATGTCTAACTCGCGAGCGACCAACAGCATGCATGGACGACCTGACATCGACGAATAGCAGAGGTCGCTTCACATGTCTAACTCGTAGCGACCAACAGCATGCATGGACGACCTGACATCGACGAATAGCAGAGGTCGCTTCACACGTCTAACTCGCGAGCGACCAACAGCATGCATGGACGACCTGACATCGACGAATAGCAGAGGTCGCTTCACATGTCTAACTCGTAGCGACCAACAGCATGCATGGACGACCTGACATCGACGAATAGCAGAGGTCGCTTCACATGTCTAACTCGCGAGCGACCAACAGCATGCATGGACGACCTGACATCGACGAATAGCAGAGGTCGCTTCACATGTCTAACTCGTAGCGACCAACAGCATGCATGGACGACCTGACATCGACGAATAGCAGAGGTCGCTTCACACGTCTAACTCGCGAGCGACCAACAGCATGCATGGACGACCTGACATCGACGAATAGCAGAGGTCGCTTCACACGTCTAACTCGCGAGCGACCAACAGCATGCATGGACGACCTGACATCGACGAATAGCAGAGGTCGCTTCACATGTCTAACTCGTAGCGACCAACAGCATGCATGGACGACCTGACATCGACGAATAGCAGAGGTCGCTTCACACGTCTAACTCGCGAGCGACCAACAGCATGCATGCGACCTGACATCGACGAATAGCAGAGGTCGCTTCACATGTGTAACTCGCGAGCGACCAACAGCATGCATGGACGACCTGACATCGACGAATAGCAGAGGTCGCTTCACACGTCTAACTCGCGAGCGACCAACAGCATGCATGGACGACCTGACATCGACGAATAGCAGAGGTCGCTTCACATGTCTAACTCGCGAGCGACCAACAGCATGCATGGACGACCTGACATCGACGAATAGCAGAGGTCGCTTCACATGTCTAACTCGCGAGCGACCAACAGCATGCATGGACGACCTGACATCGACGAATAGCAGAGGTCGCTTCACACGTCTAACTCGCGAGCGACCAACAGCATGCATGGACGACCTGACATCGACGAATAGCAGAGGTCGCTTCACATGTCTGACTCGCGAGCGACCAACAGCATGCATGGACGACCTGACATCGACGAATAGCAGAGGTCGCTTCACATGTCTAACTCGCGAGCGACCAACAGCATGCATGGACGACCTGACATCGACGAATAGCAGAGGTCGCTTCACATGTCTAACTCGTAGCGACCAACAGCATGCATGGACGACCTGACATCGACGAATAGCAGAGGTCGCTTCACATGTCTACCTCGCGAGCGACCAACAGCATGCATGGACGACCTGACATCGACGAATAGCAGAGGTCGCTTCACACGTCTAACTCGCGAGCGACCAACAGCATGCATGGACGACCTGACATCGACGAATAGCAGAGGTCGCTTCACATGTCTAACTCGTAGCGACCAACAGCATGCATGGACGACCTGACATCGACGAATAGCAGAGGTCGCTTCACATGTCTAACTCGCGAGCGACCAACAGCATGCATGGACGACCTGACATCGACGAATAGCAGAGGTCGCTTCACACGTCTAACTCGCGAGCGACCAACAGCATGCATGGACGACCTGACATCGACGAATAGCAGAGGTCGCTACACATGTCTACCTCGCGAGCGACCAACAGCATGCATGGACGACCTGACATCGACGAATAGCAGAGGTCGCTTTACATGTCTAACTCGTAGCGACCAACAGCATGCATGGACGACCTGACATCGACGAATAGCAGAGGTCGCTTCACATGTCTAACTCGCGAGCGACCAACAGCATGCATGGACGACCTGACATCGACGAATAGCAGAGGTCGCTTCACACGTCTAACTCGCGAGCGACCAACAGCATGCATGGACGACCTGACATCGACGAATAGCAGAGGTCGCTTCACATGTCTAACTCGCGAGCGACCAACAGCATGCATGGACGACCTGACATCGACGAATAGCAGAGGTCGCTTCACACGTCTAACTCGCGAGCGACCAACAGCATGCATGGACGACCTGACATCGACGAATAGCAGAGGTCGCTTCACACGTCTAACTCGTAGCGACCAACAGCATGCATGGACGACCTGACATCGACGAATAGCAGAGGTCGCTACACATGTCTACCTCGCGAGCGACCAACAGCATGCATGGACGACCTGACATCGACGAATAGCAGAGGTCGCTTCACACGTCTAACTCGCGAGCGACCAACAGCATGCATGGACGACCTGACATCGACGAATAGCAGAGGTCGCTTCACATGTCTAACTCGTAGCGACCAACAGCATGCATGGACGACCTGACATCGACGAATAGCAGAGGTCGCTTCACATGTCTAACTCGCGAGCGACCAACAGCATGCATGGACGACCTGACATCGACGAATAGCAGAGGTCGCTTCACATGTCTAACTCGCGAGCGACCAACAGCATGCATGGACGACCTGACATCGACGAATAGCAGAGGTCGCTTCACATGTCTAACTCGTAGCGACCAACAGCATGCATGGACGACCTGACATCGACGAATAGCAGAGGTCGCTTCACATGTCTAACTCGCGAGCGACCAACAGCATGCATGGACGACCTGACATCGACGAATAGCAGAGGTCGCTTCACATGTCTAACTCGCGAGCGACCAACAGCATGCATGGACGACCTGACATCGACGAATAGCAGAGGTCGCTTCACACGTCTAACTCGCGAGCGACCAACAGCATGCATGGACGACCTGACATCGACGAATAGCAGAGGTCGCTTCACATGTCTAACTCGCGAGCGACCAACAGCATGCATGGACGACCTGACATCGACGAATAGCAGAGGTCGCTTCACATGTCTAACTCGCGAGCGACCAACAGCATGCATGGACGACCTGACATCGACGAATAGCAGAGGTCGCTTCACACGCCTAACTCGTAGCGACCAACAGCATGCATGGACGACCTGACATCGACGAATAGCAGAGGTCGCTTCACATGTCTAACTCGTAGCGACCAACAGCATGCATGGACGACCTGACATCGACGAATAGCAGAGGTCGCTTCACATGTCTAACTCGCGAGCGACCAACAGCATGCATGGACGACCTGACATCGACGAATAGCAGAGGTCGCATCACATGTCTAACTCGCGAGCGACCAACAGCATGCATGGACGACCTGACATCGACGAATAGCAGAGGTCGCTTCACACGTCTAACTCGCGAGCGACCAACAGCATGCATGGACGACCTGACATCGACGAATAGCAGAGGTCGCTTCACATGACTAACTCGCGAGCGACCAACAGCATGCATGGACGACCTGACATCGACGAATAGCAGAGGTCGCTTCACATGTCTAACTCGCGAGCGACCAACAGCATGCATGGACGACCTGACATCGACGAATAGCAGAGGTCGCTTCACATGTCTAACTCGCGAGCGACCAACAGCATGCATGGACGACCTGACATCGACGAATAGCAGAGGTCGCTTCACATGTCTAACTCGTAGCGACCAACAGCATGCATGGACGACCTGACATCGACGAATAGCAGAGGTCGCTTCACATGTCTAACTCGCGAGCGACCAACAGCATGCATGCGACCTGACATCGACGAATAGCAGAGGTCGCTTCACATGTCTAACTCGCGAGCGACCAACAGCATGCATGGACGACCTGACATCGACGAATAGCAGAGGTCGCTTCACATGTCTAACTCGCGAGCGACCAACAGCATGCATGGACGACCTGACATCGACGAATAGCAGAGGTCGCTTCACACGTCTAACTCGCTAGCGACCAACAGCATGCATGGACGACCTGACATCGACGAATAGCAGAGGTCGCTTCACATGTCTAACTCGCGAGCGACCAACAGCATGCATGGACGACCTGACATCGACGAATAGCAGAGGTCGCTTCACACGTCTAACTCGCGAGCGACCAACAGCATGCATGGACGACCTGACATCGACGAATAGCAGAGGTCGCTTCACATGTCTACCTCGCGAGCGACCAACAGCATGCATGGACGACCTGACATCGACGAATAGCAGAGGTCGCTTCACATGTCTACCTCGCGAGCGACCAACAGCATGCATGGACGACCTGACATCGACGAATAGCAGAGGTCGCTTCACATGTCTAACTCGCGAGCGACCAACAGCATGCATGGACGACCTGACATCGACGAATAGCAGAGGTCGCATCACATGTCTAACTCGCGAGCGACCAACAGCATGCATGGACGACCTGACATCGACGAATAGCAGAGGTCGCTTCACATGTCTAACTCGCGAGCGACCAACAGCATGCATGGACGACCTGACATCGACGAATAGCAGAGGTCGCTTCACACGTCTAACTCGCGAGCGACCAACAGCATGCATGGACGACCTGACATCGACGAATAGCAGAGGTCGCTTCACACGTCTAACTCGCGAGCGACCAACAGCATGCATGGACGACCTGACATCGACGAATAGCAGAGGTCGCTTCACACGTCTAACTCGTAGCGACCAACAGCATGCATGGACGACCTGACATCGACGAATAGCAGAGGTCGCTTCACATGTCTAACTCGCGAGCGACCAACAGCATGCATGGACGACCTGACATCGACGAATAGCAGAGGTCGCTTCACATGTCTAACTCGCGAGCGACCAACAGCATGCATGGACGACCTGACATCGACGAATAGCAGAGGTCGCTTCACATGTCTAACTCGCGAGCGACCAACAGCATGCATGGACGACCTGACATCGACGAATAGCAGAGGTCGCTTCACACGTCTAACTCGCGAGCGACCAACAGCATGCATGGACGACCTGACATCGACGAATAGCAGAGGTCGCTTCACATGTCTACCTCGCGAGCGACCAACAGCATGCATGGACGACCTGACATCGACGAATAGCAGAGGTCGCTTCACATGTGTAACTCGCGAGCGACCAACAGCATGCATGGACGACCTGACATCGACGAATAGCAGAGGTCGCTTCACATGTCTAACTCGTAGCGACCAACAGCATGCATGGACGACCTGACATCGACGAATAGCAGAGGTCGCATTGCTCTCCGTGAAATCCAGTTATCGAAATGAAACCTGCTTTCATGAAATTATATCTCATAACGCTGACAGCTGAATGCACAAAATAAAACCATTCGGTTGAAAAACTCCTCTCGTCAGCTGTTTTTGACAGAGCAATTTCGATGTCAAGTAATTATATTTTATCCGAGTGACTTTGTTCTGTGTAGAACGAGTCGACTGGCGTTATTGACAACTATTGTCAGGTAATAGAATTCTCGGAGGAAATAGTTCGCTCACTTGGAGCAAGAGAGGATCAATAATAGATCATGACATGACAACCTATATAAGAAATGGAACACTCCCTAGAACTTTTCAAACGAATGTAATGTCACAATTGCGATGGTTTATTTTCGAAACTCTGTACTTAGAAGGACGAGACATATGAGATGTAGTGAATGAGAATAGATTGAAACATATCTTGGCGTATTGTGAATTTGTCTGAAGAGGGCAACAAAAAAAGAGGATGATGCGAAGAAGACGATAGAAAGAAACGAAGATGGAACGAAAGAAAAAGCCAACACGATCGTTGAAAATTCAATGCGCCAAACTTTATTTTTTATGTTTTAATTTGATTTTCATTATTTCTTTTAAGTTTTAAATTCGTCGTGATTGGATGGATTTCACCTTGTTGACCGACCATGTTTCATATCGTTTTAATTTTTGCTGTGTTCACTCTTTGTATCTTATCAATTCATTTCAAAAATAAAATATCTAATTACCGTGTCTATTTTTCAAGATAAGCGAAAAAGAATTAAGAATTTTCCACACGTCATCTTATGGTAGGCTTGACAATTTTGCTGTGATTGATGATTTCATTTAATTGAATAGGTATTGGTTTACACAAAATGCATATGAAGTAGAAAATTTGATCAATTAACTTTCATTGAAAAATTAATGACCAATTTGGTTTGGCAACACAATGGAGTGCTCAAAGGTACTTTTTCCATATCCTCCATATTATTCATATTATTTCCATTATCGGAAGATATTCCTCATTAATTCTGTACCTATGGATGTCAACAAATACAGTTATATTGAAGTATTCTCTTACACAAAGACTCATGTCACCATTACAAATATGATTGGATGAAGGCAAATCACTGTGGTTTTTAAGCTCGATCATTGAAACAGGTTGGCTGAGATGGTAACGCTCTGAACTTGTATTCCGGAGGTCCGGGTTCGATTCCCGCGGCCGTCATTCCTCACTGGGGGTTTTTCGTGGTTTTCCCTCAGTCGACAGGCAAATGCAGGGAAGGTACCCTACTAATCGGCCACGACCGCCTCCTTCCCACCTTCCATCCTTACCTACTCTTCACCATCATCTCCCAATCATCATCATACTCATTCATCCGTCGCCATTAGCCTCGCTGCAGATCAGTGCGACGTTAAGCCCCAGACAAAAAAAATTGAAATGGATTTCCGGCCTTCTATCTCTGAGGTACAGACATATTTATTTTAGTCGCCAAACTAAAATCTGTATGACAAGATAAATGAAATAGCATCTACACAAAAGGCACAATTTTATCCGTCGCTATCATATTGATCATTTCAATTCAGTCTCCGTGCATTGCAATTAAATCGAATTGCTTTCATCAATACTCTGCTATTATTTGATCAAACCGGGAGTCGAACTTGGCAATCACATAATGTCAACAAATAGTTCCATTTTCAAACCACAAACATTCACAGTCGGCATGTAAATTATTCAACAGACATAATGGACACTCGCTTCCATGATTCAATATAATTTCATAACCACTAATAAACTCCAAGTTAGCTGAGTAGTTGATAATTTATTCAAAGCAAGGAATGCCGAAATTAAATCACGACGGAGGAAGTTTTTAGCTCCTAACCCACGCAGATTGAAATTGTAACTCGAAAAAAGGGGTAATTTATACGGGCAGTTGTTTCCATGGCAATATAGTCCTAATAGCAAGTTGTTTCCATGGCAATATAGTCCTAAGGGCCGGTAACCAAAGTTAAATTGTGTTGAATTTACTAAATATTGGGCTAAATAAAAAGGTTTAAACAGTTGAATTTAACCCAATGTTCTAGTGGAGCGGTCGCTCCACACAGCCAAGTCGTACTGTACACTCACACTCACTCAACATACCGTAAATGCCTAATAAACTGAGGAGCAGACCAAACACTTTTACTGTAAGCAACAACATGGCATTTTCGGCCTACTGGATCTTAAAATTCGAAAATATCTCATTGTTGTGAAATATCTTAATTTCGAGCTATGGCCCACCCCACCCCCTATACCAAATTTGGAAACAATAGGTTATGCCGTTTGCGAGCTAGAGGGCCGTGAAAAACGTGAATTTACATCACTTTCTGATTCTGAAGATGATGATGATGATGATGATGATGATATCAGGAAGCCCTATTGACAAGGCCACAGCCTAAACGGCTTAACCGATCTATCTGAAATTTTTTCCATATGTGCACTTTTGGCGTCTGAGGTGCCTTTTGCTATAACTGATTTTATGCCGCCATTTTGAAACCGGAAGTGAAGTCATATCTCGAAAACGGCTGAACCGATCGAAACGAAATTTGCGCCAATCGATTCAGACGGTCATCTTTATGAAATATCAACAGTCGAAATAGAAATGCACTATTACCAAAACCGTAAATGACATAATAAAAATGCCAAATCTGACTAAAATCATCTCTTATAACAATAACTACATATTCATAAGGCTTATAATGTTACATAACATTTATAGATACAAAAATTAGGTGGCAGTGATGTCAGCCGCCATTTTGAAAACCGGAAGTGATGCCATAACTCGAGAACGGCTGGACCGATTGGAACCAAACTTTCGCTATACTTCATAGCATATTATTTGTAGTATTTACATAGCAACAAGCACAACTTTTCTTAGCTACCAAATCACAAAGGCGTATTTTTTTAAAGGAATAATAGTCTTTGGTGCCACATTATAATGTTACAAGCTGTAAGAATAAACTGAAAAAAGGAGTGATATCCCCATAAAAAACACTCCGTGTAAAATACCAGCCAAGTCTCTTCAACTAAAAAAAATAGAAGAAATCTAAAAATTCTGCACTGAAAAGTAGTGATATCAAAAAATTGGCCAAGTCAAAACTTTTCAAAAAATACTTGGCGCATCTTTTTTTTAGGACATGTATAGATGAGTACATTTCATTCCCTGCCTACTTCAATACTATTTATATGCACGATGCACCAAGTATTTTTTGAAAAGTTTTGACTTGGCAAATTTTTTGATATCACTACTTTTCAGTGCAGAATTTTTAGATTTCTTCTATTTTTTTTTAGTTGAAGAGACTTGGCTGGTATTTTTACACGGAGTGTTTTTTATGGGGATTAAAATTTACCAGAGCACACTCAAAAATAACCACACCGAAACCGCTCCGATCGGTGCCCCAGTTTGACCGCACACATTCGGAGTAATATCAAGATTTTCAAGCGGTGCAATAATTATTATATGTTTATTACACACATTTCATACACCGTAGCACCGTTCAAGATTTTGTCAATTTCACACACGTTTGGTGCGAAAAGTCGACCATTCCGGCCAATATTACACCGTTTTCACAATTATTTCTGAGTGTGAGTATTGAAATTCTGACCCTACGATGCAAATGATATTGAAACATTTTCTACTAATAGCCCTAGTAGAAAATACTGCTCACCAACTGCTCACCAACTGATCACATTTGTAAACCAATTTCATCACCAATCGTAAACCATTTTGCTCACCAATACATCACATTTTGAAACAAATGTGATGCATTGGTGATCACTGATCAGTTTTAAACCAATTGATAATCAAGCTCTCGGCTAACACAAACCAACTGATAGCGAAAACACACCAATTCATCACAATTATAAACCAATTGGTCACCAAAACAAATCAACTGATAACCATTGAGTACGAATTGATCACCATAACGAACCAAAAGGTAGCAATTTGATCACCAAAACAAACCAACTGATAACCATTGTGTACGAACTGATCTCGAAGAATTTAGAACAAAATTTAAAAGTTCAATTAATTACTACAACTTAATTAATATTCGTAAGCACATTTGACGCCATATCTGTAGAGAATTGGAAAGTTGCAATTAGCATGCTAATTTTAATTATTTTGCTGCGACGAAGATTTGTACGCGGGTCCCTCTGCGTGACATCTCACAGCGTAAGCTCTGCGCCATGGAGACAGATGACTTTTCCTGCCCTGAAACGGCTATACATAGAACCTACTCTAGTCTGTTGGTAACTAATGCTTGTAATAGTATTTTTAACGTTTATTTAACCACTAGCAGACCCGCCCGGCGTTGCTCGTGCTTGTGGGCAGGGATGCATGTGATATGTGATTAGGTTTTACTTATATTCATACGTCGCCATTAACCTAGTTGCAGAATGGTGCGTCGTTAACACCTCTAAAATAAAAAATGTAATTCATTTTCGAATTACTTTAAAAAAGTCTGGTTACATAGCTTGACAGCTCTGCATTATGAATGACCCCGCAGATGTATGCGACGCTCATGGGTACTGTAAGTTGAAAACAGTGTAATCTGTGCGGTTTAACAACCTAAGTCATAACATGCACAGAAATGCACTCGGAAATCTAGTCTATCTCAAACAATAAAGGTGTTAAAGTGCACATCACTCAGTCATAAATGATGCTTTTAATTTGTACTGAACGTTTAACAACAGAATCCAAATTGCGCATAAATGTACTTGTCCATTTCAAATAGTGAGTTTGACCTTGAAGAGTTTTTTAATCGATTTTTATCAATATCTTTTACCAATGTAATTGTTAACAAAATACCTAAGGATTTGTACGAGTATTCAGAACAGTTCAATGAAAATAATTCCATAGCTTGTAATGGTTTATTAGATTTACTTTGTCCTACAGATGTTTAGTGCCCGAAAATTAGTAAAATTATGGCACTAAGCATCTGTTGGACAAAATATAACTAATTACTTACTCCAAACTATGAAATTATTTTCATTGTACTGTTCTGAATACTCGTACAAAGCCCCATTTTGTTAACAATTACATTGGTAAAAGATACTGATAAAAATCGATTAAAAAACTCTTCAAGGTCAAACTCACTATCCAGCAGAACGCCAAGCGGCATTTATAAGCGTGTTTACGAATGTATTTTCCATTATTGCTGACAAAACAACTGAGTAAGACATACTGTGTAACCTCCTAAATAAGTGTGGTCTAGGGCTGTAGTGTGTTGTAGGTATAGAAATGGAGGACCCAGTGAAAGAAATCGCCAGGGCCTGTATTACCATTCGTTAGCTACAGTTAGCTTAAGAGGGCTTGGTAGTGAACGTGGCCTTGACGAGTTTTTTAATCGATTTTTATCAATATCTTTTCCAGTGCAATTGTTAACAAAATTGGGCTATGGACGTGAATTCAGAACAGTTCAATGAAAATAATTTCATAGTTTGGAATAAGCTATTAGTTTTATTGTGTCCAACAGGTGTTTAGAACCCGAAAATTACTAAATTTTCGGGTTCTAAACACCTGTAGGACAAAGTAAATCAAATAAACCATTACAAGCTATGGAATTATTTTCATTGAACTGTTCTGAATTCACGTCCATAGCCCTATTTTGTTAACAATTACACTGGAAAAAGATATTGATAAAAATCGATTTAAAAAATCTTCAATGTCAAACTCACTACCCAGCCGTCTTAAGCTCCACTTCAGAAAACTCTGTGTATTACCATTATACCCGGTAGCGCAAAAAAAATCACCCTGTTTGAGAGGTCACATTATCGAAACTATTATAGATAGGATTCTGAAATTTGTACACTTATTAGAAAACATACCAAAATTTAATATGTGCAAGTTTCAAAATCATTACTATCGTAGGAAAAAAGTTACAGCTGTTCAAATTTGGCTGTCAAAAAATTGATTATACGGAGCTCAAATAGTGCGCGTCCAGAAAACTTCCAATGGCCGGGACGCTGTTTCTTTAACACTACATACGATATCAACTTGAAAATTTCAAATTATATTGAAAATAAATTAAGATTGATTGTGTAAAAATTTCAATTAATTTGAACTAATGGAACGAAATGTATGGAATTTTGGAGTTGAGCTTGAAAACAGAATAGTGAGAAAGAATTCACTTTTATAACGTGTGTAATAAAAGTTTAGAAATAATCTACATTTTCTGATTTTACGCTCAACTTCAAGATTCCATACATTTCGTTCCATTAGTTCAAATTGATTGAAATTTTTACACAATCGATCTTAATCTATTTTCAATATAATTTGAAATTTTCAGCTTGATATCGTACGTAGCTTTGAAGAAACAGCCTCCCGGCCTTTGGAAGTTTTCTGGACGCGCGCTATTTGAGCTCCGTATAATCAATTTTTTGACAACTAAATTTGAACAGCTGTAACTTTTTTCCTCCAATAGTAATGTTTTTTGAAACTTGCACATGTTAAATTTTGGTATGTTGTCTAATATGTGTACAAATTTCAGAATCCTATCTATAATAGTTTCGATATAGTGACCTCTCAAACAGGGTGATTTTTTTTTGAGCCACCCGGTATACTGCAGTTTAATTCCGTAGCTTATTTCCTCAGTTTAAATCAACCTGACAGGCTACATTGACTGGAGTTTTTTAAGGCTATGCTGCAGTGTATAATGGTGATACACAACATTTCCCGAAGTGAAGATTACTGAAGATTAAACTAATAGTAATATGGCACCTTAGTACATTTTCCCGGGATATTCTATGGTGATCATTTTCATTGGTTACACGAAGGAATTCATCAGTTACACTTTGTGAATAGGATGGTATGAAAGGGATTTTTTTTACATTTCGGAATTACTTCCATTAAAAAGAGCGTACTTGATTGAGTGGGAAAGTGTTCCGAGCTCAATAGAGCCAATGTGAATTAGTGATATTTTTTACACTAGGCCCTTCTCTTGTACTCAAGGCACCTTTTTCACTGATAAACTGATTCATTCGCATAAAACGTAAAGTTGAATAAATTCCAACGAAAAAGCAATAACGTTTTAAAAATAAAGATCTCCTTCAATTAAACTCATTAAGTACGCGTTGGAAAGCGAGCATGGAGGTTTCCATGCGACATGCTATGCAAGTAAAAATGGTTTAAAAATTAATCGTGATTGAGCGAGCGTCTCCTTTTGGCTCTTTTGGCACGGACCTCTGTTTTTTTTGTGTGTTTTTTTTCTGTTACTGACGATATACAAGTCACATTTTTTCTTTGATCAAGCTGAAATTTTGCACACATGTACTGACCATTTCCGGGCGTTGCAGACCCTAATTTTTTTGAAATCCCCTGATTGGTTCAAATTTTAAAAAAATTATCTTTCGATTGGTTAGTTTGATCAAATTGAAATTTTGACAAGTCATTACCACTAATATTTTACCCAATCATACAAAGTTTTAGCCAAATCCTCCCATTGGTTAAAATTTAAAACCATCTTTACTGTGATTTTTGAAATTTAAACTAGAACCGTTTGACCGATCAGCTTAAAACTTTGCATGGTCATTGGGACCAACATTATCTGTGTTTTTGACAATTTTCAGACACATCTGTGTTTAAATCCAAAAGTTATTGACATTTAACGGACATTTTGCTTGTTGCTGGATCACGGCAACAGTGACGCCTCAGTTCCAATGTTCCAAGGTAGTTAGAACAGAAACTTTCAACGCATTATGACACTTATAATCAACAGATTGATCTGATATTGTGTACACACACTTATATCATATGAGTGGTCCCAGGTATATTTTTGGAACAAGATCCTGTGATTTTTTAAAATTAACAAGGAACCATTCAATCATAAAGGTGTAATCAATCGACTTAAAACTTTGTATGGTTATTGGGACCAATATTTTTGGAATTTTTGAAGATTTTCATACAAGATTTCGGTTCGAGGTGTTGCGCGTATCCGTGCTGGCTCGATCAACGCGTTACTCAGAGCGTTTTCCTAGTATATAGTAACAACAACTCTATTAAAAATAAGTGTTAGAAACATTCTAAGAGAGAGGTCCAAAAAGTTGACTGAAAACGCTGCCGTTCCTAATTCGGAAACAGAGTAACTATAGGTGCATATTTATAAATAACAGAAGCCTTCCAGCCCATATGTTCGCATATATATTAAACATACATATTGACTTATTTCGAGCAATAATTGTTGAGTCTCCTAATAATGTTTACTTCGGGGCTGTGCATAAAGGACGTCACGCTTCAGGGGGGGAGGGGGGGTGCACCAGTATTGGACACAGTGTGACAGGGGGGGAGGGGGGTCTGGAGCCAGTAGGACGTCACGTTTTGATGTAGATATTTTCAAGCATTTTAAATTTCAGTTGATATGTCGGGACCGAAAATTTCGCTAAAAACGATAAATTCTGATACATTTTACAGTCAAAAATATTCTATTTAAGGGGGGGTAGAGATAGATTTGTGACGTCCTTTTAGGAGGGGGGTCTGGAAAAGTGTGACACAGCGTGACAGGGGGAGGGGGGGGGGGTGTCAAAATATCCCATTTTTAGCGTGACGTCCTTTATGCACAGCCCCTTCTCTGGCAGCGAAGTTTGTCTAATTATTATGTAAATAGACAATGTTGTCTTCAAATCAATTATTTAACTTATTCATATTGTCAGTTGTCGTTGCTGCAAAGCTGCACAAATCTGCTTGAACATTGTAAACGAGAAATGACGTTTGAAAACAACACTGGAACGAGAGGCGATGGTGGCGCAGCAATGTGATATAAAGTTGAACTGATCTCAGTGATACAAACTGGAGTTGATTGAAATGAACAAGGATTAGAGCGAGATAAGAGATGAAACTGTATTCACGTCTATCTCCATTTTCGTTGATTTCCATGTTCGAGTTTTCTGACACATTCCATCATCATTTTCACGCTATACATGAGGTCAAAAAGTTCAGGAAATAAATGAAAGGGATTTTTTTGGTTGGGAAATTGTAGTGCACTAGTTCGATTGTGGGCCTCTAAACATTGTTTCCACGTTTGAGCATAATTGCGTCATTATTTCTTCAGATATCGCAGTCAAAGAACCGCTGTTAAGTTCTTTGTCGCAGTTTCAATATAATTTCTTTTCAATGAACAATCAATTAACAATTTCAATGAGTGTCGTACCTTCATTAAGTTACCTAAAAAGCAAGGTACCTTACAAATTATTCGAAAGATATTTTTCAATGTAAAATCATGCAATTGTCTCTGTAGGACCTATCAGTAAAATCTTTTCCAAAATGGTTGCAGGTGCTTTTTTTCTTCTTATTTTTATATGTTATAAGGAATTTGACAGCGCGAAACTCAATTTTGTCACTTGAAATTTTCTTCGGGTTCACTTCCTTATTCGGCGATATCTGAAATATTCGATTCTGTTAAGACTTGGTTAATGCTAATAATAAGTCACCCAGTCGAACTTTTTGCATCCCTTCGACAACCCTTCAATTCTTCGCATATTTTACATTATTAATTGAGGTGTTTGGTATGCTTTCGGCAACTTTTAAGGCCGGGTAGGACCAACTCTGGATTAAGTTAACTATCGATGGTTAACCAATGAATCCAGTTGGCGCGAATTCCACAGCCAATAGGATTCACTAAATTCCACTAACCACCGATAATTAACTTAATCCAAAGTTGGTCCTACCCGGCCTACACAAAGCCAGTGTTGATACGTACAAATCTACCTGCTCACTTTCAAGTCTCCTTCTACACTATTCAAAAATAAAACATACAATATTGTCATGGTTACGGAAACCATTTGGGAAATCAAAAGAGTGTATTTTTTATAGAAAAGCTTGGAAAACACGTCTTGAATCTAATTCTGCTCAAAGGTAACCTTTCTTTAATACATTCCTGTTTTTCTTTTTAAATTCTAAGACAGTTCCATTTTTCAGGACTTTAAAAAAATTCATAGAGAACAGGAATAGGCACCGAGTGTTCGCCACGAGTGAGAGAAATTAGCAACATTTGTGGGAAGATCGTCAACTGTTTTATTTCTCATTGGCCGTGACCTAGCAACCGATCAGATGTCAACAAATGTACTCAAAATATTTCGGAATCAGAACTAAGTCACGCAAATTAATATTGTGATCAGATTCAGTGAAATTGTGAACACTTTGTTGTTAATATTTTGTAGGCGAATAAACATTAGATAAACTTGTGTAAATTTTAAAAATTGATAATGCGTAATATGTGCAGCAACATAACATATAACTGCAGCGACTTGGACGCCTTGCCAAAAGGTAAGCTTCCTTCCCACAGATTAGGTGGCTCTGTCTGTACTTTTGCAGTGCCATCTGTTGTCTAAACACGCTGCCTATAACCCCGTTCCATAGAAGTAGAAGGGCCGAAGTCAATGCCAATGATTCTTGCGGTGAGCTCTAAAACCAATAATTCTGTCATTGTTTAAGAATACGTCAATATATGTATTTGTGTAGTACATACTATTTGCTATTGACAGAGCTTGGTAAAATTATTCCATAGAAAATGGACATCGGACCATCTACTTTTGAGATACAGAACTGTTGCTTAGCAAGTATTCTGAATAATGTCCTGCACTTTTGAATGATGAATCATTATTAAAAACATTGAGCACATTGCGAAGATGCGTCGAATGACTCGAATACCCGTGAAGTGAATTGTCATCCCATTGTTATCGAGCCACAAGCAAAACACACATCATGCGAAATGGAATACGCGAGATCAGCAACAAAAGCCGCGTTGCTTCAGGCTGGCGCGAGCAAACACAAGGAGGCCGTGTTTTGTTCGAGCTTGAAGAGAACGTCGGGAAATGCTGAGATGTTTTCAAGAGCTTCGAGAGCTTCTGTTGATAGGAAAGCTCCAGGTGCAAGGGGGGGGGGAGCCTTTAGAAGACCGCAAAACAATGTGCTGTTTTGAGTAGCGGGGTTTTTCAGATGGGAAAATATTATTTACACATTAGAATGAGTTTTTTCTGGCGTATTTTCACATGATCTCATGCTTCTGAGGCTATCTTTATTACCTACACACTTTCTGCAACTTGGTACCGTCAGACGGGGTCACTTTGAACAATTTTTGGACATTTTTATCATTTTCTCTCTAAAATGAAGCCCAACAAAGCTGATTATTTTACCTAGTCCTGTCCACGTTCTAATGAAGAGAGCCAACTACAAATAAATTTTCTATTTTGCCTCCAGACCTGAAAAAAAAAATGGGTGTTCAAAGTCACCCCGCTAGTGGGGTCACTTTGAACACCAAACATTTTTTCACTACAAATCCTAATGCATCCATGATATGTTCAAAGTAACCCCATAGGCGTGATCAGCATGAAGGACCATAGAAAAATCTCCTTTTGTAGATTTTGTTCAGCATATTGAATGTAATTTAAGGACCTTTTTCAATATTCAAAAATTTTTGCTTCATATTAAGACCAAATTTTTATACTGTTCTAGTAATAAAGGAAGTTATTAGTACACATAGAAAAATTCTACACATTATATTTAGTAAGCAAGGCATTTTGGTTTATTTGAGAACACATCTTGTAACATGGTATTTTTATCAGTGTGCGTGGAAGGCGCTCGCAGCCATAAATTTACGCATGTTTCATTTCAATGATTAACAGTAGAAATTCACGTTAATGATTAAAAGTTCATAGTAGAGGAACAATGCGTTCAAATGAGATATTAAACAACATTGTGAACCTCCTATTCAATATACGTTAAGGCAATTTTTTTACGATGTCTCGAATGTGTAATATTGAGGTGTCCTCCTTTTGCGGCCAATAGAAAATGTTCTTCGATTCCCTCCAAAAGAATTTGAATACATGTTCATTAACATAAGGTTCCATTTCATCAGATATTTGACTGACATAATGTTTGGTTGTCTTTTTGGACCATAATCCAACATGTTCAAAGTCACCCCAAAAACCCTTAAAAAAATTGTTTTTTCCAAATAATTTTTTTCTCAAAATATGATTGTAGTAGACACCTGGAAACTTCACATTTTCTTGTCAATGGATCAAAGACTTAAAAAAAAATACTGTAGCCGAGAGGAATCCACCTAGAGATGTGTACAATGGAAAGTTTCAGACCCACAAAATTTGTGAGTATTTTAGAAGTTGTATTATTAATATTTTGACACCCTTTTTGATAAAATATCTTGGAAAGAACAATGTAATCATGCAAGGTGATCCATAAGGAAACCAAAAAAAAGTATAAAGTCCAAAGAAAGTGTTGGACATGTACATAAAAAAAAATTATAAACAAAATTGACAAATTGTTCAAAGACACCCTTCAAAGTCACCCCAGTTGACGGTATGTGTTTTATATATTTTTTTCTTGAGGCTTATCGTCGCACTGTTCTGCAGCGAGGCTAATGGCGACGGATGAATGATTATGAGGATGATTGGGAGATGACGGTGAAGAGTAGGTAAGGATGGAAGGCGGTTGTGGCCTATAGTAGGGTACCTTCCCAGCATTTGCCTGTCGACTGAGGTACCCTTACAAAAATTTAATGTAGAAATACTGCAAAAATACCGCAGTAAAATGAAGTAACTGTAGTACAAAAACTGTAGGAAATTTACTGCAGTTTACTGTGCGATTATTAACCAAAACTACAGGACATTTACCATAGTAATAATACTTCAAATACTGTATTATACTATAGTTTTTCACTTCAAAATACTGTAGTATAAATACCATAGTAACAAAGAAAAACTATAGATTAATGTAATAATACTACAGTAAATTTGAAGTACATTAAGTAAAAGAAAATATTATTTAACCTTTAGTAAAAATACTGTAGGATCTGTGAAGTAAACTACGGTAAAACCAAAGATAATTAAAGCAAGAAGATGTTTCATGTAATGTTAAAATCTCTCTGTGAGAATTTGCGAAAAAAATCAAAGTCCCATGTCTCATAATAAACCTCACCAATAGATGTCTCTGATTCATATATGTCTGTCTCTCTCCCACTTATGTTATTGGACTCAAAACCCTCAAATACAATGTTGCAATGTCTATCTCTAATACAATTCACAGTTTACCTTGAAAAGTCCAAGCTGGTTCTGAAGTTGCTTCAAGTTCCATGACTCTGGTAATCGGCATTTACTTATTAAATGTAGCTTTTAATGTACACAATTTCGAGCTGAATAAAGTGCAATTGATCTCATGTCATTTCGTTATGTATTGAGAGAGAAATTAAATAAAACCTAAGTTTTCATGGCAAAGAAACGACGACGACGACGACGACGACGACGACGACGACGACGACGACGACGACGACGACGACGACGACGACGACGACGACGACGACGACGACGACGACGACGACGACGACGACGACGACGACGACGATGACGATGACGATGACGATGACGATGACGATGACGATGACGATGACGACGACGACGATGACGATGACGAGGACGATGACGATGACGATGACGATTGGGAGATGATGAGGAAGTTAGGATAAAGATGGACGTTGAGAAGGTTCTCAGCATTTGCCACTCGCGCTTTCTGTGGAGGATTCTTATACTACATTTCTTTCCTGAAGCAATAAAAAGTTCGTGGAATACAATGAACAACTGTGTTAAGAGTTTAAGTGCTTTGAATATCCATTAACTTCCAATTACACCCCGACGAAAGTGCGTACCTAATTACTAAATAGTTTAGTTCATTAAGAAACGCGATTCTCCCTGGGGAAGGTCTTCCTAACTTCTACCTCTAATTCAATAAATATCGCACCCACTTAGTATCTTTCTGCCTGACAAACTAGCGAATGAGTTGAGAGTATTGTAAACCCTCCCGTCGCTACGGTATTATCCATATATATAACTTTTCACTAAGTCCAGAGAAGGCAGAAACACAGCCAATATCAGATAAGTAGGAGAAGTAGAGATTTTTGAGCGAGCGTAGTGAGCATCCATTCTGCACTTTTGGACAAGCTTTCTCTGTTTGGGGGGTAGGGGGGGGGGGGGGGGGGTAGGCACGACGCCACAGGTCACAATTTTTTTCTGATCGAGCTGAAATTTTGCACACATACTAATATCTGTGTATAGTTTTTGAGAGTTGTCACCTCTGATTGGTTCAAACCAATCTCCCGATTGGTCGAAAATCAAAATGTTCCGATTAAGTTCAAATTTTGCATGGACATTAAGTCTTATTAAGTCTACATTTTCTCATATTTTTAAATTTCAGCCCAATCGGTAGAGAATGTAGGATTATATTACACTCATTTTTTATATACATTATTGACATTTAAATAGAATTTCAGAAGAGATTGTATCGACATTTAATTTCCAGTGCAACGTAGATCTGATTTTCAGAGTGTTATGGCTATTCTCAGTTCAATGAAGATCAGGTAATTTTACTTTGATCGAGTGGATCGTATTTCGATTCACTGCGTTTTCCTAGTAAAACTAATTTGGAATTTTAAAAGATGAGAAAAAAATCCTTCTGTCGTATGCATGACGTGAGCGAATGACAATTGAAGCTGAAAATGTCATGTCGTTTTTAATTCCTTGGAGTATTTGGAAGTTTCAACTGCTGCCATTTTAGACGACCAGATAGTTTTCTATGTCTTTTCGTTCTCTTGGTTAGGATGATCCCAACTAGAGAACATATTTTATCTGCTTAACTGTATTCCGGAGGGCCGGGTTCGATTCCCGTCCTTCCTGACTGGGGTTTTTTCGTGGTTTTCCCTCAGTCGACAGGCAAATGCTGGGAAAGTACCCTACTAATAGGCCACGAACGCTTCCTTCCCACCTTCCATCCTTACCTAATCTTCATCATCATCTCCCAATCATCATCATAATCATTCATCCGTCGCCATTAGCCTCGCTGCAGAACAGTGCGACATTAAGCCCCAGACAAAAAAAAATCTGCTTAACTTGTATTTTTACAAACACTGTTTACTTATATAATAAATACTTGAAATATACGGTCCTTTTGTAAGATTTGAAAATTAGAACTGGAACCGTTTGACCGATCAACTTCAAATTCTGCATGGTATGTTCTTGTCTATTTTCATACTTATCTGCTTCAAAGTTAAGGACATTTTATGCGTGTTTGGAATATTTGTCAAATTTCTTGAAGGAAATTTCAAATATGTATTTTATCACTGCTCCTTTGACGCATTTTGTTCCGCTCTTTCCAAGGTCTGTAGAGCAGACACCTGGAAACGTTTATCAATAGACAACATCATAAATTATCTAGTTAGCTCTGCTTTTCAAAAAATGTCATATGCAGTACCGTGATCCAAGTATCTATTATGGTTTTTCAACAATGGATCATAACCATAATAGATACTTGGATCACGGTACTGCATATGAAAATTTTTGAAAAGCAGAGCTAACTAGATAATTTATGATGTTGTCTATTCGCATGCAATACGAAGGCTCGTTTTCAACGCGTTGTATTTATATCAGAAGTTGTGTGTTGGAAGACGAAACAAGTGCTGCTCTCTTGTATTCTCTAGTGAAAGTAGCGGCTCTCTTATTAACGCGTTGTATTCACATCAGAAGTTGTGTGTGGGAAGATGATACAAGTGTCACTCTCTTGTATTCTCTAGTGAAAGTAGCGGCTCTCTTATTAACGCGTTGTATTCACATCAGAAGTTGTGTGTGGGAAGATGATACAAGTGTCACTCTCTTGTATTCTCTAGTGAAAGTAGCGGCTGTTTGTCTGGACTCTCCACTAAGACCTCACTAAATAATGGTGCATTAAACATGCCGCCAGATCCCGCTGGGATCGCGCTAATTCTACCCGGCATGCCGTGCAATCAACACGGCGCAAGCGCAGAACGCAGCCACTGGGGAGCGGATTAGAATGTTTCGGTAAACAGTGCTTTCAGAGGCAACACTTTAGACACAAGTGAGCTAATTGTGTCGGAAACGGTTTGGCATTCTGAACTGAAACATTTACTTATTTAGAAAAAGTAAAACATTATATCGGTTCCACGGGGGAAAGTATAGAAACAGAAGAATTCGTTTCGTGAAATGTAGAGTACAACTTTATAGAGACGTTTTTACCTAAGTAGGTACACTGCGGTGTTCGTAAACCTGAATATTTCGGGGAATCTTCTGGAATTGACTTTTAATAAATAGAAACCTGTAAAACATTCGTTTCCAAATAAATTCAGCCGCTTAGATTCCATTTACAACATGATTCGATTCCGTTTTAGATTTTGATTTACAACATGCAGTTCTAAAACACGAATATAGATAGAGCTACATATAGATTTATTTTCACTTTACCTTTCCATACACTCAATCTAAAAGATGTCAACCTTAGGAGTCAAATTAACATATCCGAAACAAACTGATCTGCCATGTAAAGGTTACATTACATGGCAGATCGCCTTTTTGTACTTAAAGATGCAAATAAAGATAATTGAAATTGAAAAATTGAAATTGAAATTGAAACTGCAGGGCGATTGTATAACTTTCTTAGCCGAGATAATGGATCGTTATCTATACCAATTGATGAAAGTAAACTATTAATATCATTGTTAATCATTTAAATTGTGCAAAAGTTATGAGGATATGAAATATAATCACATTATTTATCACAGGAAGTCGACTTTACGCACTTGGAATTGCTTTACCTTCTGTTAGGCTAAATTACTTTCATCAATTGGTATCGATAACGATCCATTATCTCGGCTAAGAAGTTATACAATCGCACTGCTGGACTGAAATGAACTGAAGCTAGAGTGAAAGAGAGATAGAATGTAAAGTGAGAGATAGAGTTCCTCTCAAAGAGGTAGAGATATGATTAATTAATTGGCCCAGCTTCTGTTTCTTTCCGCCACGAGCGCGTCGAGAGCTCGGAGACGAGTTCTTTTGTTTCCGTCGAGTTTATCCACAATATTGAAACAGCGGCTATGAAATTAACAGGAGAATTACACAACTACGAGGAGAGAGAATAAAATATGCCTACCTATGTGTTTTCAAAGAGCACCAAGTAGGTATTTTCGGTCTGTTTGTATCACAGGTAATGAGTACGTACACTCGGCCAAACAAAACTTGAACGTTGACCAAATTTGAACGACTGCTGGTCATGTCCCATAACCAATCAAAGCTTGTTATTATCATTGAAATGTGAGGTCACCTACTAGAGTGAGACAATGAGATCGCTTAGACTGACTTCTGATAGTGCGATATTATATTTATCAGCCTATCAGATTTATTGAACGTTCAAGTTTTGTTTGGCCAAGTGTACATGTAAAGAAAAGGATACAGTTTCAGTTTCAGAATAATGTACATACCTATTGTTTTCTCCATATGCATGAGCTGAGCGTCCGCAGGATTTCTGCCAGGGGGGGGGGGGTCTTTTTGGAGCTTTACATTTTTAGAATAATGAAAATACGATCATTCGGAAATTACAAATTATCAGACGTTTTCAAATAATGGGATTATGGAAATTTCGAATTTATTCCTGAAGCTTGCATTCACCCTGCTTTGTAAAGGTAAAATAAAACGAAACATAATATAAATATTCTCGAGTATTTTCCTTAATTTGTCGGTCTTTGAAGAATTACAGGGGGCATGCGCCCCCTACCCCCCTCCCCCCCCCCCTTCTGGACGCCTCTATGTCTTTATGACATAAGTGCGAGATCAATCTGCAGACACGTTTTAGGATTGAATGGTGTAATGGAATATATTGAAACTCTATTAATCATTATAGATATATAAAACCTCGTGGGTTGCAAGCAACATATGGTACAATATTAATTATTTCCTTCAATAATAAGTAAATAAATACCTATTGAGTTTTAGTAAAACTTGTATGATTTTTTTATACATTTTTATGTTATCTTCTTGCTTTTTATCTTATAAAATTGCTTTCTTACAATGTACAACTCAAAATCCATCCGGCGGAAGCACTTCTATGAAATTGAAAATAAATTGAATCAGAGGTTTGCACATGAAACAATCCTGACAGGACACTTTTAAATTTGTCATTACCAAAAATTTAAAATTGCTTAAGGGTCTATGTTCAATGCCAAGTCATTTATTTTATTTGATGATGCAAAAATATTTCAGACACTTAAATGTATTTTAATTAATAATACCATCAAAAATTACAATTTGTGCAGGTTGGCAGGTAGCCTTGGACAGAAGGTAAAATAACTAAAACGTTATCTCTTTAATCTAAGTTGCGAACTTTTATGCTTCACAAATGTGTTAAATGTTAATGTTTGGTAAGACAATTACATGGTATTGGACGAAGAAGAGTACAAAGAGATGTCTGCTGGATTATATTTTATCCGTCTAGACATCATAATCGATCAAACAATGCTGGAGCGCCGGAATTTACACGCCTGGAGGCGATGTAAAACCACCGCATTCAAGATGGATGGACGAGATAAATGAAACATGTCCGTCCGTTTCATACTCGTATGTGCGGCCATTCATTTCCTGAAAATATTTCATTTAATTCGTGGAGTATTGATTACACAGTGTAGGTATATAAAGTATACACAGTATACAAGCAACCAAGAGAGCGCAAGAAGGAATAAATGATGAAATGAGGTTCAAATACAACATCAAATAAAAATGGTTCTAGGTCTTAAAATAGAGAATGATTTTGATATCAAATGCAATGGAATCACATGAAACTCATGATGCTATTTTAGCCCCTGAAGCACAAAATTTCCCCACTAGTAAAAAAACTTAATTTTGCAATCTACATTGTGCCGTGCGCAACCCCCCCCCCCCCCCCCCCCCCCCCCCCCCCTCCTTTCATGATAACTAAATCTGAACCTCAGAGGTAGAACGCCAGATGTCCATTTTATCGATTTGCGTTGCACACTTTTGGAATGATGTAATCTCTACCAATGCCCATTTGACTGATGTCCACAAATACATTTATATATTGAATGATTATTTTACACGATAACTCATATCCATTACAAATATGATTGCCTTACCTTGACGCGGTGGTTGGGGCTTAAGGGGCCACCTCACATAACGAGTTGGTCCCAACTAAGTGCATTTCAGGGTCGACCTAGTCCCATGCCCTCCCCCAAATTCGCGGGCCCCTCGGGCCGCCTCCCCCCCTCGACATGGTGATCCCCCCTGAAATCGGATACCACCGGCCCGAAGTTTCCCCCCCCCCCCCGGTCTGTCACAATTCTGACCTGGCTTTCCCACCAGTTCCAGACTCCCCCGGATCGGGTCCGTTAGGTCGACTCCTCCCGATGTCCTCCACTTAGATCAACGAAGTTAAAATTAAAAATTAATGTGCGCAATATCCTCGTCGTTGACCGCGCCGTTAAACCCTAATAATCTAATCTAATCTAACAAATATGATTGGATGAAGGCCGAATTACTGAATTGACCAATGTAGATCTGACCAAACTACGACGTCATAAAAAAAAAGTCAATGTTTGGTCACAACCAAAGAGCTTGTATACACAACAAATTGAACACATGATATTATTAGAATATGTTGAATTCGTACAGAATTGAACAGTTTTACAATCAACAAATTGCCGTTAATAATAGTATTGCTTTAAGCTATCTACTTGAATATTGTTCAGTCTTAATTAACTTCTCATAAGAGAGGAAGGGCCTTTTTAAGTTGACGAAACTATCCAGTGACAGACGCCATTAAAAAGTAAAACGCTTTGGCAACATACCTGGCAAAATATAATTTGTTTCGTTGTAGCATCTGTAATAATTGTCCAGCATATCATCAAACATGATTTATATGATTTCAATATATTGATTGTACTATTTCAAGTGATAAATTAAACTAGATTAAACACGTGTGAGCTATTTCTTTGATCTTTCTGAATTTCATTTGTTTGAATGAAAAATTGTATTTTCTAAGTACCCTGGAGTTACCATGGTAATACTTTTGTCTTTCATAAGGCAACGCCCACCTACATTGGTCAATTATGAGCTCATCTCAAGAATCATTGTAATGGACTTCCGGCCTTCTACCTCTGAGGTACAAAACTGATGATAATATATCATTACAAGGGCGAGTGTGGGCATGTTGTAAGAATCTCGCATAAAGCAGTATACTACTTGTTTATACCACGGTGATGTGGTTTATTGCCACAACTATAGAGCTTTCTAAATTTAAGAAATTTAACAGAGTTTTTTGACCGGTCAATTTCATTCGCCTAATAAGTGTAGTTTTAATAAAATTTTACGTTTGACTTTCATTTGACTTTTGTTTCAAAAAATATTAT